>CM074719.1:16136203-16668703 GCA_037306005.1 Rhinophrynus dorsalis
ACAGTATTCTCATTGCTCATCAGTATAATACTGTCCCCACTGTTCCTTAATTCATCATTTTGGGGATTTTTTTTTTTTTTAATATATATTGATGTCGCTTCAGGCGGCCTCTCTCTCCCCCCTTCAAGCAACGTTACATGAAGCGACATGAGAATCTTGCGCTTTTCAGGCACTGCAAGATTCTTGTGTCGCCCTTTTAAGCATGGCAGCATGGTTAATGCACCATGTAGTCACACGCTCTTTTGCGTGCGACCTTTTAAAAGTGAACCGTCTACCGCTGTATTATTCTGCAAGCCTTGGCCACTCCAACCAAGCCATAAACAGATGGTACACTTTGTGGCTGTCCTCTCCTTACCGGTGTTTGTTCTTGGTAGGGGAATCACTCTGAGTCATCTCCGGCATGCTTGTGCACAAACAGATACCTGAGGAGGAAGCGAGAGAACATTAATAGCCTAAAATGTGAAGTATAGCACAGGAATAAGTGGCTTTTAAAGGGAAAGTAACTCTTCATATTGAAAATGAATATATTACAGAGTTTATCCTGCTGAGTAAAATAAGGGTATTCCCAACTCTGAGTTCCCCCCTGAAAAGTTATTGAAGCTCAAACTTGCGTTTTAAGGTGCAGTACCTATTTGGCCTAAATGTTACAGTGGTGTATAGGATCTTTCCGTTTAATTTGTTACGTATAGCATATTTTTACATTAAAGGGATAGTAATACTTGAAAATAATTTTATTTTATATTGTAGCCCTTAAAAAAACATTAAAAATGATATAAGTCTTATCTCCTAAACCTTTATGGTTTGGGAGAGATCAGCAAGCAAAGTTAAGTAAAGATCCCTTTTTCCTGGTTTTTTCAGCCAAGTCTGCCGTCTAGTGGACAGATTTGGAATTCGGTCCACAGATCAACTGGCAGCTCTTTAGCAGTGCCGAGTTCACCATCTTTAAAAAGAACTACTTCATTGGAACGGTCTACAAAGTGTGCTTGGCTTGCAAGCACACTTTGTAGACCATTCCAATAAAGAAATTATTTTTAAACATGGTGATCTCTGCACTTCTGGAGAGCTGCGGCTGGTATACAGAACGGATTCCAAATCTGAGAGCTAGAACGGTGACGACAATCGGGGAAACTTAATTTGTGAATATCTCACAAACCATAAAGGTTTGGGAGATAAGACTTATATAATTTTTCATGTTTTTTTAAGGGCTACAATATAAATTAAAATTATTTTTAAGTATTACTATCCCTTAAAAAAAAAAAAAATACAGAAATGTTTAGGAGAGTGCTCCTTCAAATATAATTTAAAATGATAACTGTGAAGTAATTCAATTTATTACCAAGACATAAATAAAATAGTAATATATCAAATACATAACATTATACACTCATATAAAAAAAAAAAAAAAAAAGATACCAATATAAATGAAAATACCAGTGATTGTATCTAACTAGTATCTGGCCAGAAATACTGTAAATATATAATTCCTAAAAGTCAGTTTAACCCCTTAAGGTCCGACGCGCGCATGCGCAGCTGGCACTTGAGGACCACGGGGCTTTTTTTTTGCAATTCCAGTTCAGGGCTTCCGGAGAGGCGTGCAGCTGCGCCGGGAGCCCTGAACTCCGTGACGGTCCTTAAGTGCCGGACCGCCGTGACGGTCCTGGTACGGCAATGGTCCTTAAGGGGTTAACAAAATTGCAGACTTCTTGCTATCGATATAATACTGCTGGAAATCTGGTCGGTGTATTATAGCGGAAGTCTGTGTTATTGAACCAGATTGATACAGATCAAGTAGTATGGAGAGATGGTAAGGAGCTATGGGTTCACCGGTCTCATATATATGTGTACTAATTGAAGAGCCCGTTACAGGGACCACAGTGCCACCGCCAGCCAGTCGCGGGGCAGTCATGCACAGTAGAGGCTGCCCGCGCCGCGGGCAGTCTCTACTGCGCATGACTTTGTCGTTGCACACGTTTTAGCAAATTATTATATAGGATTAGCGGGCAGGTGCACATATACTCCCATCTATAGCTGAATTCTTACCCCGGGGAGGTGTAACGTTCTCCCATCTCTTACGTGCGGGAAGCTGCGCTAAACTCCCGTCTCCTTTTGACCAGTGCCTCTGCTGTAGACTTGAGTGAGCGCCAATAAACGTGTTTATTTAGATGAGCTTGCTTCTTTATATCTTTACGGAACTTGTCTTATATATATCGGTAGCTCAAAACTCCCGTTCTTTGGTTCTTTAGATCTCCTCTACTGATCATTGTTCACATGCTGTAGGTCAGCAGTTCTCAACCTTCCTAGTGCCGCGACCCTTTGATAAAATTTCCCAAGTTGTGGCGACCCCTAACAGTAAAATTATTTTCGTTGCTCCTTCATCGCTGTAATTTTGCTACTGTTATGGATCGAAATATAAATATCTGATGGCTTTAGGCGACCCCTGGCAAACTGTCATTTGACCCCCTAAGGGGTCCCGACCCAGAGGTTGAGAACCACTGCTGTAGGTCCTCTCGTTTATTCAACTGATTATCAGCTGGTGTAAAAGCAATGGTCAGAATAAAACGGTAGATTTCACCAAATAAAAAATAGATCTATTGGTCAGCTTCAGTTAACGGTATACAGAAAAGGATATTAAAACTGGCTCTCGGATTCTTTCTCCAACGCGTTTCGTGCTAATACCTAGCACTACTTCGGGGAATCCGATTTTTTTTTTAAGCTGACTTTTAGGAATTGTATATTTACAGTATTTCTGGGCAGATACTAGTTAGATACAATCACTGGTATTTTCATTTATATTGGTATCTTTTTTATGAGAGTATAATGTTATCTATATGACATATTACTTTTGCCCAAATTAAATGTCTAAAGATTACCCTGCATCTTCCTTCTGGATAGACTATGGTTACCAGCTCTGTACCTCAGTCTGTCACTCTTCATCTGATCCACTCCCTCTATCCAGTCTCCTCCAATGACAGAGGATTTCTGCATGTAAGCTGGAGCGATCTCTGGCCAATGAGAGAGCTTTAAATGTTTAATCTTTAAATGTTTAATCTGGGCAAAATAATATATATATCTCCTATATAATAATTCAATAAAACATGTGTAACGCCACAATCATGCACAGTGGAGACTGCTGCGTGTGCTGCAGTCATGCGCAGTAGAGACTGCCAGTGACGAGGCTGATACAGAGCGGGGAGCTCCGAAGGAGCTTCCCGCTCTGTATCAGCTGTGGCGCAGGCAGTCTCTACTGAGCATGACTGCCCCGCGACCGGCTGCCAGTGGCACTGTGGCCAGTGTAACGGGCTCTTCAACTGGTGTTCAGGCACACGTTTTAGACCATTCCAATGAAGGGATTCCTTGCAAGTAACGAGATCTCGGCACTTCTCAAGCGCCAGCGTGTCGACCGACATGGATCTCCTGCTGACAGCTTTACAGCTGTCAGTAGGAGAGATCAAACTTTAAACGCCCGTATCTCTTAAACCATAGCAGTTTGAGATATATGTTTTTTTTTGCATTTAGCTCAGCTTTTTAAGCTCTTCTAAATGCAAAAAAAAACTTTTTTGGACATTACTAACACTTTAAGTATTGCCATCCCTTTAAAATGAGCCCGATATCGCAAGATACGTTTAAATAATTTTAGAGGGATAGTAATATTGTAAAATAAATGCCTTGTCGAGTATTCTCCACAACTTTTTGTCAATGCGCAGCGCTATTAGAATACTGTCCGCTTTGTAGTTCAAGAGTAAGTAAATAATAAAGGATCCCCTCCTGCCTCTTTTACCTACGTAACACGGCTCTCCAAGTCGGTCCAAATGGAGTGCAGCGAGGGAAAGTCTTAGTGAGCATGAGGAAAAACCTGTATGGATCTAGTCCACACACTGTGATATGAATGGATCTAGTCCACACACTGTGATATGAATGGATCTAGTCCACACACTGTGATATGAATGGATCTAGACAGAGTCCACACACTGTGATATGAATGGATCTAGTCCACACACTGTGATATGAATGGATCTAGTCCACACACTGTGATATGAATGGATCTAAGTACAGTCCACACACTGTGATATGAATGGATCTAGTCCACACACTGTGATATGAATGGATCTAGACAGAGTCCACACACTGTGATATGAATGGATCTAGTCCACACACTGTGATATGAATGGATCTAGTCCACACACTGTGATATGAATGGATCTAAGTACAGTCCACACACTGTGATATGAATGGATCTAGTCCACACACTGTGATGTGAATGGATCTAGTCCACACACTGTGATGTGAATGGATCTAGTCCACACACTGTGATGTGAATGGATCTAGTCCACACACTGTGATGTGAATGGATCTAGTCCACACACTGTGATGTGAATGGATCTAGTCCACACGCTGTGATGTGAATGGATCTAGTCCACACACTGTGATATGAATGGATCTAGGTAGAGTCCACACACTGTGATATGAATGGATCTAGGTACAGTCCACACACTGTGATATGAATGGATCTAGACAGAGTCCACACACTGTGATATGAATGGATCTAGGTACAGTCCACACACTGTGATATGAATGAATCTAGTCCACACACTGTGATATGAATGGATCTAGGTACAGTCCACACACTGTGATATGAATGGATCTAGTCCACACACTGTGATATGAATGGATCTAGACAGAGTCCACACACTGTGATATGAATGGATCTAGGTAAAGTCCACACACTGTGATATGAATGGATCTACTCCACACACTGTGATATGAATGGATCTAGTCCACACACTGTGATATGAATGGATCTAGTCCACACACAGTGATATGAATAGATCTAGTCCACACACAGTGATATGAATAAATCTAGGTAGAGTCCACACACTGATATGAATGTATTTAGGTAGAGTCCACACACTGTGATATGAACGGATCTAAGCAAAGTCCACACACTGTGATATGAATGTATCTAGGTAGAGTCCACACACTGTGATATGAATGGATCTGGGCAGTGTCCACGCACCAAAGCCGTGTCTAATAACACGGCGAGGGGTAAGCCTGACCTTAACATACATAATTAGCATACTGTTCATGGAATTAGTATAAAATGCCACACTGTGACACCAACACGTCTAGGTTAAATTCTCAGAAATAAATATATTTTATTATTATTATTTTATATTTATGTCAGAGCAGCACTCACCACAGAAGCTAGAGCTGGACGTCTCTTCCCAATGACTTCCCCCAGCTCTCGCTCAGTCCTGCTTCACCCCCAGACACTCCAACTCCATCTCTTTCTGTGGATGCTGGGAGGCAAACCTTCTCTTCCTTCATTCTACTAAACACATAGAAACACAGAGTTGACGAGGTTGAAGAAAAAAAAAAAAAATACATGCACCCATCAAAAAAAATAAAAAATAAAATAAAAACCACATTGTAGCCTTTTCTAATTTTGCCCTACATGCTTAAAGGGAAACTCTCATTTCCTATAAAGTATTCCTTATTTTATCCTCTGTCCCCAATACAGCATGAATTCCTTTTTTTTTTTTTTAAATCAGTAATTTTATTGAGATTTAAGCTTATAAAGTGTTACAGCAAGAGGTCACTGCTTGCCACACTGCGGTACAGCTCTGTACCACACGGATGTTAATCTTCTCCTCTCCTATTGTGCCTCATTCTCTCCTCTTTGTCTGGTGCACAATTTTTCAAGGGATTAGTAATACTTAATTATTACTAATCCCTATATTAAAGTAATATTAAAAATAAATATATTGCCCCCGGTGTCATCTCTCCTAAAGTTGCCCTCTCCCTTCCCCGAAGTCAGAGTTGTAGCTGACTGACAGGAAATCCGGTCTTACGATCATCAGGCGGCTCTGCAGCAGAGCCGCGATCACGTTAATAAAAAAAAAATATTTCACTATAACGGTCTTCTACGTGTGCTTGCAAACCAAGCATATGTAGAAGACTGTTTTAGTGAAAGATTTATTTTTTGTTAACGCGATCTTGGCTGTGCTGCAGAGCCGCCTGAAAGTCGTAGGACAGGCTTCCCCACAGTCAGCTAGAACGCTGACTACGGGGAAGGGGGAGGGAGAGGGCAACTTTAGGAGCGATCATCTCTCAAACCATAAAGGTTTGAGAGAAGACATTGGGGGCAATACATTTATTTTTAATATTACTTTAATATAGGGATTAGTAATAATTAAGTATTACTATCCCCTTCACAAGAGAGTGCCAGATTACATGGAGGATTCAAGCATCAGACAAGAAGGGAATGAGGTACAACAGGGGAGGAGAAGATTGACAACTGTGCGGTACACAGAGCTGTACCGCAGTGTGGCAAGAAGTGACATCATGCTGTAACACTTTATAAGCTTAGATCTCAATAAAATTAATGATGAAAAAAAAAAAGGAATTCAAGTTATATTGAGAATAAAATAAGGATTACTTTACAAGAGGTGAAAGTTTCCCTTTAAATAAAATTAAGGGTTAGTAATGTTTCATTTACAATCCAGTTAGGATCCCTCCTTATAATGTGTATCACTCTGTTACATTGCAAATGCTGAAATTGCTGTATTTTCTCTGAATTTATATCATAAAGTGTACCCCTCCTGCTCCTCATTGTAACATCATTCTTCATGCCTTAAAACTGGAGGAGGGTCACAACAAGGGACAATCTTCATTCAGTAAAAGGAAAGTGGTGGAAGGGGGGGGGCAATTAATCTAATTTCAGAGAAAGTAGAGCGATTTTGTCATTATCAATGTAACAGAGCTATAGTACACATTATATAGAGGGGTCCTAGCTGAACTGTAAATGAAACATTACTAACCCTTTAATTCCCGACTCCAAAAAGCAGTGAGATTTCTCCATGAATCAACACTGAACTAATCATTTACTATATTATTCAGAGCTGACAAGGTACCCGATACTTTTTTATAGAAAGTATATACTGTAGGGATGGGAAATCTGAGGAACTCCAGCGGTTGCGGACCACAACTCCCATCATCCCCCTGCCTGTCACTGGCTGGCAGGGGGATGATGAGAGTTGCAGTCCACACTAGCTGGACGGCCTCAGGTGGTATCCTTTTATAACGTTCCTTATAAAACATCATGCGGCTACACGTCACGTTAAGCATGTTGCTGTGATAAAAAGAGAGACATGAGACTCTCACCCTGTGTAATAGCGCATGATTCTCGACTTCAAACCTGCAAAACTTATAAAGCTTTCTGACTGCCTCTGTATATTAGTGACTTTACTGCCACCTTCTTTTGCTCTGGTAGCAGCAACTACGAGCTAAGCAGGAATGTGTGCCATGTTAAGTGCCACGTCAAGCTGGGAACTGCTGTTGTAAGTCCCACACAACTAAGGCTCGTTCTGTCAACAAGAAGTGGAAAGGGGGCTATGTCATTCATGTTTGGACATCACTGAGTATCAGTTGGGAGAGGAAACACATGATACATGTTCTCGCCTGACCCTGCCCAGCTGCCTCAGCTCCTCACCTGACCTCTCCCCCAGCCGCCTCAGCTCCTCGTCTGACACCTGCTCAGCCTCCTCAGCTCCCTGCCCAGCCAGCTCAGCTTCTTGTCTGCCCCCTGTCCAGCCACATCAGCTCCCTGCCTGCCCCCTGTCCAGCCAGCTCAGGTCCCTGCCTGCCCCCTGTCCAGCCAACTCAGGTCCCTGCCTGCCCCCTGTCCAGCCACCTCAGCTCCCTGCCTGCCCCCTGTCCAGCCACCTCAGCTCCCTGCCTGCCCCCTGTCCAGCCACCTCAGCTCCCTGCCTGCCCCCTGTCCAGCGACATCAGCTCCCTGCCTGCCCCCTGTGCAGCCACCTCAGCTCCCTGCCTGCCCCTGCCCTGCTGCCTCAGCTCCTCATCTGCCCCCTGTCCAGCCGCCTCAGCCCCTCATCTGCCCCCTGTCTAGCCGCCTCAGCCCCTCACCTGCTCAGCCACTGCAGCTCCTCTTCTGTCCCCTGCCTAACCACCTCTTCTGTCCCCTGCCCAGCCGCCTCAGCTCCTCTTCTGACCCTTGCCTCAGCTCTTCTGTCCCCTACCTACTTAACCACCTCATCTGCCCCCTGCCTCACCTCTTCTGTCCTCTGCCTCACCTCTTCTATACCCTACCCAACCACCTCACCTCTTCTGTCCCCTGCTTCAGCTCTTCTGTCCCCTACCCAACCACCTCACCTCTTCTGTCCCCTACCCAACCATCTCACCTCTTCTGCCCCCTGCCTCAGCTCTTCTGTCCCCTACCCAACCACCTCACCTCTTCTGCACCCTGCCTCAGCTCTTCTTCTGCCTTGTGCCCGGCCACCTCAGCTCCTCTCGGACCCTGCCCAGTCGACCCAGAATCTCTTTTGCCCTCTGCTTCAGCCCCTTGTTTTCCCCCATACAACCCCCTCAGCCCCTTGTCTTGCTCCTGAACCACCACATTAGCCCTTACCAGTTTGCTGTTACACCCTGTACAGTGACTTTAGCTATCAACATCCTGACCAATCACACTTCTCTCGGCTGCCCTCTAGTGGTTGCCCCTTAGATTGCCGCATGTGATTATTATCCTCCTCCCCTCATTATATCCGGGAGGCCGTACCTGGACCGGGTAGGTCGTATTCGTCTCCCAGCTCCCCGTCCCTCGTACACTCGCAGCCCCGCGGGTGGCCCCCGCCGGGACTTCTCTCCTTCCGAACCCCCAACAGCAACCTGCAGCGGCAATAGTAGCAGCAACCCCCTACAACCTACGCTTCGAACCCCAGCCACAGCTTGTGATCCGTGTAGCCAATCAGCGCGCAGCATGCCTGAAGCGCAACCAATCGCTATACAGAAGAGCGTCATTTTTTAAGATTGACAGCAGACGCGACAAATTGTACAAAGGAAACAAGTCTAGAGGCGGAGCTAGAAAGAGATTCGTAGGATTAGGTTGTAAAACCAAGGAAGTGTTAGGGCTCAGTGACTGATGATAGACGGACAAACCACCCAATTGGGCACGTATTGGGCGGGTCACGACGTTTAAAGGGACAGCGCAGGTTAATTTTAAAACAGTTTTGCCTGTTCTTTGAAAACGAAGTGTACATTATGTTTTTATTATGTTTCTATGCTGCACATTTTTCTTTCATTTTTTTAAAGATGACATCTCACCTTTCTATGTCCTCCTCTCAGTTGGAACTTAAATCTTCAAAGGATCTGTATGATTATTCTTTGTCAATTTATTCCACCCCTTTGGTAGAAACTGATTGGAACATCCAAAGGAGGTGAAGAGAGGTGGTTTTCTGGACATGTGAGTAATCTGGCAGCTTTATCCAGTAGTAGGTCAGAGAACAAATCTCTGCTAAGATTCCCCAACTACTAAACCAAGATCTCTTAAAGGGATAGTAATACTTCGTTTTAACTTGATTTTATTTTGTAGGCATTAAAAAAACATGAAGAATGATATAAGTCTTATCTCTCAAACCTTTAAGGTTTATGAGATATTCACAAGCAAAGTTTCCCATCCGGCCCCTTTTACCTAGTGTAAGTCATCTCTTCTCAGATGTGGCATCCAGTCCATAGACCAGACAGATAACAGCAGGGGACAATCTTCTTCCTATGAGAACAATGAAATCCCTGCCCCCCTTGATAAGCTTCTCATGTTTTTCCCTTATCTTAATTGAAGATTGTCCCTCTCTGCAGTCTACCTGGGCACCTCCCTTCTGCTCTGGCTGAACAGTGTGACATCAGTAAAAGTGGCGGGAGGGGGATACTTTATCATTGAATTACTCTGGAACTACAACTCTGACAGAAATGAAATAACACTCTCCAAAGTCCAAATACTATGATGATTAATTAGAGCTGTTTTTATTATGAAACATTACTATCCCTTTAAACTGTAAACCTGTTGGGGGGGATTATAGGTAGTTTAAATAGATACATGGAATGAGTAAGGTTACCACCATACCTGGGAACTCTCCGGGTTTTGCCCCGGAGACTCCGGGTTTGACAATGAATTACTGGGCCTCCGGTCACAGTCAGATTCTCTGGATGTGGGGAAACCCTGCCCACTTGTGCTCAGTCCCACCCTGTTCCTCCCACTTAGCACCCTCTTCTACCCCTTCCCCAGTGTATTCTATATATTTTTTTTTGTTTAGTAGTCCCACCCCCTCCCTCGTAATTAAGTCGCGCCCCTTTTTAATGACACGCATCACATCATTTCTCTACCCTCATCAGCACTAGAGGGCTGTCCTCCGGGCAGCCCCAAGTAATCCCAGGTATGGTTACCACACATCCCTTTACATGGGAGAGGGGGTGTTTGTTTATAATCTGTATTAATAAAAGGAGAAGGATGTCAGGGCGCAAGATTTTCCGTCTCTGCTGCACACACCCATGGGCGGACAAACACACCCAGGGGCAGCAATAAGGAGGAGATATTCATAACTCCTCCTGACTGCCTGTCTGAAAGATACAGGGGTTGGTGTGATGCCACACCTGTCAAAATCTCTGCAAGGAGTTGGTCCTCCCTCAACATCCGCCTGAAAAATAAAATAACATGGCCAACACACACACACTGTCTCACTACAGCAAAGGGAATGTTGCTTAACCCTTTGAATGAAACCTTACAAATGTATGGATATGTATACTGCAACCCAGTGACCAGTTCAATCAAGGAGGTGTATATATAAAAAATGTCAGTACAGGGATTACCCCAATTGTGTTTGCCCTTATTTGATTGTAATATATGCACAGGTGTCTCTACAAACTGTATCGTTTCTCAGGGAAAACCACAGCAGTCAGCCTTCAACCATGTATCTGGTCTCAATCTCCATAGCTCCATTCTATGTATCTTGCCGCTCAGGTGGAGCCCCGCTGCAGCACCATCAGTATGCACCGGCTTCATATAAAAGTCTAGTTCACTGGATGTCCACTCTTTCCTGAGGAAGGTGGAAGGCTCTGCAGAATTGTGTTTCATTAGAAAAAACCTAAGTTGTCTTGAATTCTTGCATCTTAGAGCTTCTCAGTTAGACCATTCTAATGATTACTTAATTTGAACGGTTTACAACGTGTGCTTGCAAACCAGGCACATGTTGTAGACTGTTCAAATGAAGTATTTCTTTCTAACTAGCACGATTTCGGCTCAGCTGAAGAGCTGCAGGATGGTCTGCGGACCAGGATCTCCTTCTGATCTCTCAAACCATAAAGGTTTGCGAGATCTACATAATTAAATTTCTTTAAATCAATGTATTACTATCACTTTAAGCTTGTTTGGGGGGTATATACTAACTGGGGGGAGTTGGAACATGGCATTTCCACTTTAATATTAGAGAATCAACATCTACGGGGTGATATGATTACCATTTACAAATATATTCAAGGTCAATAAAAAGAACTCTCTAAGAAATTGTTAACTCTAAGAGCTGAACAAAAAGCAAGGTGTCATCCATTAAGACTAGAGGAAAGGCACATTTGACTAAAACAAAAGCAGGGAGTTTTTTACAGTCAGGGCAGTAAGGTTATGGAATTTGTTGCCTTGGGATGCTGTACTTGCAAATACCTTAGTTGCTTTCAAAAAAACAATTGTTACATCAGAAAACTGGAGTTGTAGCCTGGAGTGGAACTTCTGGAGAAGTAATCTTTAGTCTTGCTCCCTATAGAAACCCCCACTTACGCCCACAGGTTGAGCCCCAAAGTTTGGGTTGACAGCAGGCAAAATCTGTGAAAAGGAACTATGTCAGGAGAGCAAAGACTAAAGTGAAGTCCAGAAGCAGGCCAAAGGTCAGGGCAGTAGAGTTAGTGGATGGGCCAAAGTTGAGTTCAAGAAATGCCTGGCGTTTAGATAAGGTCAGCACAGGTAGAGATCAAGACAAGAAGGGTGAAGACCAAGTCTTCAACTAATTAAGCAATCTGCTCCAATAATTATTGAAGACTATGTATAACTGCAGTTACTGAGGGTGTTACGCATGTAAGGCTATTACTACAAAGCTCACACATAGGGTGACCACATGTCCCGGATCACCCAGCACAGTCCAATGATTTATGTGTGTGTGTCCCATGTCCCGGGCAGACGCCTTCAGGGACAATACATAGTCCCTGAATAAAGAATCTAGACACTAGAAGTAGAACTGCCCATTGCCTACTTTGACAGGAAGTGATGCCTCTGGTGGGCTACAAAAAAATGGCTTCCAGACAGATCTCTAAGCACTAGAGACAGAACTGAGTCTGGATCCTGATATCAAACAGGAGCTGCAGTGCAACTTTATTGTAGTGTAATACCAGTCTAAGACTTTGGGAATGTACATTATCTTGTAGTCCACCACAGGCAACACTTTCTGTCACAGCAGTCGATGGACAGTTCTCTCTCTAGTGTTTAGAACTCTGTGGTGCACCAGATAAAGACCAATTTGTGTACTGATGTCCAGTGATGTATACTGACCCCTCCCGCATAGCTCCCCTAGAGCTGGAGAGAAGTACTCTCATCACCACAATGTCCCTGAATGGCAGAATAGAAATATGGTAACCCTACTCAGACGGAAGCATGAATTGATGACCCCACGCATGAACCAGAAAGCATTTACACAGACCATTATGCAAATGTGAAAATCCATGAAGCCGAACACCAGACTGAGGCCCAGAACAAGTGTAGAATGATCCACAGAAGGATGTCTAAGTAAGTCATCACACATGGATACAAACCTTGCAGTACTATTCTCCAATTGTTGACTTAAAGATTTTGAATTGATCATGTTTAGAATTCAAGAGGTTAACCCTTTGAGTGCCAGAGGGGTACGCAACGCATTGCTTTGCAATGCGTTGCCTACCCCTCTAGCTCTCAAAGGGTTAAAAGGCCATGCAGATTTTCAACCTTGCAATATTATTGCCTAATTTTTGACTTGGTCACTCTTAGCAGTCAAGAGATTAAAGGACCTCCTGGACTTTTCAGTATGACATGCCAATGTTTGACTTGATGATCAAGACTCATTTTTGATTAAAGACTCATGAAATAAAAAACAAAAAGACAAGAGCGCCCAATAGTGTAATACTGTAAATATACGTATAAGTGGAAGTAAAAGTAAACAATTGCACTCACTTGTTAAAGTGGTCAGATTACTGATACCAGCACATCTGACGGATAAGCATATGGAGAGTATACCCCCGTCTCCATTCAGGGTAGGATCGATGTCCTCACGATATCAGGATCACAGACAAACAAATCAAACAAAGCGGCAGGTTCCTCATAAAAATAATAATTTATTCTCCAACACTTGGAAATATAATAAAAATTATATAAATATGATAAAATGCGGGTTACAACGCTAACGCGTTTCACAGCAGTATCGCTGCTTTCTCAAAGCTCAATCGGGCCAGCAAGTAAAATAAAATGCGTGAGGAATACTCATTTTTACCTTTCTGGTAACAGCTGGCCTTAATATGTAACTTTATCTTCATGTGAATCACAGATTTTCCCTGAAAAAAAAAAGAATTTCACAGCTGAAACGCACATTGGGTCACCACCAGGCATTTTATGGAATCCACTAGTTTATATCTGATAACCATGTGAGTAATATGATTTCATTTCAGGCTGTTTGGGATTACCGACAAGATAAGATATTGAGCAAACAGAAAAGAAAAAAACACACAACACTAGCACACCATAATATACACATATATGGTTTTATATACATACTAGCAATGTGGGATGGTGTTGCCCGTCATGTTATGACCGTTGGGCGTACGTGTGTTGGGGTGCTGATGAGCATTCCATTAACCCTTTGAATTCCAGGGGGCATGCAACATATTGCAAAGCAATGCGTTTTGCACCCCTCTGGCACTCAGGATTAAGACACAAAATGTTGTAAGACACTTTGATCTTATGTGGTACACTTGTGAACATGGCTCAATAAGATTAATTAGTTCCAATTAAACTATGAAGGAAGATGCAGCATGCACACACAGTGGGGGTTATCTTAAAGGGATAGTAATGTTTCACAAAACCAGCAGCTCCAATTAATCTTCATTGTATTTGAGCCATAGAGAGTGTTATTTCAATACTGTCAGAGATGTAGTTCAAGAGTAATTGAATGATAAAGTATCCCCTCCTGCCCCTTTTACGTAGTGTAACACTGTTCACCTCAGATGTGGAATCTGGTTGCTTGACCAGACAGATAACAGCAAGGGACAATCTTCTTCCTATGAGAACAATGAAAACCCTGCCTCCCTTGACAAGCTTTTCAGCTTTTTCCCTTATCTTAATTGAAGATTGTTCCTCTATGCAATCTACTTGGGCACCTCCCTGCTGCTCTGAGCTGAGCAGTGTTACATCAGTAAAAGGGGCGGGAGGGGGATACTTTATCATTCAATTACTCTTGAACTACAGCTCTGACAGAATTGAAATAACACTCTCCAAGGCTCAAATACTATGATGATTAATTAGAGCTGCTTTGATTATGAAACATTACTATCCATTTAAAATACAAAAATTGAAGAAATTCTGCACAAACCAGATGAATAAAATTCCATAGTAAGATTTGAGGCTGAATAAAGGCATCAAATTCAGCCTTTGCCATATAACCCTTTTTGATCCAAAGTAAGGGGGGGTGAACATACTACTGAAGCCACTTCAATTAAGTCTCAAATCACTGTTAAAAAAAACAAAAAAAACATGTCCTTTCTGACTCCAAAAGGTTGTCTGATCTTTCTGTGGATCAACATCCTATCTGTACTGAAACAAAGTACCATATTATCAATTATGTGTTCCATATGGACTAAAGAGAAAAGGATTTAAAGGGATAGTAATACTTAAAATGTAAAAAAAAAATATGTTGTAGGGTTTATCCCCCTGAGTAAAACAAGAGTACTCCCACTGCTGAAAGGAGTTTCATTCAAAAGTTATTAATTTTCAAAGTTGAATTTTTTAGGTGCAATATCACAGTGGCCTGACATTGTACAGTGGCGCTGTTGCTACACCATCCTATGGAGATTTATGGTCCTGGGACCAGAGCTGTCCATAGGATCGTGTAGCAACAGCGCCACTGTACAATTTCAGGCCACTGTGATATTGCACCTAAAAAATTCAACTTTGAAAATTAATAACTTTTGAATGAAACACCTTTCAGCAGTGGGAGTACTCTTGTTTACTCAGGGGGATAAACCCTACAACATATTTTTTTTTTTTACATTTTAGGTATTACTATCCCTTTAACAGGTAAGAACACCAAATTCCTATTTTGTCTTATGTCCGATATGGAACACAGGTGCTATGGGGAAATACCAACACTAAGCTCCCAGAGGTGGGGAAAAGGAAAGAACCTCACACCTGTCTCCATAATACGGGACTATCCTGAATCTGAACAGCCCAAGCAGAAAGTGTTAACGGACACTGAACTTACACAGCACACAAAAACAAGAGCCAGCTGGGCTCAAACACCGAACAACAGTAAGGCAACTAAGTGTGCAGGTCCTCAGACAGGCAAGGCTGCCTGCAGGATCTTCCAGCCGAAGCCAGAACATTGACACCATAATACTTAGCAAAAATGTGCAAGAGGACCAAGTCACTGCCTTGCACAACCGCTCAGTAAGGCCTGATTCTTCTACGCCCAAAATGCCCCACAGACCTAGTGGAATGTTTGACTTGCCCTAGGACCCTCAGGAATGACAGTCAGCCTTGTAAAATGGATAAGTACGGTGCACATAAAATTTCAAGTAACACACAGCATAGAACAAATGGAGATCCTCTCCTTGTAAGACTTGGGTCAGGACAAAAACAAGGCACAATCTCCTGATTGATGTGGAACTCAGAGACCACCTTAGGAAGAAACTCCTGAGAGGTTTGAAGCACTGCTGTGAAAGATCAGGAAAGGAGGCTTGCAAGACAAAGCCTGTAACTCAGGAACTCTGCTGACTGAGACCACCGCCAAAAGAAAAGCCATCAACTTGAGCATCAACTGACACAGAGGGATGTAAGCAAAAGGCCTCTACAAAACTTCCAGAACCAAATTAAGATCCCACGAAGGAGTGATAGCCCTAAAGAAAGGCATTAGCCACCACTGAAGGAACACCTTAACCTCCAGCATGGTGGCAATACGCCTCTGGAAGAACACAGAAAGAGATGAAATCTGAATCTTTAAGGAGCTCAAGCGGAGTCCTTTGTTCACACCATCCCGAAAAAATGATAACACCAAAGGGAAGTCAACCTCCTGCAATGACACAGACTTATGAAAAACAGACCATGCCCTATGGTAGACCTTAAAAGAGACAGGCTTGCGGACTGAATCATAGTAAAAATTACCTCAAGACGTCGGCTTCAACAGCCATGTCGTCAAAGCCAACTTCTCCACATCCGCGTGCCACAGGTCACCCTGGAGAAGGAGGTTTGGGAGGAAGATGTAGAGGATCATGAATGGAAAGACCAACCAGGTCTGCAATCACGCCATCCTGGTCAATAAGGGGTGACCAGAATTAAAGTTGCACCGTCCATCCTGATCTTCCTGAGTACCCAGGGAATGAGAGAAAATGGAGGAAAGACATAACCGAGGTAGAAATTAAATGGATCCATGTTTTGTCCTTGGTGAAAGCCAGATGATCTCCCCTCCCTGTTGGCCCATGAGATCTATCATTGGCCACACCCACCGCAGGGGTCAAGTCCTGGGAAAAAAAGTGTGGGAACTCACCCAAGATTCCTCCCCCCCCCCCCAAAATAAATATGTATGGCTCACAACAAGTGTTTCTCTCTCTATACGTGTGTCTATCTCACTCTATGTATGTCAGTGCATGTGCGTGGGAGTTTCTGTGTCTGTGTATGTCTGTTACATGTCTGTTCTTTATCACTGTTCCATGTATGCACACACATTACCCCCCCCTATCATATCCACATTGCCCTCACATTTCCCCATCTGCTCCAACTTGCCTCCCATCATCTCCACATTGCCCTCATATTTCCCCCATCAGCTCCACTTTGCCCCACCAGCTCCAACTTGCCCCAATCAGCTCCACTTTGCACCACCAGCTCCAACTTGCCCCAATCAGCTCCACTTTGCACCACCAGCTCCAACTTGCCTCCACATCAGCTCCAACTTGCCCTCATCAGCTCCACATTGCCCCCTGCGTTCGTTTCCTACCTCCTTGGTGGTCTAGTGAGCTGGCAGGAGGAGTCTGTGCCTCCTTTGGGCCCAGACCTGTAGCTGCTGGAGATCCCTCGCGGTCTTTTCAGTAATGCAGAGTGAGCTGGGAGATTGTCATCTCCCAGCACGCTCTGCATAACTAAAGCGCCAACAGCGACTAGGGAGCTCACTGAGTTGTGGTGCTGGGCAGGGGGAGTCCTGCTAGCGGGAACAGCGTTCCTGCTCTGTAAAATGTACAGGAACGCCGTTCCCACAAGTTCCTGCAGGACTCGAGCCCTGGCTCACCGTAGCATAATCAGCTAAAACAGTTCTGCCCAACCTAGAATGTACCTCACTTTGAACCAGGTGGCACCCAGTGCAAGTGCCACCTTGATGGTTGATGTAACCAGGGATTAAAATTTGAAGTCCTTTGCTACTAGCCAGACCTGAAAAGTTACTTGCCACTGTAAGCCATAGCATAACCACCAGGGCTGAATTTTTACTAGGCAGGGCTAAATTTTCACTCGCCATTGGCTAGTGGAAATTTTGAGCTCTGGATGTAACCATGGCCTTGTCTGACTGAACCCTCACCTGGCTTCCCCTTAAAGAGTAAATTTCTAGTACATAAGGGCCAGATGGATCACCCTGGTTTCAGAACATTGATGGGCTGAAGGGACTCCTCTGCAGTCCACCCTGCCCCGGACCTCCAGGTGACCCAGAACCACACCCCAGCCGCTCATACTGGGGTCCATGCTGGTATCACAAAGGTGTTTCCCCCTGTTCCAGGCTGCACTGGTGGAGCCATCACTGAAGATCCCAGCTGACCTCTGGGGAAAGAAGATCTGGCGATCCAGGTGTGCCAGATTCCCTGCCCAACTCTGAAGAACATACCTATGAAGTTCCTTCATATGCACCTGAGAGTAAGGCACAACCTCTAGTGTTGGACACCAGTGGGCCCAACACACTCATACTCCCTGATCATGGCCACGTACCACTCCAGGGACTGGGACACGCCTACACTACCAGAAGAATTTTCTCCTCTGGCAGAGAAAACAAGTGGACCGGTAGCCGAGCACAGTCTTGGATGTACTGGGCCAAGAGCTCCTCTGAGGCGTAGCCCATTCTCTCTCAAATTTGGTCCTCATTGTTGCCTTCTGATCATAATACAAGCGCTTGATCAATATTGTAAGTGTTCTGGAACACCATGTTTCTTAGCACATGCCAATTCTACCATGGTCTACCCCAGTGGATCCCAGCCCGTGCCCTCATGCCCCACTAACAGGTCAGGATTTAAAGATTTCCTTGCTAGAAAAACAGGTAAGTTAATTAGAGGCTAAGTGTGTTTCATTAACTTGCATGTGATCTTCAAAAGGAAAGCCTCAAATCCTGGCCTGTTAGTTAGTCACTGGTCTACACAGTCAAAGGCCCTGCTGCAGTCCATGCAACATAGGTATACATCATTTTGGAAGGCTCTCTCTTTTATCCATCTTATGTTACAAATTTGGCCTCTGGTTCCTTCTTCCCCAGTTTGTTCTTGTGAAATTTCCCACTCTACGCAAGGTTCTAGTCTCTACTGCAATATATTCAAAAGAACTTTGATTGCATGTGTTATTAGTGCAATTGTCCTGTGGGTTGCATACTCCTTAAAGGGATAGTAATACTTCGTTTTATCTTTATTTTATTTTGTAGGCATTAAAAAAAAAAAAAACATGGAGAACGATATGTCTTATCTCTCAAACCTTTATGGTTTGAGATATTCTCACAAGCAAAGTTTCCCCTCCCGCCCCTTTTACCTAGTGTAAGCCATCTGTTCTCAGATGTGGAATGCAGTCCATAGACCAGACAGATAACAGCAGGGGACAATCTTCTTCCTATGAGAACAATGAATCCCTGCCCCCCTTGACAAGTTTTTCAGGTTTTTCCCTTATCTTAATTGAAGATTGTCCCTCTCTGCAGTCTACCAGGGCACCTCCCTTCTGATCTGGCTGAGCAGTGTTACATCAGTAAAAGGGGTGGGAGGAGAATACTTATCATTGAATTACTCTTGAACTACAACTCTGATTGAAATAACACTCTCCAAAGCCCAAATACTATGAGGATTAATTAGAGCTGCTTTTATTATGAAACATTACTATCTCTTTAATATCTCACTTATTTGGTATGGGGGTTGAACACAGATTGTCTCCATTCCCCAGCCATGCTAATTTCCTCCAAATCTGCGGTAGTATTTAGATTACCAAATCCCCCCCATTTGATTAGCTCTGTGAGTATGCCATCTGTTCCTGCAGCTTTCCTTTTTGTCACAGAGCCCAGACCTACGATGGAAATAGTTTAGTTAGTGGCAGGGCCTCTTAAACTAAACAGGTCAGCAGATAGGTGCCACACAGATATCCTGGAGGAGGACAGCAGCTCCATCCAGTACTGACAGAGGGCTAGAGTAAATACCGCTATATATGGTCCTGTCCACACATAACAGTGTCATGGCCAGGACTGCTTTCAATGACCATTGCACTGCGCAGCAGAACATAATAGAAAGCCTATTTCTGTGTAACTGCCAAAAAAATCCTGATGAGAAGAACTAAAAAAACACAAAACGTACGTAGATACGGTGCTGGGAACAGTTTCCCAGATCTGCAGGCATCCCTGTAAGAATGTGACAGACCGTGCCAAGTCATGCTACCAGTTTGAGCTTTCAGGAAGTAATCACTCTGTAATACACTTCCTCACTATTTGAACGGTTATAACATTTGAATAAAACAACTGACAGCAGTGGGGGTACCATTGTTTTACTCAGCAGTTAAAGCCCTATAGCAGTTTTTTAATTATAAGAGGAAAAAAAAAAGGGGGGGGGCAATAATTAAAATCCCACTGCAAGTCAAGTCATATGACCTTTGATCCACGCACATATAATATACAATTTAGGTATCACTAAACAGGGTTTTTATTTGTCCCTACAGATAGTTTGATCTGCTCAACAATTGTACCTTGTTTGCATTTATACACAAGGCCTAGTGTGAGCGCCAGTAGGTTCTGTTATGTCAGAAGTGCTTATAGAAGTAAATGCATTTTATGTAAATGGCAAATGTTATTTCAATAAGGATTTCTCATTTTAGCAGGACCGACTAGGAAGATATCTGTTAGACAGCAGCAATGTATACCAATCTATGGTGGGGTTTTTTTTTTTGTGTTGTATTTCCATTTTCCTGTACAAAAGTAATCTCTATATCATGAAAGGTAGATTGTGAATTAGTGGTTCCTTACTCCAGTGGTCTCTTCATATGAAAAAACAGGTGATAATCATCAAAGTGGAACCGTCACTCAAATTAAAGTGTCCCCAAATCATTCACATAGCTATACAAAAATCAATACTAGTATTATCCTGAAAAAAGTCCAAAACTCACTGGCAGCCATCAGTGCCTACAGACATCTTGCCAAACAGACATCTGTGCTCCTGTGTTGCCCGTCCCAGTCTCTTCTAGGATTGGTGAGGGGGGGGGGGGGGGGGGGGGGGGGAGTTGCATTGTACGTTAAAAGTGACAGTAATGTTTCACAAAAACAACAGCTCCAATTAATCTTCATAATATTTGGGCCATGGAGAGTGTTATTTCACTACTGTCAGAGCTGTAGTACAAGAGTAATTGAATGATAAAGTATCCCCCTCCCACCCCTTTTACCTAGTGTAACACTGCTCACCTCAGATGTGGAATCTGGTCTCCTGACCGGACAGGGCACAGCAAGGAACAATCTTCTTACTGTGATCTTGACAGGGTTTTCAGGTTTTTCCTTACAATCACTGAAGATTGTCCCTCTCTGCGATCCATCCAGACAGTCTTGCTGCTCTGAGGTGAGCAGTGTTACATCAGTAAAAGGGGCGGGAGGGGGATACTTTATCATTCAATTACTCTTGTACTACAACTCTGACAGTATTGAAATAACACTTTCCATGGCCCAAATACTATGATGATTAATTAGAGCTGCTGTTTTTGTGCAACATTACTGTCCATTTAAAGTAGAGGAAGGGACTGACAGCACAGGTGCACAGATTCCTCTACAAAAAGAAGTCTGTCGGGTTGTCTTGGAACAAGTTGGATTTCTCAATAATGCTGGACTTATTCCAGAAAATACTAGTATTGATATGCGTATCGCTATGTGCATAATGATTTGGAGGGGCAATTTAGTTTGAGTGAATGTCCCGCTTTAACACGGGTAGACTTGAACCAATGTAAAAAATGTATATAAAAATGATTTTAAAAAACAAACGTGATATTGTGTGGACTAATTAACACTGTAACAAAATGCTGATTTTTCTGAATTGCCCACCAAAAATTATGCATAAGTGGTTTTGGTGCTTATGGCAGAAAAGTTTTTTTTTTTTTTTTTTATGCAGAAATGCATATTATATATATATATATATATATATATATATATATATATATATATATATATATATATATATGCATGCAGCAAACATACGGGAAAAGAGACAGATGAAGCTTTCAAGCACTTTTATACATCTCCCCAATGACTCATCCATAGATTGATCCACGTGTGCTCATAATAGAGATCATGAAAACCTGCACTGCATTAAGGAATCACTGGAATCAGTAAATATGTAATCAGAAGAAGGGGAGAAACAGCACAAGAAACTTCTTCTAAGCGTAGTATTGAATAATATGATACATGAAACCCCCCCCCCGATAAAGTGACATACACATTGTGTGAAGCTACGAAACGCGTCGAGAGATTATTCTCATTGGATATTACGGTATTTTTATTTATTGTTTTTAGATTTTTTTATTATTTCTAGCTACAGTTTACTATAGAGTACTGGTAACATTTCAATATTTTTTAGTGTCTCCATAGAAATGTCTTTTTTTGTTTTTTCCTAATAAATATAGTGCTTTCTTGTATATGGTACACTGGTCCTCTGCATATCTATAGATGCATTAGGACTATTACGCCTCCTTTTTATATATTTGTTTTCCCCACCTATCTTGAGATTAATATTCCCGGTATACAGTCCACATATTCTGTGTATATATGGTCTTTTATACAGTTTATTTTGGGAATTACATTATTTCCTAAAAACTGATATTTGGAATCCTAAAGTTATCATCGTTGACAGAGTGTATATTGGGATTCAAGGGAACCTCCCCAACAAGTGAGTGATATATGTGTAATGGGGTGTGTGTTGTGTTTCATGTATCATATTATTCAATACTACGCTTAGAAGAAGTTTTTTGCACTGTTTCTCCCCTTCTTCTGATTACATATGTACTGATTTGAGTGACGTGGGTTGGATGGGCGATACCCACAGCCTGCAAAAACAAAAGAGTAAAGCTCTAAAGAAGACTTTCAGTTTGGCGCTGGATAAGTATATTGTTTTTTGTTATTAGGGAATCACTGGTCTGTTGGATTAGAAACTGAAGCTAGCAGTAGACTACTACACGTAGCAATTATACAATATAACCAGGTTTGGAATAAAATCAATGAAGTACAGCAAGTCTGTAGTGTGCATGCAGTATGTTTAATAAGTAGTATGCATGTGGTGTGTGTGGCGCAAATGTCTACTGTAACCAGACTAGTGGGATTTCCAGCCCTGGATATATCGGTTTACTTTATGAAGGACGTCAACTGAGGCAAGTCGTTCTGTTAAATTAAGCCACTTGTTCCTGTTGATATTAGCTTTGCAATGGAGAGGAGATTGTAACACAAGATGAAGATGAAAGTGCAGACTACAGCACTGCGCCCTTTATGTCCCAATACATTAAGTCGTATAACCAAACCCCGCAGATATTTAGTCTTTCAGACAAAATGACCTATGGACTAGAGTGAAGTACTCCCCAATGAGAAAAAGGGCCTTATTCATCAAACTACAGGAGGTGAAATTCTGGAGCAAACCAAGTGCTAAATAGCGAATAAAACAAAAAGAGAAGAAAAATATCCCTTCCAATAAAACTGACAAAAAAATGACACTAGCCGATCTGTCCCTCAACTAGACCTCATATGAGTATCAGTAAAAAAAAACATCTTATTACAAAGTCCTAGAATGCGTCGCTCACTGTTGCGCAGTAGGGACTCGCAGAACGGGCTGATCCGGAGTGGAGAGCTCCGGAAGGCTGACAGCCTGTCTGTGCTCCCGGGCAGCAGCGGAGGCGGCTGGGTGACAAACTGTTACCCAGCGCCTCCGCTGCTGCCTCGGAGCACAGACAGGCTGTCAACCATCCGGAGCTCCCTGCTCTGGATCAGCCCGTGTATATGGGCTATGTAACTACTTACCTGATAAATTACCAAATTCCTTTATACGTGTTCACTTTATTTTGGGAATTTTTTCTTTTGGGAATTTACCAGGTAACGTTTTTTTAATAATACTCTTGTGAGGTCTAGTTGAGGGACAGATCAGCTAGTGTCATTTTTTTGGCAGTTTTATTAGCGAGTGCCTTATAGATCATTTTATTCTCTTTGTTTTATTTGCCATTTTCGTTACTATCTGGCACTCTCACCTTTATGAATATTGGAGGTGACCCTTCCCTTTCATATGGGATAGTGGTATGAGTGGTGCAGTCTTGTTTCTTACACTTTTTTCTCTCTTCTATCAACTGCTAAATAGGGCTGAAATGAAAATGTCACAAGTTTCCAGTGATTTAATGCTAGACAGGTGTTTAACCGCTGGAGATTTATCTAGCATTCAAGGGATTAAGATCATCCAAACGAATGATTAACCCCTTAACGGTCATAGTACGTCAAAGGTCGATTTGACTTAACGACCGATGACGTACTATGACCGTCATCGAGTTCCGGGCTCCCCCCGCGGCTGCACGCCGTTCGGGGAGTCCGGAACGCAACGGAGCAATAAAAAAAAAAAAAATTACTCCGTGGTCGTTAACTCACTTCCGCTTCCGGATTCCCCTGTCATTAAGGGGTTAAATTTAACTTCTCCCCTATGGTACAGTTGTTTTGCTACAGAACAGTGCATTTAGCTTGATGAAGACCCAAGCTCTACAATGCCCATGTTGCTCAATGGAACGGTTATTCTTCATCAGGGTGCAGCAACATTTTTGGGTTCAATATTTCCTAAGGTTATATTTTTGGAAAATCTCTTTAACCCCATCGTGACAATGGATGTACATGTACGTCCCGCAGAATCTGTCACTTAGTAACAGAGGACGTACGTGTACGTCCAAGAGGTCATAGAAGGTAATGGGGGAAAAAAGTTCGGCGGGCGTTAAGTGCCATCACTAAGGGGTTAAATCCTGGCCCGTTGGTAGCACTTTTGGACTGAACTTTCACATCCCTGTCTTAGTGAACATGACCCATACAATTACATAGGAACTGCAGTTTCTCTCACTGAAAATAAATCTCACTTTACTGCATAAGACACCTGGACTTATAACATAAGATTAGAGAGTCACAATTGGCCTACTAATAAAAAGGCAATAAGGTTTAAAACCGGATGCTAAAAAGAAACAAAATTTTATTTAAAGATTATTCCAGACTGATAGAAGCCACTCACTCTCCCAAACAAAATCGGGGGGGAAAAAAAAAAAGTTTTGAAAAGCCAAAAGAAATCCATATGCCCCTGCCAATATGATCTCCACAAATGGAACACATTTCAGAGTTCAACCAAACAAAATATATACGTGATAGATTGTACAACTCTCGGAAGAAGCATGTAATTTTTTTTTTTTTCGTTTTTTTTTTTTTTTTTTGTTTAAGTGGAGTAGGAAGAATAGCTATTAGAAGTGTATGTAAGAGTAAAATTCAATGGGTCTCTTTCCATATTTGGCGACAAGCAAGTGCAAAAAAAGTGTTTGTTGTTTTCCATTAGTTTTCACTCTTTTGCAGGTCTGCGTTCTGGCCAATAGAGGAGAGCTTCAGGTTCTTCTGCAGTACATGGGCATCGGCTGGTTCTATCCTCTTGTAATAATTTTTCTTAGTTTCAATGATCTCAAAGCCAAACTTTCGGTAGAAGTCTATGGCAGATTCATTGCTGATCTGAACATGCCTGCGGTAAAGAAACAAGAAAATTTAGTGTTGCACCCTTCAAATCTGTCACACTATGTTCTTCTAGTAGTTGTAATACAATCAACATAAATGCCATAACTACAATACAATAAAGGGATTAAATCTAATGCAAACCAACCTCAACTTAAACAGATTCCAACTAAACCAAATGGTGTGAATTGACAAATCAAGTCTCCAATGCACAAGTCTTGGTTGGTCCCCCTCCCATCATACAAACATGGTTCTGTCCACATTTTAGCAGCTATGCTGGATAAAAATTAGGACACCCGTTTACAACTCTGTGTCAACGTAACATTCCGTGGCAGAACTACCACTGGAACAGCAGGTGCAAAATACTATGGGGCCAGGCCAACTTTAAGGTCCCAGTAAAATGGTGAAAATAGAAGAGGTTTAGGATTTTTCAGTAAGAGATAGTGAAATGTGGACCCAGTCCTAGTGAGCTCCTTGCAGGCACGTGAGCTTAGCACCTCTGACCTCTCTTTTTGTATATGCAAATTGCTCTTGGGGTTGGTCACCCTAAGAGTAATAGAGGAATCCAGATGTGGACCCCTTGCTCATAATCCATAGAGGGATCAGCTGCACCTCACTGACGAAGCCCATTAAGGCAGAAACATACGTCTGTGTTTAGCCGCTTCCCTTGTTCAGAGAGGAATTGTCTGGCATTTTGTGGCTGGACTGTCATTTGGGCAGGATCAGTTTGATATGCTTCAGAAGATCGCCTCTCCAAGCCAAAAGATTGCATCCTATGTGCAGGCCACCAGTCGTAGTGAGCTCCTTGCAGGCTCATGGACCTAGTTGATCATCTCCGACCTCTTTTTGCTCTACCCTGTAGTAAAACTATGTACTCTGCGCTCATAGTATGCCCTTCCTTTGTATCTTTACTGCTCCTGGTAGTATACACATAGGGCCATGTGTCTAAAGCAAAGTGTTCCCTATGGGATATGCTGATTTGTCCCAGAACTGCTGGAGCCAGAAGATTTTAGAAGCCTGGGTTGTCATGGTTCAGGCATTTTTCACCCCACCTGAGGGACGTATTGGTGACGTGGAACAATCCAATTACACCATATAGGACAAGTAAAAATCCCCACTAATCTGAGAGGTCTAGCAGTCAATACAAAGCAATGCACTAGAGACCACTAGCATTTGCGAGATTAAAAAAAAAAAAAAAAAAAAAAAAAAAGGCTTTTTTGTAAATTTTTTTATTTAATGATAAATTTTACTTAGTCCCCATGTGCAGTTGGTACAGCAGAGAATCTCTCTGTTTTTGTTTGTACAGATGGCTTTAAAGGGATAGTAATGTCCATATTAAAGTTTATTTCAATACTGTAAGAGTTGTAGTTCAAGAGTAATTGAATGATTTATCCCCCTCCCTCCCCTTGTACCTTGTGTAACACTGCTCACTTCACATGTGGAATCTGGTCTTGAGACCAGACAGATCACAGCAAGGGACGATCTTCTTACTGTGACCATAATGAAAACCCTGCTCCCTTGACAAGTTTTTCCCTTATGCTCACTGAAGATTGTCCTTTCTGAGATCCATCCGGACAGTTTTGCTGCTCTGAGGTGAGCAGTGTTACATCAGTAAAAGAGGCGGGAGGGGGATACTTTATCATTCAATTACTCTTGATCTACAACTCTGACAGTATTGAAATAACAGTCTCCCTGGCCCAAATACTATGAAGATTAATTAGAGCTGGTTTTATTATGAAACATTACTATCCCTTTTAATCTCCTTATGTGAACTGCCTGTTCTACTCCACCTCAGGCCCTGCACTGTCACACACCTGCTCCAACCCCCATTTTGACTGACAAGTTTCTATCCATCACCTGACTCCCTTCAACCCAGCCAGTTTTTGTACCCCAGGCTTTCTATACCATCCCCTGTAAAAGGAGCACATTCTACTAGGAATGGCAGATTGTCTTAAAGACAAAGGGCCAAAGGCACTCCAGTAATTTTGTCCAACCATTAAATTGTAATATCGTTAGTAGAGAGACACAAACATGAACACAAAAGGTAAGTATTTTTAGAAGCAAAGCAATTTTGATTCAAATAGCAATCCCCATTATATTGAAGTATGCTGGAGACCTAGCAGGAAAGACTCCTTCAAATAAACAAATTCTAAGGAGATCAAGCCCATATAAATAAAAATAAAAAAAAAAAAAAAAAAAAAAATCAAAAGGTGGGATTACACATAACTAGGGGTGCACCGAAATGAAAATTTTGTACTGAAACCGAAACGTCAGGATGCACTTGGCCGAAAACGACTTTTTTTAGTTTATTGGGCTAACAAAAGAAAAAAAAAAAAAAAAATAGTAGAGCAAGTACAATGGCACAGTCAAAGTGAAAGTCCCATGAGCTGAAGGTTGCCAATACTGCTTACTAAACAGGTCTGCAAGTCCCAGGGTGCATTGCTTTAATATAATTTTACTCTAAAATTTACAATATAGCATAACACTGTATGGATTAAAATATCAAACTAAATATGCAGTGTTCTGCAAAATAAATGGCCTGCAGTCTTTGAAAAGTTCTCTGGACAAAGTTTTGTCAGAGCCTCGTTATGTTAAGTCAGTGTCCTCACTTCGGTGCTATGCTCCCAGAACATATTAGTTACATAGCAATGGTTTTGCTCGTTTTGTTCAGTCAGTGCCCTCACTTCTGCAGCATGCTCTCAGAACGTGTTAGTTCTCCACTTTATAAGCTGCTATCTTCACTATACTACAAGTCCCATCATCCTTACCTTGCCTGGTGCCGAACATAGCTTTGTTTAAGTGCTAAAGAGACTTGTGAATGAGCGCTGCCCCGCTTCCTACCCTGCTTTGCAAGCAGAATACAGGGCAGGGAGAGAGAGTGAGGCAGTGCTCATTCACAACTCTCTTTAGCACTCAAACAAAGCTATGTTCGGCAGGCAGGCAGGCAAGGATGATGGGACTTGTAGTATAGTGAAGATAGCAACTTTTAAAGTGGAGAGCTAACACGTTCTGAGAGCATGCTGCAGAAGTGAGGGCACTGACTAAACAAAACGAGCAAAACCATTGCTATGTAACTATAACGTTTTGGGAGCATAACACAGAATTGTGGACACTGACAACATAATGAGCAAAACCATCTCTATGTAACCAACACGTTCTGGGAGCATACCGCAGAAGTGAGGACACGGACTTAACATAACAAGGCTCTGACAGTTCAGGGAGCAATGAGAGAGCTTCCCCTGTTTTGGCTCCCCGTTTCGGCCTTTTTATTTCGGCTTTTTGCCGAAAATGCCATTTTTGGCCGAAACGTTTTGGCTACCGAAATTTCGGTGCACCCCTACACATAACCATACATTTGTCAATTGGACCCTACAACGAATTGCATGTCCTATGCTATTAGGAACTTACAGATAGATGTTGTCGAAGGTGCCGTCTTTTTCACAGATGTTTAATACATGGTTCAACATTTTTGTTCCTGTAAAACCAGAAGAAGACAATTTTCTGTTGAATTATTATATAGATTTTTTTCTTAAACTCTAAGGACCAGAGTAGTGTGCAATGCATAACAAAACCCTCTAGTCTTTAAATGGTTAGAAAATTTGCAAATTGGAAAATAAAACCTAACAATGCAAAACAGGGAGGAAAAAATATGGGAGGAGAGAGAAACTAATACACAACAGCAGTCAATAAAGTGTTATGTGAAATATGAGAACAGTGTAGGACAACAAACATGTTACATGTCTGTAAAAGAAGAAAATACACTGAGCATGTAATAGAAAGAATACCATAAGGGCCTGTGTAGGAGAGGTGGAACAATCTGAAGGCAAACCATAGGGGACAAGTAGATTTTCCAATTGTTTTAAAATGTGGCTTTCAACCGTTTGCATGATTATAGACGTCTCCAATGTATCACAAAGTATTGAAGACCTTGACAACATTCAAAAGATAACAATGGGGATACTGTGATTAAGTATTTATCTTCTACGGTGCAATTAGTTCTCTCTAGATCTACTAGCGAATGACATCCTGGACTTACCAGGTAAGTAGTCTGTCAATTAACCACTTGATTGCCAGAAGCCTCGGAAGCTTTGCTTGCATTTATTTGTTCCATATGGTGCAATAGGATTGTCCCAGAATAACCACTTTCTACTTATTTGCATTAAGAGGCTCGTCACCAACCAGTACCACAAAGCACTTACCTATTCCTAGCCTGCGGTATGGCGCCAAACACCCCAGGGTCATGATGTATAGTCTCTTTTGATTGTGAGAATGATCAACTCTACAGCACACTGCGCCCACTGCAATGTCATTGAAATATGCTGTGGTGAAGATAGAAAAGGAGTCAGTTTCAGAAATATCAAAAACAATTTGCAATAATGATAGAAAAAGAACAAGGCACTAGAACATTACATCCGTTAACAATTTAAAGACTAGAGTGCTGTGTAATGCATTGTGAAGGAATGCGCTGTGGATCCCTGGATCTGAAACCAGGCTGCACTGTACAACGGAGCTTACAATTGAAAAAGGAGAGAGAGCGAGTATATTATAATAGATATAGATATATAAAGATAGATATATATAGATTATATATATATATATATATATATATATATATAGGGGTGGGGGGGAAGAGAGGAGGGAAGGGGGAGGGAGAGAGAAAAAACAAAAACAAACAGATGCCTTAAAAGGAGCAGTATACTTTTTTTTCCCCCAAGAATGTTATATGGTTTTTACTGTTCAGATTATATCTATTAAAAGGGATAGCAACAGTTAAAATGTATTAAAATATATAAATAAAAACAAATGTAGGGTTTATCACCCTGAGTAAAACAGAAGTACTCATTGCTGAAAGGCATTTTATTCAAAAGGTATCACAGTTTAAAACGGTTTGCCTTTTGTACATCAAAATCAATTGAATTATTTATTAATATAATTCCCTTTACAGGAGAAGCTTGATTTGTAAACTGAAGATCTCAACAGTAAGCGATAACAGAACTGTAACTAGCAAGTTTTAAAGCTTATGAAAAATCGCACAGCAGAACTATGCTCAACATTCTGAGCTTTGTGTAATATGAGATGACTGAGCCTCTTAACACACCTGTGCTGTACCAGGGAAATTTACAAGTCCTGGTCTGTGAGTAAGCCCTGATGGGCACTGGTTGGGAACATCTGCTTTGGTGGGTTATACACGAACGTTGATTAAGAAATAAAGCGGAGATGACTTCTCCTGTGATATTACTTCTGCAATTCCTATATTATTCTATGGCGCTTATGCATTACGATTTTTCCAGCTTTGAAGATCTTAGTGCATTGGCTCCATGGAACAACACAGGAATTGGAGAAGTGATATCACTGGAGACGTCATGTCCGCTTTATCACCTCTTTATCAAGCCTTAGTGCATAGCCTCCATTGCTCCTCTAGTCCCAAGGAGTTAAGGTAGACTAGTACAAGTATAAAAGGGAGGTAGCACAGATGCAAAAGAAAAGGGATGTGTTGACTTTTGAGGTAAATGATTGCATGTGCTGTGGTACAATTAGCTTCTCTTCCCTCAAGACAGCAGACTGGGGGCCACAGAAAAAAAATGTAGGGCCACATGAAGTCCCAGGGCCACCTGTTGGCAACCAGAGGTTTAGAAGAACAGCTGCAATTAACCCTTACCTAGTTTTGCAAGCTCCCCAACCTCCAACACGTCTTTATAGAATTTGTCATTGTAGCTCACTGGGAAGATGACCTGGTTCAACCGCTTCAGTTGCTTTATGTTATGTGGCGTCACATCTCCCAACTCGATCCGGCTACTGGAACAAAGGGAAATATGCTTAACTATCCATAGAGAAAGAGGGTTTTGCAGAACAGGAGAGAAAATATTCCAAACAAGCATGGGGGAAAGGGAGTTAAGAGAGAATACATATCATCTAATCCCTCCCCACCCTCAAAAAAACAATTTGCGTATTAAAGCGGAACTTTCACCTGACTAACACAGCATAATTACATTAGCGATATCCACAGGCTTACACTTGAAAATAAAACCAATTGCTGCATTAACGAAAAAGAACCTTTTAAGCAGGCAGAGACTGCATGTCTACATCTGCTCTGTCCGTCCACTTCAACTCCACGACTGGCAAGTTGAATGTTACTGTGCCGAAAGGCATCGGAAGGGACGACAGCGCAGAGAGCGCCTAATGCAAGATCCCAGCCAGTGTCTGTCTTCATATTCTTTGTTAAAGAGCAAATAGTTTTATTTTCAAGTATAAGTCTGTGGATATCGCTAATGTAATCATCATTTGAGGGGCTATGTTATTCAAGTGAAAGTTCTGCTTTAAGGCAGGGATGGAAAATGCTCAAAAACTTTAATTTTGTGGAAGTTTAAAGGTATAGTAATGTTTCATAATAAAAGCAGTTCTAATTAATCATCATAGTATTTGGACTTTGGAGAGTGTTATTTCAGTTCTGTCAGAGTTGTAGTACAAGAGTAATTCAATGACAAAGTATCCCCCTCCTGCCCCTTTTACTGATGTAACACTGCTCAGCCAGATCAGAAGGGAGGTGCCCAGGTAGACTGCAGAGAGGGACAATCTTCAATTAAGATGAGGGGAAAAAGCTGAAAAACTTGTCAAGGGGGGCAGGGCTTTCACGGTTCTCATAGGAAGAAGATTGTACCCTGCTGTTATCTGTCTGGTCTATGGACTGGATTCCACATCTGAGAAGAGATGGCTTACACTACGTAAAAAGGGGAGGGAGGGAAAACATTGCTTGTGAATATCTCTTAAACCATAAAGGTTTGAGAGATAAAAAAAAAAATGAAGGATGATATGTCTTAACGCCTACAATATAAAATAAAGATAAAACAAAGTATTACTATCATTTTAAAAGAGACACTCTTCACTAGGCCCCCCTACCTTCAATACCTAGTATTAAACTAATGGGTTTTAAAATTATGTACTGCTTGTATCCGTACTTTAAAAGCATGTCGATTAAATTTGAGATCCATTGTTCTGGCTACTTATGCACCCATTAGTGGAAGCATTCACAGCCGCTGGGAGGACTTGGGAGATGATAGGTACTCTGTGCATCAAACCCACCACAAACGTGAGATCACAAATTGCACGGCTGTTGATGCAAGACAGTCAGCTAATTAGAACACTTTCTGAACACAAGATGGCTGGGCAAGCATGTCCCAGCCTCCCTTCGAGTTCAAACCATGCCAGAAGATGAACACCACCACCACTCTGTAAAGTGATACATGACATCACACAGGGTTGGGATCACCCTCCAAAGAGAAAACAGCGAGGGTATATAGGCTGTAACGTTACAGATGTCAAAGGAATGCACTGCACAGTGTTGGTGGTACAGAAGTTCAGTTAACCCAACTACAGGAGAGTCAGAATGTGGGTTTGGCCGGCACAGCCAACATGCCCCTAAAAACTTGGAGCTCTACACAGTTGCCTAATGGGATATCCGGCCCTGACGCACTAGTAGAAACAAAGTGGGGGATAGCAGCATTTATTGGGCATTTCAATTAGCACAGCAAGTGGCAAGTTTGGCCATAAACATAATTAATTAGCATAGTGTGCCAACACCACAAGTGTGGACTTGTTACCTACAAAGAATTTAATAAATCAGATGAAACGGTCTATACTTTGTGTTTTTAATCAGTTTAATAGTTTTAGTATTAGTGCTTTAGTAGTTGGGGAATCTAATCTCAGATGTGCTCTCTGTCCTGTCTGATAAAGGTCCTTAATTACTCAGTGTGCAGGTAATCGCATCACTCCACCTTCCTTAGATACCCAGAGGCGTAACTAGAAGCCTCTGGGACTTGGTGCGAGAAGTGCCATGCCCCCCCCCCCCGACCACATTGGCCCCCTCCCAATCTCCACAATGCCCCCATCTGGAGAGACCTATACGTGTGTTGAACTCCCGTGCGGTCCTCTTCAATAATGCAGAGCACTGGGAGATTATGTCATTTCCCAGCACGCTGCATTACTAGGGTGCCGGAAGGAGGTTCTGGGCACCAGGCGGAGGGGTGGCAGAGAGGCTGGGACCCTGGAGCAACAGGCCTGTTCGCAGGTGTGACCCCTATAGTTGCGCCACTGTAGGTTCCACAACCCATCATTTTTTCCCCAGAAACGTGCACGGAGGAAAGGATCTGGACAGCAAAAAGGTCATCTTTCAGTTCTCACAATCTATTTCACAGACAAAATAGATAGAACATACAGGCAGGTTCTAATTCTCTGTAAAACAAAAAACTTGTCTTCAGGTAAGAGACCCAACCTCAACATATGCCACAGCTTGACATCTGCCATCTATAACAATGCCCTATAGCAACTGTTTACTGCAGGTATTTCTGTAAATCTAATTGGTCTAATCAGGATAGGTATAGTACACAGTTTAGAGAACATTTGTTTTTTTTTGTTTTTTTAGTGTGATAGAGGGATATTAGGTATGTCCAGGTCTATACAAATTGATTTTCCAGTTGACATGTCAAGTTAACAAAATGATAAACTCGATTCTCCTTAACCGTTTGAGAAACAGAGTTGCAATGTGTTGGAAACCTCTCTGGCACTCAAATGGTTCAAATGATAATCACTGCAGAGGGCCAGTTTAGTATGACTGCTCTTGTACCAGTAAACCTTCTGAATTACATGGTGCTGGGTTGTGAAGCCTGCTGATCAGCAAGACCAGGAAAAGGCAACGTTTTGCTCTTCAGCTGCTGTCAACTACAAACACACTATCAACCCCAAAGAGAAGCTGGGGATGATGTAAGTTGTAGTCTCCAACAGCTGGAGAGCCAAAATCTGCCTAAACACCAGCAGACGAGTTTCAACTACCACTGATCACATGATGAACCTGAACCCCGAAATTTACAAGTCTGGGTGTTCACAGGCTGCAACTTCAGTCCTCGTAGGCTGTAAAAGTCTGTAGACCGGGACTGGGCAACCCAAGGCTGTTCAGTACTCCAAATTAATTTAACTGTAGTCCTGAACAGCTAGAGGGTTGCCTATCTCTGCTTTATGAGCAGTGATTCTCAACTCAAGCCCTCAGGACACAACAGGTCAAATTGTCAGCTTGTCCCATTCCTGATTAAAGCACAGATAAGATCAGTCAATGACTAAGCCACTAATTACCCACATGTGACAAAGAAAGAATATCCTGAGAATATGAACGGTGTCTCCCAAAGACTAAAGTTGAGGACAGATACTGACCAGCAGGGGACAACTGATGTGCTCATGTCCTAAAGAACTTTTTTTTTTTTTTTAAGCTTCCTCTCACTGAGAGAGAAGAGTTTTCTGACCCCCAAAACAGGTGCTAACAGTAGTTCAGGATCTGCACAGAGAAGATCATGGCTAGTTATCAACTCTGTTCAAACAGGAGCACACTTGGGACTGGATTCCACTGCAGGAAATAAAGTTAATCACTTGTTTTATCTTATGGTTTGATTGAAGTCTATATGGAAATTTGTAGATAGATTAAAAACAGTGATAAAGTTACCACTTGCAATGGAATCCAGGCCTTGTCAATAACGATTTATATAGAACTAGTGTAAAAGCCCATGTACACGGGCCAAGGTCCGGTGAGGTAAAGAGGCCGGTCCTGCTCTGCGTACTGCCACCGCATCAATGGCAGTCATGTGTAGTAGAGACTGCCCGAACACACAGAATGCTCCCAGCACAGAACTCCCAGCATTCCGTGCGTTCGGGCAGTCTCTGTGCATGACTGCATCGGACAAACATTCTGGCCTTTTAAATTATAGGATAAAGCAATTCTGGAGCTGCAACATAGGTGACACATACACCCCCACATGCCCATTATGTTTAACCTACTAATAGCAAGTGATAATCAGTGCAAGTTAATGGAGACCTCTTGTATTCAATTGGTTTAAAAGACACTAGATAAACTGGTGGGGATTTGTGCAGCTGGTTTGCCTCAGTAACTCATATTGCCCATTTAATTTGGTAACAGGATCACTAAAGATGCCGATAACCAGGCCGCTCCGCAAGTTCTATGTAATTTCCTGTAGGACACCATTATTCCTATGGTACTCTGTAATATGAATCGCAGCAACATGGACAGTGCTTGAGAAATGCAGATGCAATGTTTGTTTTTTTCTCAGTGAAATGTTAATCTTTAACCCAGTGTGACACAGGGGTATGAAATGCACTGGATACGCCCCTAGCACTCAAAGGGTTAAAGGCGCTATGGTATGAGCAAGTTTGGCAACATTTACATAAAACTATCACACTCTGGTAGAAGTTATAATATCAATCTAAGATCTATTTGGTGATTTTCTTAGTATGAAAAGGGTGAAATTTATTACCGATATTTCCTTTTCTTCTGTGCATCTCCACGGCACCGGAAACAACGGGCTTTATCTTCCGCCTCCTGCTGGTAGGACAGATTATTTTTCTCCCTTAAAGGGCAAGGAAATTAATTTGTTCTTTGAAGGGACATCTGCTCCCCAAGATTTCAACCATAGAGCCCTTCTCAATGAGAGAGATAACGCTGAAGCTTTAGCTGATAATCTAACAGAGTCCAGGGATGCATCACATAAAAAGCTGTTTGCTTCTTAAATAATAGCCACCTCCTTCAACAACATAAATCTGGAAACAGATGAGGCAATTTTCTCTTCTAGGTTATTTAACAAGATACGCATTGTTCTGGAGACTGACGCTACTGCAGTAGACACCTTTAAGCTGCTTCCTATTAACGAATACTGTCTGTCGTTTTAATACTGATTCTATTCTTTTCTCCATCGGATCTCTTAGCGCCGATCCATCTTCTAGAGGAATGGTAGCGTGCTTTGCTAAGCAGGAGACTGCCACGTCTATTTTTGGAGGAATGCACCACAATTTTACATCTTCTTCCAAAAAAATGGATACATTTTTGAAAATCTTTTTGTCACTGATGTTCTCTGATCTGTCTTTTTCCATTCGTCCTGAATAATGCTAGAAATGGAATAATGTACAGGAAAGGTAGGACTACTTTTCTGGTTTCCCAAGAAAGTTGCATCCATTATATTTGACTCCTTTTGTTCATCTGCAATACCCAAGGATTTTCTGATGTCTTATGAAGCTTTCAATCTTTTCTAATGCAAAGGAACCTATTCCGTCAATGATTTCACCTTCCTCTTCTTCAGATGTATATTCTGACTGTTTACTTCCTCCGTATCTATGTCTTTTGATGACTATGTACCCACTGCTGGGTCTTCCATTCTGTTTCTTTTTTTTGTGTTTGCTGCCTCCTGCATTGATGCAAATGTCTCTCTCATGGGTGTTTGCATCCAGGACAGGAAATTCTAGAATTGATTTGGAACATCCTGACCTGATGCTTTTTCAAACATTCCATACACAGCTTTGAACCTTCCACTGGGGTAGCTTTCTTGTCGCAGCAAACACATACTTTGGATTTAGAAGATTTGCTTTCAGAGCTGCCACGATCCTTAGATGTACCTGTATCTACTTTCTCTTTTGAAGAGCCTCCCTTAGATGTGGTGGACACGATAATTGCCTAACAATAAAACCTTAACTTTAATCAATTCTTTCTTAAAATTATTAAAATCTCAATAAAGGCATTTACTTACCTTGCCCTCGCATGATCTTCCCTTATTTATCCTACTGCATTTCAGGCTGGAAAGCACACAGTCTTGGCTCCCAAATAATCAGAAGGGATACAGCATCTCTTGTGCATAGCCCTCATCTCTCATTTTCCTCCGGTAAGGGCGATGATGCTGCCTGTCGCATGGTCCAGCCTATGTCCCGACACCAGCTGCAGCTTTCAGTGGAAGCAAGCCTCAGGTAAACATTCTATTCTTTCAGTGTTTCAGCACTAGCTACGGCTCTTCTTGTATCTCCTCTCAAGATCTTAAGCGGAGGAAGGAGTACTGGGTCGTTTATAGGCGTGCTCCTGTTTCGTCTTTTCCCAATCACCATATTTTACTGTGAGGGTTTATGGAGGCTACTCGCCTCACGTCCTCCAGCTGGTAGGACCGAAATAACTGAGGCGGAAGGGGTGGAGAATACGGATATAGAAAAATAATCAGTCCTACCAGGTGGAGGCGGAAGATAAAGCCCGTTTGTTTCCAGTGCCATGGAATACACAGAAGAAATGCACCAACAGAACAATATGACATTGTTATACAAGCAACTTCTACTAGTTTTACTTTAAAACTAAAGTTGGGACCCTCTTTTGCAGGGATGCTCTTTTGTTCCCGAATGATACAACAGGTTATTTCATGCAGGAGCAACTTGTTTGCGCAGGAGGACAAAAGTATTAAACAAAAAAAAAAAAAAAAAAAATTTTGTAGACCATTATCAGAAGACCACTAGATGTTTTAGGAGTCAGTTCAGATATACATTTACCTTATTATATGACTAGTGTAAAAGCCTGTGTACAAGGGCCAGCATTCTGAGTGTTTGGGCAGTCTCTACTGCTCATGACTGCAACATACATCTGGCCAACATTCAGTATATTCGGGCAGTCACTATTGCATATGACCATATCTGACAAATAATTTTTGGTTTTATTGTATTTATTTATTTTTAACTACATTACGCAATTACCATCTCTCAAACCTTTATGGTGATAAAATTTTAAAGTTCCCCCCTCCCTCCCCTTTCCTTGATGTCAGCTGTAAAGCTCGCAGAAGATTTGTGTTGGCTGACTAGAGGCGGCTCTTCAGCAGAGCTAAAATACCTCAATCTAAAAAATACTTAATCGGAACGGTCTACAAAGTGTGCTTACAAACCACGCACATTTTGTAGACCATACCAACAAAGTAATTATTTTTAGACTGTGGTATTTCAGCTCTGCTGAATAGCCGCCGGCTGGTCTCGGGTCCTGCATCTCCTTCTGTCTGACGTCCGTGTAAGGGAAAGAGGGGGAAACTTTAAAACAAAACCTACAATCCTATATAATAATTCGCTAAGTTGTGTGTAACGCCGGACATGCGCAGAAGACACTGCTGCGCGTGCGGCAGTCATGCACAGTACAGACTGCCCGCGCCGCGGCTGATACAGAGCTGGGCGCTCCGAAGGAGCGTCCAGCTCTGTATCAGCAGTGACGCGGGCAGTCTCCACTGCGCGTGACTGTCCCGCGACCGGCTGCCAGAGGCACTGTGGCCCGTGTAACGGGCTGTTCAACTAGTATAGCATAAAATGACAAGTGTCCATTACCAACTCTTATATTTACCAGACATCTACAGTTGACAAAGGCATTCTGCAATACTATAGTTTAGGAGTCTTTATATTCACAAAACAGCAGGTGAGATGGCTCAGTTGGTTACTGCACCAGCTGTAGAATCTGTTCAAACCTCAGGGTTGCAGGTTTGTAGCAATTCAAAGAAAACATAGCAAAATAACATTTAAAAAAACAGATTCTATCCCAACTTTCCTCAAAATATAGTTCAAGTGTTACGTTTGGAGTTGGTGAAAAATATTTCATACTTGCCAAAATTCTGCAATTGCTGTTCTGCTCATATTTAAAAATAGTCCATGACCTTCCTGAACAGGAATGTGTTACCCTGAAACAGATCCCAATGCAGCTCTCTCCACCAAGCTACAGATATGTTTACAGCGATCACTGAACTAAATTTATCTTGGTCAGGACATCGTCAGTCACAGGCTTCTCAGTATGCCATGGCCCATGCAGGCACTATCCTCCTATGCACAAGCACCTTTGTAGAATGAAAGGAAGAACCATTTACTGGAAATTAAAAAATCAGTACAATATTGTAAGAGGGACAACTTTCTGCAGAGCTGCAGAAGCAAAAAAGTTATAGAAACAAGGGGTCATCAGCAAAAAGACTAACTGTTATGTACCAAAAATAGAATCACAAACTCTGAAAATTCCAACTGATTTAAGCTGGACTATTAAAGGGATAGTATTGTTTCATAAAAACAGCAGCTCCAATTAATCTTCATAGTATTTGGGCCATGGAGAGAGAGGGCTATTTCAATACTGTCAGACTTGTAGTACAAGAGTAAATGAATGAAAGTATCCCCCCCTACCCTTTTACCTAAGCCGCCTCCCTCAAATGTGGAATCTGGTCCTGGGACCGGACAGGTCACAACAAGGGACAATCTTCTTACTGTGATCATAAGGAAAACCCTGCCCCCCCTTCACAGGTTTATCCTTACGCTCACTGAAGATTGTCCCTCTCTGTGATCCATCTGGACAGTCTTGCTGCTCTGAGGTGAGCAGTGTTACATCAGTAAAAGGGGCGGGAGGGGACACTTTATCATTCAATTACTCTTGATCTACAACTCTGACAGTATTGAAATAACAGTCTCCCTGGCCCAAATACTATGAAGATTAATTAGAGCTGGTTTTATTATGAAACATTACTATCCCTTTTAATCTCCTTATTTGAACTGCCTGTTCTACTCCACCTCAGGCCCTGCACTGTCACACACCTACTCCAACCCCCATTTTGACTGACAAGTTTCTATCCACTTTATCATTCAATTACTCTTGTACTTCAACTCTGACAGTAGTGAAATAACACTCTCCATGGCCCAAATACTATGCAGATTAATTAGAGCTGCCGTTATTGTGAAACATTACTATCCCTTTAAACCCGTTAAAGACTAGCTGTTTCAATGCATTAAACACCTCTCTAACATGCAACAGGTTAAAACCGCTCATGAACGCAGTGGGAATTTTTTTTTTTTTATTCCTGCTGCGGTACAGTTGATTTGCTCCAGAACAGGCCATCTTTGTTTCATTACACTGCTCAATAAACACTATGGGCAACTGCCAGTGAGACCATGTGATTACATGCTCAGTAGAAGATCAGGTCTCTGGGGGACGTGCTCAGCCGGTCCATACAAGGGATACTATAATCTTTATATAAGAAGTGTCTGAAAACCGTACGGTGCAAAAGGGACTGACAGCGCAGGCGCACGGACGTCACTGTGAAGAGACGTCCGTGCTTCCTGCTCCTGTAAAACGCCGATATCTGAAGAACTGGGTAAGATTTCTGGCGACTAGCGCTACTAAGCAGCTAGTCGCCAGGTGAGCAGTAAGTGAACATTAAGTTATTGCGGGGTGAAAGTTCCCCTTTAACTCTGACATGCCTCTCTATACATTAACCATTTGAGCGCCAGAGGGGTGCACAACTCAAGCACGCATGTGTTTCTGCGCATATATGTTGCGAGTGTGTGTGTGTGTACATCTCTGTTACATATTTGTGTGTGTGTGTCTTTTGCATGTCTCTGACGCTCACTGTGTGTATGTGTCTGCCTGTGTGTTGCATATGTCTGTGTTTATCAGTGTGTCTACATTTCACACACGTGCGCCCAACACCGTCCCACATTGGTAGTGTATATATATATATATATATATATATATATATATATATATATATATATATATATATATATATATATATATATATATATATATATAATAAGAGAGAAAACCTGCGTCCCCTGCCACACACACCCAGGGGCGGCTGTAAGTAACAGTTAGCCTGCCCCCCAACATCAGTCTTAACCTAGGCTGACCAGACCTCACCTTTAACTGGGGACGCATAGGAAAAATGCATACTGCAGGACTGCTTTCATTTCAGTGAAGTACTGCAAAATGGCTATTTCCTATGTGCCCCCGGTTAAAGGTGAGATCTGGTCAGCCTACCTTAACCCTTTGAGTGTCAGAGGGGTACGCATACATTGCAATGCGTTGCGTACCTCTCTGGCAGTCAGAGGGTTAGCCCTCTCCTCCACAACTCACCTACTGCTACATCACTTCTCTCGACTTACAACTCCTACAGTAAACAACTCATGGCACAATACTATAACCCACCAACCAGCAGCTCCCATTTTGCTGGGGAGCCACACATTGATCACTTCTTTCAAACAAACACAGGGACACTCAGAGTCAGCTGGGGAATAGGTTAGAACAACACAGATCTTCAGTTTCCATGCTAAGAACTGGGGCTGATGGACTCACTTTGTTTCAATTTAACCCTTTGAGTGCTGTTGCAATGCCTTGGATACCTCTCTGGCACTCAGAGGGTTAAGTCCATTAAACCTTGGAGTACCAGAGATGATATGCAGCACATTGCTCTGCGTACCTCTGTGACTCAAAGGTTTAATATCTGTTTGGAAAGCTTCCACATTTGGGTATTGTGTAGCCCACTCTTTCCTCACAAGTGGCCCACAGGGTTAAACCGATTTCTTTGAAAATGTCCATTGATTTCAATGAGACTATTAATTCCATGAACACTACGCCAAAGCAACGCGTTGGGGACCATTGTAGCATTCAAGGGGTTGAAGCCCCATTTATGTCAACACGATTTTCCTGAATTTTCAATTCAACCCTATGGTGTCAGTTTTTTTTTTTACTTGCACCCTTTATCTTGATACATAAGGCCCATACAGTTATACTCTTACCCCATTAATTTAAACCCATTTATACTTTTGGCTCTTGCAGCAGCTGACTGCGCACTGTGATCTGTGAGGCTGATGTACTAACACAAAGAGGAACAATTCATCTGTACCATACAGAACAAATACAATGCTTTGCTGACCTCTCTAGCGTTGAAGACGTTAAAACGCCCATTTAAATAAATGGGTATTGTTCCCTGTGCTGCTGTTACTTTTCCACAAAATTCCACCACTTTTCTTAGTATATGAGCCTTCCTGTTTTGAAGCCTATTGGCTGTTAGGGGTCCCTCTATTGATCCCTTGCCTATGGCCCACGGACAAATAATCCGGTTCTGTCCCAGCTGACCACCACGGCCCACTAATGCAAGGAGCGCCTATACAACTCATTACACCGCAATGTGTTGTGTACCTCTCTCACACTCACAGTTAAAGTGCTTCACTCCAACCAACTGCTACACTAGGTCTGTATAATGCAGTAACCCTACAGCCCTGTATTTCATGTCTACTTCACTGTCTATGTACAGTCACTTCTCCCCCTCACCCATTACTTTACTGTAACACTTCACTGTCCCTCCTCTCCTCACTCTCATCTCCTCCTCCCTTGTCACCCCCACTCACCTATCCCCTTGCCATTCATCCATAGTCCCAATCTCGCCATTTTACTCCCACATCACTATTACATTATCACTGCATCTGTCACTTAACCCTCTGTCTGCCAACCTATTTCTTCAAATGTACTGCAGTATCCACTGCTGTAATCTAAATTATTCCTTTACTCACAAACATCTTCTCACTGTGACCTTCTACAAGTAACACAGCACACTGACTTCAATTGTAAGGATGCAGGGCCTTATTCATGAAGTAACACAGCACACTCACTTCCACTGTAAGGATACAGGGCCTTATTAATCAAGTAACACAGCACACTCACTTCCACTGTAAGGATACAGGGCCTTATTAATCAAGTAACACAGCACACTCACTTCCACTGTAAGGATACAGGGCCTTATTCATCAAGTAACACATCACACTGACTTCAACTGTAAGGATACAGGGCCTTATTCACCAAGTAACACAGCACACTCACTTCAACTGTAAGGATACAGGGCCTTATTCACCAAGTAACACGGCACACTCACTTCAACTATAAAGATACAGGGCCTTATTCACCAAGTAACACAGCACACTCACTTCAACTGTAAGGATACAGGGTCTTATTCATCAAGGGGAAGAGCTGCAATTAAAACATTTTTTACAAATCTTATCAGCATATCTACATCCCCACTGCGTCTGTCACACACTGTCTACACATGTGACATCATATGCCTATGTGTGTGTGTCTCCGTATGTATGCGTTTCACAGTGTGTGACACGCTCTGTTTCTTTAATTGCGTGTCTGTAACACTGCATATTTCTGTTTCACACAATGTCTCTCTGTGTAAATAATATGAGGGCAACGCCGTGCCACATTGCTAGTTAATTATAAATTCCTAGTAGGAAGTGGCACTTGGGAGGGAGAATGTAACGCTATTAATGAACATCAGGCTGTGCCAGCTAATACAGCATCATTTACATAAACAAAAAAAAAAAATTGCGCAAGATTAATTTTTTTTTTTTTTTTTTTTTAAGTAACTTAGTGGCTAAAGTTGGGGTATTTTGTAAGTTTTTTCAAAATTAACAATAATTAGAAAATTAAAACCACAAAGAACTTTTTCTTCAGTTGTTAAGTAGTCCTCTTTATTCGGCTTTGATATATACAAGCACACACGTGTTTCCAGTACTGGTACCTCTTATCTCAAGAGATAACTAGCTACTGTGTATGAAGGTGCAGAGGTCAGAAGGAAACTCTCGACCTCAAACTTAAGTTCATATGAACAGATTGCAGTGCGGACAATGCTACCTGAGAGGTAACCACTACAGCAGTGCTTTCCAAACTGTGTCGCGACACGTTAGTGTGTCGGCTGCAGTGTGTAGGTGTGTCACAGGCAAAGGTGCCATTTACACAGTGCGAGATTGTCATTCAACCCAAGCACGAGCTACACTGGGAGCGGAGATAAAACACTACTACTGAATGGTCACATTAACACAGCGGGGAGATTGCCTCCATGTGCTGCATACAGCTGGAGCACCACAAAAGATTTGTAACAGCTGGAGTGCCTCTGTGTGCTGAATACATAATATGTATGCAGCACACGGAGGCACTCCAGCTGTTGCAAATCTTTTGGCAGTTCAGCTGTTAAAATCTTTTGAGATGGCACATCCTCTATACCTCTTCCCTCTCTTTGGGCTGCCAGGCTGGAGTGTCCCTGTACGCCAAGGCCTGTCACATGGCTGCTGCTTCTGGTGCCGATGAGACAGGAAAGATGGACAGTACTTCTAAAATCAGTTATGCGCTATTTACTAATGCGATATGAGAATCTTGCGCTTATATGTAGTGCAACATTCTCATATCGCCATTTTAAAGCCACACGACATGCTTAATGGCTTCCGCAGTGTGAATGAAAGGAATTAAAGAGATATGTTGTGTCCCCATACATCCTTTTATTACAAATTTATGTATGTGTCCGTATCTCTTATAAGGGATTATTAGTTTAACCTCCGGTTTGCTAGCAAAACTGAATTACTGTGTCATGAAATGATGCATGTCTGAAAAGTGTGTCACCAACATGAAAAGTTTGGAAAGCTCTGCACTACAGTCATGGAGCAGAAACGGATACATGCCACAAATTCCATTAAAACTGGACATTTGAGTTCAGAAGTCAGCTGCTAACTACTTGTTCTTACAGGCAAGCAGCTCAAAAGATGATCATGGATTCCAAACCTGTAGGATCCTTACCAATGCCAAACGTCTAGCACACTCAACTAAAGTACTGTGGTATCCTATAACAAAGTCCTAGAATGCGTCGCTTACTGTGTGCCATGAGCAGTGGGAACAAGCAGAATGGGCTGATCGGGAGCGGACAGCTCCAGTCGGCTGACAGCCTGTCTGTTCTCCCAGCTCCAGGGCAGCAGCGGAGGCTCTGGGTAACAGTTTGTCACCCAGCCACCTCCGCTGCAGCCCAGGAGCACAGACAGGCTGCCAGCCTTCAGGATCTCCCCACTCCAGATCAGCCCGTGTATACGGGCTTTGTAACTACTTACATAATAAAAAGTTATAACGACTTCAAACTGTCCTTCAGAATTGAAGTTTGCTTTATAAAAAGCTGCCAGTTTACACAAGTTTATGCATGAGCTAAATTATTGAAACTAAAGTGCAATTTTCAAATGTAGACCGAGGCAAACCAAGTGCACCAAGAAGACAATGAAAACATAAAGAAAATATTTAAAAGAAGATTTTAACACCTCGAATATTACAGGCTTTGTGAGGAGTTGTAGACTTCTTTGTCAGACGAGAGATTAGACACAACGTGCAAATCAACAGGCATTTATATTTGTTCCTTAAAGTGTTAGTAATGTGCAGAAATTATTTGTAATAGATTTGTAGAGAGTAAAAAAAAAAAAAAAAAAAAAAAAAAGGGTCACTGCCACAGACCCATCTCTCAAACCGCTACAGTTTGAGAGATATTGGCAAAGGTCCCCCTCCCTCCCCTTCTCTTAATGTCAGCTGTAAAGCTGACAGGAGATCCATGTCGGCCGACATGATGAGGCTCTTCAGCAGAGCCGAAATCCCGTTACTGCAAAAGAATTACTTCACTGGAAAGGTCTACAAAGTGTGCTTGCAAACCAGGCACACTTTGTAGACCTTTCCAACGAAGTAATTCTTTTTAAATAATGCTATTTCGGCTCTACTGAAGAGCTGCCGGCTGATCCCCGGACCAGGATCTCTTGTCAGCTAGACGCTGGCGTCAGGAAGAGGGGAGGGAGGGGGGAACTTTGATTGTGAATCTCTCCCAAACCATAAAGGTTTGAGAGATGGGGTTTGTGGCAATGAGATTATTTTTACCCTCTGCAAATCTATTCCAAATTATTTCTAGAAATTACTAACACTTTAACCCTTTGAGTACCAGCTGGTGTCCAGTACACTGTAGCAAAAGGCTGAGTACCATTCTGGTACTAAAAGCTTATGGGGAAGAGTTTGCTGGTACCAGATTTTTCACTCTAATTCAGCGGTGGGCAACAACAGACCCTCCAGCTATAATTTCCATTATTACCTGCCTGCCTTTGGCTAGTGGGGAATGATGGGAGATATAATCCTGCAGAAGCTGGAGAGCCTCACAATTCACACCACTGCTCTACCTTGCACGTGTGGCCCCATCTGTCCTAACAGGGAACAGACATAGCACACACAGCAGGATTGTCATCCTATTTTCACTTCTATAAGCAGTTTCTGGGGTCAGTTTGCTGACCCCCTGTGAACATTTGCTTCATATGCAAAATATTCAGTGGAGTGGTAAGCACTTACTGCAGTGTGTTTTCCTTTAAACGGATAGTAATGTTTCACAAAAACAGCAGCTCCAATTAATCTTCATAGTATGTGGGCCATGGAGAGTGTTATTTCAATACTGTCAGAGTTGTAGTACAAGAGTAATTGAATGATAAAGTATCCCCCTCCCGCCCCTTTTACCTAGTGTAACACTGCTCACCTCAGATGTGGAATCCAGTCCATAGACCAGACAGCTCACATCAAGGGACAATCTTCTTACTGTAATTATAAGGAAAGCCCTGCCCCCTTTTACAGGTTTTTCAGCTTTTTCCCCTTATCTCAATTGAAGATTGTCCCTCTCTGAAGTCTACCTGGGCACCTCCCTTCTGATCTGGCTGAGCAGTGTTACATCAGTAAAAGGGGCGGGAGAGGGATACTTTGTCATTCAATTACTCTTGTACTACAACTCTGACAGTACTGAAATAACACTCTCCATGGCCCAAATACTATGAAGATTAATTAGAGCTGTTAATATTTTGAAACATTACTATCCCTTTAACATTAGCAAGAGGAGCATAAAGCCTGTTCCATTTACCTGACCACATTTTCCTTCAATAAAGATGAAAAATGCCCCCAGCGGCATCTCTCAAATCCTTATGGTTTGAGAGATAACCGCTTTCAAAGTTCGCCCCTGGTTGACGTCAGCATTCTAGCTGAGAGCAGGGGAATCTGGTCCCGGGACCGTCTGCAGCAGAGCAGAGATCGCATTAATAAAGAAATCTGTCACTTAAAAGGTCTTCTACATGTGCTTGCAAAGGAAGAACATTTACAAGACCTTTTTAGGGATGGATTTCTTATTTATTAACGCGATCTCTGCTCTGCTGCAGAGCTGCCGGCTGATCCCAGGAGAGGATTCCCCTGCTCTCAGCTAGAACGCTGACGTCAGGCAGAGGAGAACTTTGTAAGCGGTTATCTCTCAAACCACAAGGGTTTCAGAGATGCTGCTGGGGGCATTTTTCATCTTTATTGAAGGGCTTTAACATAGGGATTTAAGTAATACTTAAATATTACTAATCCCTATATTGTAGCCATGTTAAAAAGAATTTAATTGTCCTCAGTGTCATCTCTCAAACCTTTATGGCTTGAGAGATAACCGCTTACAAAGTTCCCCCCTCCCTCCCCTGAAGTCAGAGTTGTAGCTGACTGCAGGGGAAGCCTGTCATACGACAGGCTTGCGGCTCTGCAGCAGAGCAGAGATCGTGCTAGTAAAAAAATAATGATTTCACTGAAAAGGTCTTCTACGTGTGCTTGGTTTGCAAGCACACGTAGAAGACAGTTTCAGTGAAATAATTATATAATTTTTTAGCTATATCGCGCAGAGAAATAGTCAGGATTTAGTGATGGCATTAATGTAAGGAGAGAATGAAAGCGCAGTGTCAATTATCACCAAATAGTTGAAGAGCCCGTGTAGATGGGCCACAGTGCCACCCAGCAACCGCTGCGGTGCATTCATGCACAGCAGAGCCTGCCTGCACAGTAGCTAATACGGATCAGGGCGCTACGAACTCAGACCGTAGTCCTCTCGGTGCACCTTCAGTCTGAATTTGGAGCACCCTGCTCCGTTATCAACCGCGGAACGGGCAGTCTTGCACTGAGCATGACTGCAGCACACGCAGCAGATTGTACTGCGCATTTAGCGAATTATTATATAGGATAGGCACCGTGCTTCTGATATGGATTTATGGTAGTGCCATTTACAGTTACCTAGAAGGGCACTACTGAGCCAGATCTAGGCAGGATGAGCATTAGCTCCGTTTTAGACGTACTGAGCTCGAGTTGCCTATGAGCCATTCAGTCTGAGATAGCCAAGAGGCAATCTATACTTTTAGATTGAATATAAGACATTAGTCGAGGGGCAGATGAATAAAGCTGGGTGTCACCTGCATAGAGGTGATATTAGAGTCCAAACGAGTTAATAAGATCAAAGGGTTATTGTGTAAAGAAAGAACAGAAGTGGTCCTAGAACAGAACCTCGAGGAACACCAACAAAGAGGTGGACTGGAAAGGACGAAGAGGTGGAAGAGGAGACACTAAAGGATACTTATAAGACATACACACTGAAGTATTCCGATTGCGGAGCACTACTGCAGAAACGTACAACTCAAATTTAAAGGGATGCGTGTCACAAACTGCCATGGTGCAATAAGCAGAACGTCATGAAAAACAGCATGGCACGATGGGGGCACTTGTCAGCATTATGACTACTCTATCATTCAGGCAGTTCATGGTTGGAGACATCCCCCAATGGAGTAGATCTGGTATAGGTTTAAGAACGGGGGGGGGGGGGGGGTTATAGTAAATTTAGTAGTCAGAAGTAAATATTTGAGGATCCCAGGCTCCTGGGATTTTTCCCACTTACCACTCTGCTATGCTCCCTCCTCTATTTTAGGAGCTGGGGGAAAGGAGATGCATAAGAACCCCTTTGCTCCCCTAGAGTAAATAAGTTTATATTAACCTGATGAGTGCCAGAGCATGAGGGAGTGACAGTTGGAAAGGAGGTCTGTGTATAATGTTAATATGTGGTATTCAGATTCAGTGGTGCCAACTGGAAAACTATGTGCATAAAGTAACATATAAAGCCAAATACCTCAAACTATTTTATCACCACTTTACTAATGCAGTGTTAGGATTTATAAAGACAGAATCTGAACCCATTGGATGCTTGAAACATCTCTAATGCATTTATACAAAATATGAAGTCTAGCATTAAAGTGTTAGTAATGTCTAAAAAAAACTTTTTTGCATTTAGAAGAGCTCAAAAAGCTGATCTAAATGCAAAAAACGTATCTCTCAAACCGCTATGGTTTAAGAGATACGGGCGTTTGAAGTTTGATTTCTCCTACTGACAGCTGTAAAGCTGTCAGCAGGAGATTCGTGTCGGTCGACACTGTGGCACTTGAGAAGTGCCGAGATCTCATTACTTACACAGAATCCCTTTATTGGAATGGTCTAAAACATGTGCCTGAACACTAGACACACGTTTTAGACCATTCCATTGAAGGAATTCCGTGCAAGTAACGAGATCCCGGCACTTCTCAAGCGCCACAGTGTCGACCGACACGGATCTCCTGCTGACAGCTTTACAGCTGTCAGTAGGAGAAATCAAACTTCAAACGCCCGTATCTCTTAAACCATAGCGGTTTGAGAGATAAGTTGTTTTGCATTTAGATCAGCTTTTTGAGCTCTTCTAAATGCAAAAAAGTTTTTTTAGACATTACTATCACTTTAAAGAGATTAAATGTATCTCATATACTTTGTATGAATAGTTACATTTACAATGCAATTACAGATGTGTATTTAAAAAGTATAAGCCAGAAGAAAACACATCATTAAAACATAACAGTCTGGCCGTAGTGGTTTGTTTCTGCGATTTCCATCTACTTGGATGGTTTATTACACACTAGGGGCTGAGCTCACGCATGCACTTCATCCTCCAAACTAACAGCTTACTATAAGAAAACAGTGTAAACTTTTCACCTTTAAAAAAAAAAACAAAAAAAAAACAAAAAAAAAAAAACACACAACCCAATTAGATAGCTCATTCACCAGATAACTGCCTTCTCCTAGGAGTAAAGTTGCTACACAAATGAGAATAGAGAAAGCATAAGAAGCTATTACTTAAACATTCTATAAGAGCCATTAATGCAATACGAAAATATAAGCAACTCTATGGTCCGTTTTTCAGAAACTGCAATCCTAACAAGTGTGTGTTTTAAACAAGTAGATTCCAGTCTTCTTAACAGATCAGTGCAATGCTTTCCCTAGACTTCTAAACAGTAGCATATATAAATCTACACCTAAAAAATTATTTTTTTCTACTACAAAATATTATACATACACTAGCAAAATAAAGGCAGGACTAAGGGAGATATTTTAATGTTGCAGTGGTAATGACATATGCCAGAACAAAAGTGTTTTCCTCCTGTATCCGTCCCACACCCTTGCACACACATAATGGCAAAGTGTTACATCTCAAGTGTTAAATCCCAAAATAGATCCTTCTCTCCCTCCAACCTACCCATTCGCCTACCCAGGTAAAATGTAATGCCTTCTCATACTGCCCCCTCATGCTTAAATGGACTAAATAGTTCCCACTGTCTCCTTCCTCACACACACTCACACACACTCACACTCTTTTGGCTATGAGTGTAAGACTCTACTGCTCCTTCACATAATGGAGCTTGCCGACTTAGTCCAGACAAACACCACACCAAAGGTCAATTTTCTGATTCATCAAACAGAAGTTACACTTCTTACAGTTCTGGACTGTAGTGTATTGCAAACTGTCCAACACTGCAAAGTATGTCTGCACATGAAAATGTAATCCATTAGATCTTAAAGGAGATCTAACAACCACTTACCTTACTATGGCCAAAAAACCATATAGGCCCCTTTGAAGTTATGTCATGTCCGGAACAAAGATACAAGTGCAAGATTCAACCAGCCCTGGATTTCATGTCCATTGAGGCAAACATGACAGTCGCTGGCAGTTTTTCCTACACCAAAGCAATGCATTACACACACCCCTGGTCCATAAAAGGTTAAGATTACCAAACGTAATAAGCAAAGTTTGAGGTTCTGTGGTCCTCCTACAAACTGTCTTGACATACAGGACTCAATGAATAGAGTTTCTCTCTTGCACAAAGGCAAGTTTCTTAAGAGCCATTAAAATTCTTGCCATGGTAAGGTTTTATTGTTTAAGAAAAGGAGGAGAGGAGAGAACTGGATATGAGGTGTGGGGAGGGAAAGGGTGACCAAAGGATGCGGGTCCCATCCGCTGTACCAGAAGAGGGTCCAAAGAGTAATAGGACACAAAATATCACTGCAGTAATTCAATCCTGAGCAGCCAGGGGTCAAAAAATCTGGGGAAGAGTGGAGCCTTGCCTGTAGAATGGTAATACAGACGTTCCTTATCTTGAACAGTTCATGCCTCTCAAAGTGGAAATCGTAGAAGGGCTGGAGGATCTCCAAAGTTTGGGGATGCACACCCAAGTGGTAGTTATCGTAAGAACCCAAAAACAGAGGGCAGAGGGAGTTGCGGGAAGGTCCAAGAGGATAGGTAAGAGAAAGGTATCAAAACACCTGTAAGAGTTGGAAGAACAACACATACTTCCTTCCAAAAGGGCTGTATCCTGGGGCAGGGACCTGCAGACAAGTAACTGGGCATCTGCTGATTAGCCCCATACCATCTAGTAAGGAGTTTATAGTTTGTTTCCTGTAAATTTTTTTTTTTTTTTTTTTTTTACAATTCAGTCTAAAGACGCAGGACCATTGGTGAGGTGAAAGCCAAGATCCAATTCCCATTTGACTGGAAACGGAATCAGGATATGATACAGTTAACAAGCAATAAAAGCATAAAATCTGGATGACGGTTGGGGGTGATTTGGGACCTATCACAAGCGATTCAAAGGGTGACAGTGATCGGGAGTTGTACCTGTGGGGAAGTACTGTACGCAGGAAGTGGTGAACCTGGAGGTAACACCACTGCTCAGCAGACTGAAAAATGTGCTGCCACTGGAGCAACGTAAAGGAGGGCAAAGAGGCTGCAGGGACCAAATGATCCACATGCACCAACCCGAACGATGACAATACCGAAAGGTGTGTTGTTACAGGCCCAGAGGGAAACCAGGGTTGCCAATAATGGACAGGAGAGTGTGGAGTAGAGGGAAAAAAAATAAATAAATAAAAATAGAGAATTACATTGTCCCAGAGGCAAAAGAGGTGCCCCGAAATTGGGTGTTCAGGGATGGCAAGAGAGAAGTTCTTTCTAGTTGCCCAAAGTAATTGAGAAAAGGAGATGTGGGAAAATGGAGAATGAAGAAGAGCAGCCCAGTCACTAGCAGCAGCCGGGTGTTATTATTAGGTGTTCTCTATTAACACAAACCTTTTATGCCAATATCACATTGTCTGACAATGGACAAAGAGTGATACACACACAGCTCAATGCCAACTAAAACCCGGTGAACTTGCCAGTCCATTTACACCTCTGCTTACCAACTGTTTCCACATTTGGACAGATAGAGAAATACATGGCTACAAGGATGATCTTTCATATAGTTATATAATCAACAGATGACAGCACACCCTTCACGGAATAGGAACAAACACAGGTGAAGAATTCTCTTCCATTATCTAGGGCTAGTTCACACACACAGCAGGTTCGGTGCATCAAGCCCATATTAACATAGTAACAAAACTTGCACAAGTAGAAAGAAAAGGAGACAGCAATCCCCCGTTAAAAAAAACCCCAACAAACCCCCCAAAAAAAACCCCAAAAAAATAAAAACACCTTTAATGTGTACTCAGTATAATAGATGGGGTAACATGGTGGAAGCAGACAGATGTTTTGTGCCCTCTAGGCACTTTGTCAAGGCTTGCCCCATCTGTTATGCTGAGTACACACTAATGTTTGTTGTTTTTTTAACGGGTGAGTGCCGGCTCCTTTTCCTTCTACTTGTGTAAGTTTTGTTACCACATTCTGCCTGGGCCCACAACCACAGCATGAGTAGCCCTAGGAGATATCTGATAACACCACATCAATCCCCACTAAGCAATGAAAAGAAAATATAATGTGAAACCACTGAAGCCCTATCTGAACCTCTCACTCAGTTTTTCCTGGTCATTTTCCAAACTTCAGCAAATCCATGGAATACTTTACATCAAACCATTTGACAGAGTTTGAAATTGAAGGGATAGTATCCCACACACACACACATCCTATATAATAATTCACCAGGATGTTTGTCAGAAGCAGTCATGCTCAGTAAAGAGGGCTGCACATGCTGCAGTCATGCGCAGTACTGACTGCCCAACCGAACCGCGGCTGATACGGAGCGGGGCACTCTGAATTCAAACCTGAGTCCTATCTGCGCACGTTCCTGGGACCACTTGGTCCCAGGAAGGTGCACAGAGAGAGACCACGGTCTGAATTCAGAGCGACCTGCTCCGTATCAGATGCGGCGCGTTCGGGCAGTCAGTACTGCGCATGACTGCAGCGCCACCAGTGTTGGCCCGTGTACACAGGCTTTAAAATATATATATAATATGAAACAAGTTTTAATTTATGGGTTTATTACGTTGAACAGACAAACTATTCCCCAATACAGAGACTGTTTATTCAAACATTACTGTAGTTGAAGTTTTCATGTTGTGTGTGGGTATATCCATGGCCTGAAATGTTTACAGTGGTCCTGATGCTACAGCAGCCAATGGAGCGATACTGCCAGTAATAACTGTTCTTTAACCCCTTAATGACTGTCGGCAAGGCCGGCAGTTAAGGACCACCGGGAGGGTTGTGCAAACCAATTCAGTAGTAACCTAATGGTGTGAAGCAAAGTGGGGACACCTGAATTCCATGACGTGCCAGGACAGTCATGGGTCTTTAACACAAGTTCTCTCATGACGGTACTGGCACATCATGGGTCCTTAAAGGGTCAATAGCAGCAGCCCCACTTTAAAATGTTAGTTAACAGAAGTACAAACCCAAAAATGAATGTGTGAGGTGCAATAACTTTTGAACAAAGAATCTCGCCAGGAGTACACTTGTTTTAACTCTCCAAGATTTTTTTTTTTTTTTTACACGCATTAAGAGATACTATCCCTTTACACATGCAAGTAAAAAAAAATAAATAAATAAACTTTCAGGAGTGCCCTCAACAAAGTAGGACAAGCTGTATAATTTCATCTTGACACAACCCTCACAAGCAGACCTACCACTACTTCTTTTTAACTTGTACACAATGTATTATGACAGTTTCCAGTGACACTTCAGTATCACTAAACTGGCATATTGTATCCAGCCAAAAATGGTATTCCCCTGTAAGGGTTCATTCAAGAAAGATTGCCAGTATGTGTCAGGAAATGTAGCCCACAATACAGTAAACATTGAGCTACTCACATACAAATAACTAGGACTGGGGAGCATGCATACAAACAGAATGTAGGGTTTATCAAGCCAAGGAAGAACAATTCTGGGGCAAAATCACTGCACCATAGATATGTGCACATGCCTCAGACAGGCCGCAGCATGCCTAGCTGCGTGGCTCAGATTTTGGCTCAGGTCACTGGGTACTGACATCAGCCCCAGCTCCCAAAACACTAGTCACCTGTGACCTGTCGCATGTATCGGCGCGTCATTATGGGGCCTGATAGAGATCGCTCCGATCTTGGAGCGGTCAATTTCAGGCCCTATTTTTACTTACAGCGCTCCCGGTAGAGCACTGTAAGTAAAAAGTACGTGACGTACTATGACCGTCATCAGTCCTTGAGTTCATAAACATTAATTTTATAGGCATTAAAAAATAACACTAAATGCCCCCAGTCCCAGAGATATTCGGGACCAAAGTTCCCCAGTCAGAGGCTCTTCAGCAGAGCCAAGATCGTGTTATTGAAGAAGAAATCCTTCACTGGAACGGTCTACAAAGTGTGCTTGGTTTGCTAGTATGCAGGACAGTTAGCGCTGTATTTCAATACCGCTCGTGTAGTAGTTAAAGAGTAACTGAATGAGAAAGTATCACCCTCCCGCCCTTTTTACCTACCCTTAGCCACCTCCTCTCAGTTGTGGAATCTGATTGTCCCTCGCTAAGCTCCATCGAGACCAAATTGCAGACAAGAGTTACGTCAGCTAAAGGGGCAGGGGGGAATCCTCTCATTCAATTACTCTTGGCCCATATACTATGAAGATTAAATCGGAGCTGCTGTGTTTGGTAAACATTGCTATTGCTTTAAGTGTTCCCTATAGTGCAGTTGATTTGCCCCAATTGCTCCAGTGTTGATTTGTACACATGGCCCTTAGTTTACCGTATGTGTGTGGTAGATAACCTCACAGAGTACAGATTTAGTGTAGTTTGTGTGTCTGACAGGACACAGTGCATAGACCAGATGTCTGCAATGTAAAGCCCCAGCTCTTGCTGGAAGGCCTCTTGTTCCCCATGCACTGTGTAGACTGTATATTTCCAAGGCCTCCGCATTCTTATACACTTAGTAGACCAAGGATGGGAAACGCTGGCCCTTAGCAGTTAAAGGATTAATAAAACCTTTATTATATTAAATACCTATTAAAGGCCTTTTCCTATTGAGTAAAACAAGGGCACTCGCACTAATGGCAGTTTTTAATTCCCAAATATTCTACATTTACAGTCAGGATGAGATGAAGCTGCTACAATAACATTCTTTGGAGAATTAAAGACGGAGGATAACATCTCCCACAGAATAACTAAACGACACCATTTAAACTGTAGGAGAGCGCACTAGACAACAGAAAGTACTGTTAAAGTAGAACAGTTTAAAGGGATAGTAATACTTTGTTTTATCTTTATTTTGTAGGCATTAAAAAAACATGAACGATATAGGTCTTATCTCTCAAACCTTTATGGTTTGAGAGATTCACAAGAAAAGTTTTCCCTCCTGCCCCTTTTACCTAGTGTAAGCCATCTCTTCTCAGATGTGGAATGCAGTCCATAGACCAGACAGATAACTGAAGGGAACAATCTTCTTCCTATGAGAACAATGAAAGCCCTTCCCCCCTTGACAAGTTTTTCAGGTTTTTCCCTTATCTTAATTGAAGATTGTCCCTCTCTGCAGTCTACCTGGGCACCTCTCTTCTGATCTGGCTGAACAGGGGGGAGATACTTTGCTTGTGAATATCTCTTAAACCATAAAGGTTTGAGAGATAAGATATATCGTTCATGTGTTTTTAATACCTACAGAATAAAATAAAGATAAAACGAAGTATTACTATCCCTTTAAATGCTTACTTTGGAACAAATCATCTCCCAGCAATAGGAATGCCCTTGTTTTACACAGTAGGAAGTGTCACATAATGTTTTCATAATAAAGGCTTTCTACTCCTTTAAAACAAGCACACCCTCTAATAGCAGCCCACGACTTGCTAACTGCCCTTAAAGGGTTAGTAATATCTTACATAAATAAAAAGGTAATCTCGTAGATGACCAAAAAAAAGAAATCCATCAATGCCAGTCTGATCTCTCAAATCTTTATGGTTTGAGAGATACAATGTTTTAAAGTTCTCCCCTTACTCATGTCAGCTGTAAAGCTGACAGCAGGAGATTCGTGTCGGCCGACTCGAGGGGGCTCTTCAGCAGAGCTGAAATACCGCAATCTAAAAATAAAATACTTTATTGGAACGGTCTACAATGTGTGCCTGGTTTGCAAACACACTTTGTAGACCGTTCCAATGAAGTATTTCTTGTTAAAGGGGAACTTTCACCCCGCAATAACTAAATCTCCACTTACTGCTCACCTGGCGACTAGCTGCTTAGTAGCGCTAGTCGCCAGAAATCTTACCCGGTTCTCAAGATTTCGGCGTTTTACAGGAGCAGGAAGCACGGACGTCTCTTCACAGTGACGTCCGTGCGCCTGCGCTGTCAGTCCCTTGTCAGTCCTTTGTGCACCGTACGGTGCACAAGGGACTGACAGCGCAGGCGCACGGACGTCACTGTGAAGAGACGTCCGTGCTTCCTGCTCCTGTAAAACGCCGAAATCTTGAGAACCGGGTAAGATTTCTGGCGACTAGCGCTACTAAGCAGCTAGTCGCCAGGTGAGCAGTAAGTGGAGATTTAGTTATTGCGGAGTGAAAGTTCCCCTTTAAAGTGATAGTAATGTCTTCCCTAAATAAAGAGTAGTAGTGTAGAGAATAAATTAAAAAAAAAACTCCCATCTCTCAAACCTTTATGGTTTGAGAGGTATAATGCTTTAAAGTTCCCCCCTCCCTCCCCTTTCCCTGATGTCAGCTATAAAGCTGACAGCAGGAGATTCGAGTCAGCCGACTGATGGTGGCTTTTCAGCAGAGCCAAAATAGCATAATTTAAAAAGAAATATTTAATTGGAAAGGTGCTTTCCAATGAAGTATTTATTTTTAAATTGTGCTATTTCGGCTCTGCTGAAGAGCTGCCTGCCTGGCCCAGGATCTCCTGCTGTCGGCTAGATGCTGACGTCAGGGAGCGACTTTAAAGCATCTCTCTCAAACCAACAGGAGTTGCATCGATCAATTTCTTTTTTGATTCACTACATTACTACTCTTTATTTAGGCAAAACATTACTAACCCTTTAAATTGCTCTATTTTGGCTCTGCTGAAGAGCCTCCTGAATGTACCGGGAGCTTCTTCTGTCAGCTAAAGGATGATATCAGAGAAAGGGGAGGGAACTTTGAAACGTTATAGCTCTCAAACCATAAAGGTCTGAGAGATCAGAGTGGCATTGATTGATTTCTTTTTTGATTATCTACAATGTCTTACATAAATTAAAAAGTAACATTACTAACCCTTTGAGAACTTTGCCCTTGCTCAACAGAAAATATGTTCAGTAGGTTGTGGATGTCGTGCCCATGGAAGCAGACATGACAGTTGCTGGCAGGATGACAGAACTTCAAGCTCTGCTCATCACACATGGTAATTTCAAAAACTTTTAAAGTTCAGAGAAGTGTTTAACACATTACTTTCCAATCTGTTGCACAACCCTCTGTTTCATAAAGAGTTACACACTCAGTGCTTCAGTCTGAAAGGCTGCCAGCAAATGTCATGGCCCCCTCCATGGGCATGCCATGCAGGAGTGATTATAGAGGTTATCTCTTCAGCAAAGGTACAAGGGCAAAACTCACTGGGGCAATGGCTGTTAGGTGAGTCGTTACTATAAGAACTACAATTCCCATCATCCCCAATCACGTCGAGAGGCCAAGGAGGATTATGAGAGTTGTATCTCTCACCACCTGGAAAGCCACATGTTGACCACCTGGAAAGCCACATGTTGACTGGGCTTCGATAATGGGAGTGGCAGTATTAAAAGGCAGGAGAGCCCCGGGACTACTGTCTGGTGATGACGGTGAGCTGTAGTCCTCAAAAGCAGGAGGGCGTCAGCTTGCCCGGCCTCGACTCCCAGGCCCCTCCCGCCCACCCGGCACGGACAGCCCGACCCTAAAGCTCACCCTTTCATGTCTGCGGGCAGTTCGCTGTCCTTGGGAAGCCGAGATCTCCGACTACACGGACAGTGCAGGAAGCTCCAGAGACCCGACGGGCGGACGGTCTCCTCAGACTCCGGGCAGGGGCGGCGCTGTGTCGGGGGGTCTCACTGATACCGGTCGGTGCCGCCAGCCTGGGAGATTAACCGGGCTCCTCTCTGAGGTAAACTTCACGGGCCCGCGCCTGGCTCGCACCCCTACCTCCTTCCGTCACTCCGAAGCACGTGACCGGACCGCGCGCACGCGCCTGGAGGAACCCCACACGCTCCTTGCAATGGCGCGAAGGCCTCTCGAGCCGGGAGACAGAACGGTCCGCGCAGGCGCACTACCCCGAGCCCGTGGTCGGAACGCGCATGCGGCCTGAGGTTAACAAATCGCACGCGGCCTCTCTTGAGCAACCGCAGGACCCAGCCAATTAAACGGCTGTAGTCTTACCGACAGGCCTTCACTAGTGGCCGCCAATCAGAGCTCGTTTAAGCCGGAAGCGGTATCTTCATCTACCAATCAGATGGCTAGAAGACAGGAACGTGTCTGTGCGCGCACATGCGCTTAGTTGCTGTAAATAGCTATGTGGGAGCTCGGAGGGTTAAATTGTAGTCAATGACCATTTTCTGTTGTTTGAGTACAGGTGTCATTTTTCACAGACGCGAGTAGCCACGACTTGCCCACTATCAGTTTGCTCTGCTGGTACTATGGCATACCTCCCAAGTGTCCTTCTTTAGGACCCAGATTCCTCTGTCTCACCCTGGTGTTTCCTTGTGTTTAGGAGATCAGACTGTGTGGTGTGTATATAAGTGTATCACCCTGGTGTCCCTGTGTTTAGGAGATCATACTGTGTGGTGTGTATATAAGCGTATCACCCTGGTGTCCCTGTGTTTAGGAGATCAGACTGTGTGGTGTGTATATAAGTGTATCACCCTGGTGTCCCTGTGTTTAGGAGATCAGACTGTGTGGAGTGTATAGAAGTGTATCACCCTGATTTCCCTGTGTTTAGGAGATCAGACTGTGTGGTGTGTATCACCCTGGTGTCCCTGTGTTTAGGAGATCAGACTGTGTGGTGTGTATAGAAGTGTATCACCCCGGTGTCCCTGTGTTTAGGAGGTCAGACTGTGTGGTGTGTATATAAGTGTATCACCCCGTTGTCCCTGTATTTAGGAGGTCAGACTGTGTGGTGTGTATATAAGTGTATCACCCTGGTGTCCCTGTGTTTAGGAGATCAGACTGTGTGGTGTGTATAGAAGTGTATCACCCTGGTGTCCCTGTGTTTAGGAGATCAGACTGTATGCTGTGTATATAAGTGTATCACCCTGGTGTCTCTGTGTTTAGGAGATCAGAGTGTGTGGTGTGTATATAAGTGTATCACCCTGGTGTCCCTGTGTTTAGGAGATCAGACTGTGTGGTGTGTATAGAAGTGTATCACCCTGGTGTCCCTGTGTTTAGGAGATCAGACTGTGTGGTGTGTATAGAAGTGTATTACCCTGGTGTCCCTGTGTTTAGGAGATCAGACTGTGTGGTGTGTATATAAGTGTATTACCCTGGTGTTCCTGTGTTTAGGAGATCAGACTGTGTGGTGTGTATATAAGTGTATCACCCTGGTGTCCCTGTGTTTAGGAGATCAGACTGTGTAGTGTGTATATAAGTGTATCACCCTGGTGTCCCTGTGTTTAGGGGATCAGACTGTGTGGTGTGTATATAAGTGGATCACCCTGGTGTCCCTGTGTTCAGGAGATCAGACTGTGTGGTGTGTGTATATAAGTGTATCACCCTGGTGTCCCTGTGTTTAGGAGATCAGACTGTGTGGTGTGTATATAAGTATATCACACTGGTGTCCCTGTATTTAGGAGGTCAGACTGTGTGGTGTGTATAGAAGTGTATTGCCCCGGTGTCCCTGTGTTTATGAGATCAGACTGTGTGGTGTGTATATAAGTGTATCACCCTGATGTCCCTGTGTTTAGGAGATCAGACTGTGTGGTGTGTATAGAAGTGTATTGCCCCGGTGTCCCTGTGTTTATGAGATCAGACGGTGTGGTGTGTATTTAAGTGTATCACTTTGCACCACAACAATAAAACTCACTTTAATGTTTGTCTAAACGTCACTATATGGTTATGTAAATCTGTAAATAAAATACTTTGGTCTTGTTCTAAATCATTTATTTACAAAACTAGGTATCAACAGGCCATGAAATAATTGAAACATTCTCAAAAAATGCCCTGCCTACCAGCCACACTCCTGAAAACTGAAGTGTCCCTCTTTAACCATTTGAAATGTTGGGTAGGGGTATGCTGTGGGATTTCTTTATTAACCCCTTTAAGCACTGGCTGTGCATGCATGAACGGTGAGCAGCTGCGCAGGGAGCCCGGAATTCCATGATGGTTCTGGCACGTCATGGGTCATTAACTCAAATCCACCCATGACGTATCAGGACCGTCAAGGGTCCTTAAGGGGTTAAAGAACACAATGATATCAGCTCTTAAACCATGTGAAACATTTCCTGTTGATGCATAATTTATTTAACCCCTTAAGGACCATTAACGTGCCAGGACCGTCGAGGCGGTCCGGCACTTAAGGACCAGTGAGGGTCCTGGCACGGCATGGAGTTCAGGGCTCCCGGCACAGCTGCTGAACCAGAACTTAAAAAAAAAATAAAAAATCCTGTGGTCCTCAAGTGCCGGCCGCGCGTGCTCGCACCGGTCCTTAAGCGGCTAAAGGGGTAGTAACAATAGGTAAAACAATATATTGTGGGAAACTAGAAGAAATAGTGGACACACTAGGCTCTCTGCAGGTGTAAAAATACTGTACCATAAAATACACCAAGATATAAGAGACTTTCAAGTACTAGCCTGCTAACATCCTAAGACAAGTGTGCCAAATCTCACACTAGAGGAAAAAAGTGTACATAGGAGATTGCTTCTGCCTTTGTGGGATTGCTTTGTTGGATTTAATTGTAGCGCTCTCATATACTACTTTTTCAATATATTGTAGGGTTTTTCCTATTGAGTAAATCAAGAGAACTGCTGAGAGGTGTTTTATTTAAAAGTTATTGTAGCTTAAACTTGATTTTTTTAGGTGCAATATTTCAGTGACCTGAAATTGTACAGTGCTGCTGTTGCGACACCATCTTATGAAGAGCTTTTGTCAGTTGACCATGAACCTCCACAGAATGGTGTAGCAACAGCGCCACTGTAAAAATCCAGGCTGTTGAGAAACTGTAGCTAAAAAATTCAAGTTTGAGCTGCAATAAGTTTTGAATAAAACTCCTCTTAGCAGTTGGAGTTCCCTTGTTTTACTCAGGAGGATAACCCCTACAATATATATCTTTTTAACACTTTGTGCTGCCATATCTTTAAGAAATAGTAACCTTTTATTTTGACTTTACATAGTCTGCAAAGGCGTAATATGTCAAGTCAAATTGTCTGTACTTTATTACAAATTATTTTTTTTTAATTACATTTTCATGACCATGACAGTAAGCTCACTGGATTTCCATTCCCAGAGAGTTGTTTGTCTTTGACAGTGAAAGCAGGGATAATGATACAATGTTACAACCCTCCCTGCAGCACTGATTGATCTGTATACTGTAGCGGTGCCTTTTCTGCATTAACACTTTGAGTGCCAGAGGAATATGCAACACATAGCAATGCATTGCATACCCCTGTGGCACTCAGAGGTTAATTGTCCTTTCTGCTTTGTATTTTTTTCTTTTCATTGTTACATTGTCTACTTTCACAGCCCAACGGCAATGCTTTCTGGAGAGAAAAAAAAAATCAGCGAAGAATAAAAACAAATAGGCAATTTATATATTACGCACTTGAATAATATCGAAAGTTAAAATAAATGGTTACTATTCCTTTAATACTGTAAAAAGAAGAGAACAACAGGAGGCGGTCCTAGTGTATTATACTCAATTCAGTTCTGTTTCTAACAAATCACTTTTAGGACATATAGTCACAAAATAAGTGTCCAGAATAGCATATATTTTCTTCCTAGAAATCAGGCTTGAGGATTCTTTATATTGTCCCATCGACAGTACTGTTGATTCTTGGTTGGCAAGTAGGGCTGCTCCGCAATCCATCCACTAGGAAGAAAAACATAAAAGGGAATGAAACACACAAGAGGGCGCCTAACGGTTCCTGAAAAATGGCTAACAAGATAATCCACAAATAAGTGAGAATGGACAACTGAAGTGGTTGTAAGGGGCATATACCACGAGACAACAGCAAAGCACACAGAGAAATTAACCCTTTGAGTGCAGAGCGGTACGCAACTTACTCAAAGAGTTAACCTGTCTCCGCCCAGGACAATCAGGTTGAAATATTGAAAGAAAGTTGCTTCTCCAAGTCTCTGGATTGTAGAACAGATATCCTATATAATAATTCACTAAAATGTGCGTAACGCCGCAGTCATGCGCAGTAGAGACTGCTGCGTGTGATGCAGTCATGCGCAGTAGCGACTGCCTGTGCCGCTGCTGATACAGAGCTGGATCTGCAGTGTAAATCTGTTGTAGTGTAAGCCCAAACAGGCATTGCTTTCTGTCACAGCAGTCAAAGGGCAGTTCTCCCACTAGTGTCTAGAATTCTATTGCGCACTGGTGACCCCTCCCACATAGCTTCACTAGAGCCGAGGACAAGCACTAAGATTCACTAAGCAGTGATAAAGTGGAGATAACTTCTCCAGTGATATCACTTCTCCATTTCGTATGTTATTATATGGAACTTATTCACTAAGATCTCTAGAGCTGAAGAAATCTTAGTGCATTGACTCTGTAGAATAACATAGGAACTGGAGAAGTGATATCACTGGAGAAGTCATCACCACTTTATCACTGCTTAGTTAATCTCCCCCAATGTGTATTAGATGTGAAATTTCCAATTTAAAGGGATAGTAATACTTAACAATTACTAATCCCTATTTTGAAGTCATATTAAAAATAAGTGTATTGCCCCCAGTGTCATCTCTCAAACCTTTATGGTTTGAGAGATAATCGCTCCTAAAGTTCCCCCTCCCTCCACCTTCCCCGAAGTCAGCGTTGTAGCTGACTGAAGGGAAACTCGGTCTTACGATCATCAGGCGGCTCTGCAGCAAAGTCAAGATCGCGTTAATAAAAAAAAAATCTTTCACTAAAACGGTCTTCTACGTGTGCTTGCAAAACAAGCACAAGTAGAAGACCATTTCAGTGAAAGATTTCTTTTTTATTAATGCAATCTTGGCTCTGCTGCAGAGCCGCCTGACGGTTATACGACAGGCTTCCCTGCACTCAGCTAGAAAGATGACTTCGGGGAAGGGGGAGGGGAACTTTAGGAGCGATTATCTCTCAAACCATAAAGGTTTGAGAGATGACAGTGGGGGCAATATATTTATTTTAATATGACTTCAGTACAGGGGTTAGTAATTATTAAGTATTACTATCCCTTTAAGGTAATATTGTTTCGACAATACTATCCCTTTAAAATGGATGGAGAGTGAGAAAAACAGGATGAAGAGTGACCGAAACTAGCAGTGAGATGGGCAGATTTACAAGGCACCTCAGGGAGCGATGAGAATCAGAGTCTGTTCCTGAAATGCAAGCTGTGACTTCCAATTTAATGACTTCATCTAACTTTATCTAACAGGAATGTTCTCTGATGGTATCAGCTGTAGTGTGAATGGAGCAGACTCTGCTCCCTAGTGGTCACAGTGTGAATAAACTACATACCTTCCTAGCATAACACTATAAAGTAGGCATGGTTGGCAATCATCAGGAAAGATTTTTGGAGGACTGGATACGTCCGTAAAAAAAATTGAGATGTCATTAAAATTAGAGATTAAAACAAAGCAGAGTCAGGAATGTATTCTGTTTTATTTACCATTTCATTGTATATATATTTTTTTTTACTAAATTAAATAGTGAAATGCTATGCTGTGTGCGTGTTTCACCCTTTAAGGACCAGAGAACAGAGTAACTGATTGCTTTACAATGCGATGCACACCCAGTCTGGCCCTTAATGGGTTAAATGAACTCTGTAGAATTTCGGTACCACTTTGGAAATAACTATAATGATGTCAGATTTGCTGTGGATGAAGTAATATGGAGGTTTACTGCTATGTTTCAGTAAAAAAAGAAAAAAAAACAGTTGTCTATATTTATTTTTTGCAATGCTTCAGTTAAAATATTTTTGAGGTTTTCAACCATGATTTTTGGCCATTAAGATCTTGAATGATAGATGTTTGCAAGAGGCGTAATCAGGGCTGGATTTGCCATAAGGCAGAGTAGGCATCCCACAGAGGGGCGCCTGTCACTGAAATCAGTTGTTTTTTTGTTTTGTTTTGTTTTGTTTTTTTTTTATATATTTTTGTTCACAGCGCTGCACAGTGGCAGCAGTAACCAGCCACATAGTAAGATCTGTACCTTCTTTGGCACAGACCTGTATGCTGTTGCTCCCTCGTCTGCTCTTTAGTAATGCAGAGTGCTGGGAGATGACATCATCTCCATGACATCATCTCCCAGCGCTCTGCATTATTGAAGAGAAGACCGCGCGGGAGCAAAAGCATACAGGTCTGTGCAGAAGGAGTCACAGACTTTTCTGGCAGCTGGACCACCAGGGAGGTAGGAAATAAATAAAATCTGTGCTACTTGTAGATACTAACATTGTGTTGTGCACGTACAAGAAAATTAAGGAGTTATACTACCCCCCATTTTCTCAATTGTTAATTTAAAGGAAAACAACTAACAATAACCCACAACTTATCTTAATATGGACATGAAATTCTAACCCCCCATATGAATTCTGACCTTGTGGCATTGTTCAAGAGATAACATCGTCAATAATCGCAGGATGTCAGGCCCATGTAGGTGGGCATTAAATTTGCTGCCATTTTTCACAAACTGAAGCAGGCAGGCAGCCCACTGGTCCTTAAAAGATTAACCCCATCGCATCCGATGACGTGCCCGGACCGTCACGCTGGTCCAGCACTTAAGGACCAGTGACGGTCCTGGTACGTCATGGAGTTCATGGCTCCTGGAGCAGCTGCACGCCTCTCCGGAAGCCCTGAACCGGATGTAGTAATAAAAAAAAAAGCCCTGTGGTCACCAAGAGCTGGCTGCGCCTGTGCGTACCGGTCATTAAGGGGTTACTATTAAAGGGGATCTATCACCCCTAAACAAGTTAGTCTTAATATGTAGGCTGTATAGCGAATATGTGTTATATTGTCTTCATTTTTTTTTTTTTACGTTATTTGGACGAAATCTAAAGAATTACTACAGCCCTGTACCTACTTCTGTACAGACTGAGGTTACCTGCTCTGCCCCACAGTGTGTCGCTCTGCCTCTGCTCCCCTCCCTCTATCTAGTCTCCTCCAATGATGGAGGCTTCTGTCTGTAAGCTGGAGCACTCTCATTGGCTAGAGATCGCTCCAGCTTACAAGGAGAAATCCTCCATCATTGGAGGAGGCTGGATAGAGGGAGGGGAGCAGAGGAAGAGTGACAGACTGGGTTACAGAGCTGTACCCACAGTCTGTCCGGAAGTAGGTACAGGACTGTAGTTATTTTTTAGATTTCGGGCAAATAACTATGTAAAAAAAAAAAATGAAGACAATATAACACATATTAAGACTAACTTGTTTATGGGTGATAGATCCCCTTTAACATTTGCACTGATCAGAGTTTGAAGCCCTGTTGTCTTGGTAGTAACTGTCAGGACCTGAGGATAAAGAAGGCTTTTGTTCACTAGCTCTATTCTCCTCCATCCTCACTCGTCACGGTCTTTCATTGTTGAAGTTGACACCTCTGAAGCAGTGGCATAACAATAGGGGTCGCACCTGCGACCGGGCCTGTCACTCCAGGGGCCCGTCCACCCCCTGTGACCCCACTGCCCGGCACCCGCAACATACTGATATCTGATCTCCCTCCAGCACATCATCTCCCAGCGCTCTGCATTTTGAGAGGACGGCGCAGGAACTCCATCTGTATAGAGGTCTGTGCGAAGGAGGCACAGACCTCTCCTGCCACGCTGCTGGACCACCAGGGAGGTAGGAGATCGGCAGTGTGGAGAAGGGGGACAGTATGGTGGCAATGTGGAGATGGGGGGCAATGTGGGGATTGCAATGTGGAGATCGGGGGCAATGTGGAGATGGAGGACAATGTGGAGATGGGGGACAATGTGGAGCCAATGTGGAGATGGGGGACAATGTGGAGCCAATGTGGAGATGGAGGACAATGTGGAGATGGGGGACAATGTGGAGGTGGCTAGTGGAGATGGCAAATGGGGGGGCCAATGTGGTTGAGGGGGGGAAATGTCCTTGGGGGGGACCATGGCAGTTCTTGCACCAGGGCCCGGAGGTTTCTAGTTACACATCTGCTCTGAAGTGGGGGCGGAAGCCATAATTTCCCAAAGAGATAAAAAGATCAACCATTTCCATCCATGCTAATTTTTATCTAAGATATTTATTGCTGCTGAGAGAGACTACATTGCCATAAAGTCAAGAACCTTTGGACATAAAGATGGTCTTTGAGGAGAAGCAACATCTCTCAGAAGGTTCCTCCATTCCTATCACCACCTAGATGTACATGAATCCAAGACAAGCGAGATGGGCATTGTTCTTTACATGATTCAGCTATGCTACATCATATCAGCCAGTCTCAAAGAATATCAACACTCTTTCTCTTCAGTTTCTCTGCCTGCTGCCAAACCAGAACACATCATTTATCCTCACCACAGTGTTCTAACCTTGTCATCTTTCTAATAATTCAGAACTCTCAGAGGGACCTGCACCAGGATCTTCTGCCTCCTCCTAGCCTCTGTAATGTTCTCCTACATTTTTGTTTTGAAATTCTTAAGCGGGCACATATGTTTCCTACTGCCAGTTACACAAGAATCCTGAAATCCATGTTGAGTACCATGTCTGGTGGCTTTCGCACTACAACTGATATGAGATGTTGTTTGCTTATTCAACACCGTTCAGAGCAAGGTCCCTCTCCAGTGGCCTGCATGATTGCTTCACCTCTCCCTGTCCCTTCCCACCTTTGTAAACATTTGGCTATGGACTTTGTCATTGACCTCCCTCGTTCCTGTGAGTGCACTACTATTTCGGTCATTGTGGACCATTTTCTTAGGCAGGGACATTTTTTTGCTCTTCCTAACCTGTCTTCCTCTCCAGAGTCTAACATCGTTATTAAAGAGGTCTTCTGGTTTCATGGTCTTCCTTCATAGCTTGTCTCTGATCAGTGATCCCAGGTTATTTCCCATTTTTGGAAGGCCTTCTGTAAATGACTGGGCTTTGATCTGCACTTTTCCTTGGCCTGTGAAAAGATGTTGAGTACAACCTGTCCCTGGAACAGTACCTCAATACCTGCATCTGGATGATGATGGCAGTTGTAGTCAGCTGTCATTCTGCACGCAGAGAAGGGGGAGAGAGAGCCAGGTGCATCTCTCAGATATGGGTATATCTCTCCCCTTCTCTGGGTGCAGAATGACAGCTGACTACAACTCCCATCTTCCCCAGCCCGGCGTAGCACACAGATATGTATGAGAACTAGTACTTCTAATGTTATGGGAGAGGTAACCTACATCTGATAGAGGTTTATACAGTGTGTGTTCTTGTGCAGTGCTTGTAATTAATTTAACAAGGACAGAAAACATAAATGCGAAGAGAGACGGAGGTTTCTCGGTTGAGGCGACGTTTAATGCGGTTTTTATGCGGGGAGAGATTCTCATGTCACCCTTTTCATCAAGGCGACCTAGTTATTGCACCTTTATTTTGCACACTCTTTTGCGTGCGACATTTTCAAAGTGAACCACTATCACAATAGTCATGTATGTAAAAATAAAAAGCAACTAAAGGGATAATATTTCTCTATATGGAAAAATATATCATGCAAGGTGTATCCTGCTGAGTGAAACAAGGGCACTGCCGCTGTTTAAAATGTTTTATTAACGAACTAGCTGAAGAGCCAGTTACACGGGCCACAGTGCCACTGCCAGCCGGTCGCAGGGCAGTCATGCGCAGTAGAGACTGCCCGCGCTGCAGCTGATCCAGTGCCAGCCGGTCGCAGTGCAGTCATGCTCAGTAGAGACTGCCCGCGCTGCAGCTGATCCAGTGCCAGCCGGTCGCGGTGCAGTCATACTCAGTAGAGACTGCCCGTGCTGCAGCTGATCCAGTGCCAGCCGGTCGCAGTGCAGTCATGCTCAGTAGAGACTGCCCGCGCTGCAGCTGATCCAGTGCCAGCCGGTCGCGGTGCAGTCATACTCAGTAGAGACTGCCCGTGCTGCAGCTGATCCAGTGCCAGCCGGTCGCAGGGCAGTCATGCACAGTAGAGACTGCCCGCGCTGCAGCTGATCCAGTGCCAGCCGGTCGCAGGGCAGTCATGCACAGTAGAGACTGCCCGCGCTGCAGCTGATCCAGTGCCAGCCGGTCGCAGGGCAGTCATGCTCAGTAGAGACTGCCCGCGCTGCAGCTGATCCAGTGCCAGCCGGTCGCGGTGCAGTCATACTCAGTAGAGACTGCCCACACCGCAGCTGATACAGAGCGGGAAGCTCCAGCCTCATCACTGCCAGTCTCTACTGCGCATGATTGTGGCGTTACACACGTTTTAGCAAATTATTATATAGGATGAGCGCAGCTGAAACTTGTATTTGTTTGGGAGAGCAGTACCTCCATGGTCTGGTGCTGTTGCCACACATTCCTAAGGAGGGTTATTGTCACTGACAGCACCGGCCCACAGACAACATCGCCACCATAAAAGAACATTTAAGTAATACAAAAAAAATATGCAAATCAGAGCTCTGATCTTTATTGAATAAAACATCTTTCAGCAGTGGAAAAACCCTTGTTTTACCCATGACGATTAACCCTTTCAGTGCCAGAGGGGTATGCAACGCATTGCTTTGCTTTGCAATGCGTTGCGTACTACTCTGGCTCTCAAAGGGTTAAACCTTCAATATATATTTTTTGCATATCAAGTGTTACTATGCCTTTAATTGTTTGAAATGCATTAGAGTAGCTGTTCACAAACAACTCCTTAGGGAAATCATGACATACGTGCACTTAAAGGGATAGTAATACCTAAAATGTAAAAAAAAATATGTTGTAGGGTTTATCCCCCTGAGTAAAACAAGGGTACTCCCACTGCTGAAAGATGTTTCATTCAAAAGTTATTAATTTTCAAAGTTGAATTTTTTAGGTGCAATATCACAGTGGCCTGAAATTGTAGAGTGGCGCTGTTGCTACACCATCCTATGGGGATTTATGGTCCTGAGACCAGAGCTGTCCATAGGATGGTGTAGCAACAGCGCCACTCTACAATTTCAGGCCACTGTGATATTGCACCTAAAAATTTCAACTTTGAAAATTAATAACTTTTGAATGAAACATCTTTCAGCAGTGGGAGTACCCTTGTTTTACTCAGGGGGATAAACCCTACAACATATTTTTTTTTACATTTTAGGTATTACTATCCCTTTAAATCTATTACTGCTTAAGCACAGGCCATTCAATTAAAATGACATCCAGTAAGTGACTGACCTGTGTTAAAGGGATAGTAATACTTTGTTTTAACTTTATTTTGTTTTGTAGGCATTAAAAAAACATGAAGAATGATATAAGTCTTATCTCTCAAACCTTTATGGTTTATGAGATATTCACAAGCAAAGTTTCCCCTCCCGCCCCTTTTACCTAGTGTAAACAATCTCTTCTCAGATGTGGAATGCAGTCCATAGACTGGACAGATAACAGAAGGGGACACTCTTATTCCTATGAAAACAATGAAATCCCTGCCCCCCTTGACAAGTTTTTCAGGTTTTTCCCTTATCTTAATTGAAGATTGTCCCTCTCTGCAGTCTACCTGGGCACCTCGCTTCTGCTCAGGCTGAAGAGTGTTACATCAGTAAAAGGGGCGGGAGGGGGAAACTTTGCTTGTGAATATCTCATAAACCATAATGGTTTGAGAGATAAGACTTATATCATTCTTCATGTTTTTTTAATGCCTACAAAATAAAATAAAGTTAAAACGAAGTATTACTATCCCTTTAAAACAAGGATATCAGTCAATCATTGGTTGTCTGGCACTTTCCTGAGTACTGAATCAGCTAAAGGACAACAGTGTCAGTGCCCATCTCAGCAGGTTTGCTTCGCTGGGAGCAGAGCCGCGGAAGAAACTGGGGCTGCACTGTGGGCTTTGGGATTCGGGGGATGAGCAGGAGACCCAAACAGAGATCTAAAATAATGTAACTCTGAGTTACGATTCATGCAGCTCAGCGCACATGGTACCGCAAACGCAGTCAGAGGTGTCATCCCACCAACCAGCAAACTGGCACCAGGACACTGTGCACGTAATGACCTAAAGTGGATGCTGTCACTGAAATGTCAGACACTCATCATTTATTATATTTTAACCCTTTGAGTACCAGAGGGGTATGCAACGCTTTGCAGAGGTTAAATATATCACCTACAGGAGAATTAACACCAACTAATGATAACTCACACACACCTTACTATGACCAGGGACTCCTAATGTAGGCTGACCAGATCTCACCTTTATCCGGGGACACATAGAAAATAGCCATTTTGCAGTACTTCACTGAAATCAAAGCAGTCCTGCAGTATGCATTTCTCCTATGCGTCCCCGGTTAAAGGTGAGGTCTGGTCAGCCTATCCTAATGGCCCTTACGAAACCTGCCCATTTTCAGTCCTGGTTGTCATGTCTTTAGAGGCGGACATGACAGTTGCTGCCAGATTTCCTTTTTAATATTGAGGCAGGCAGAGTGCATGAGCCTGCTTGATGTCTTAACCCCTTAAGGACAGTCACCAGTTTCCTTGCCTAAAGGACCGCTAAAGGTCCTGGCCCGGTACATATTTTGTGCTGATAGCTCTCCTGAGGGAGCACTGGAGGCACTAGCAGGGTCTGAAACTGACTGCTCCAAGACAGGAACGGTCTATCTCAGACCCCTGCTCCGCGCACCAGTACCCAACACCAGCTGAACGTCTTCTGTGTGGTCTTTAACTGGAATCCACCTCCAGGATCTCTGGTACTTAAGGGGTTAAGGACCAGAGGGCTACTTAGTTTATTGTGAAGCAATACATGACCCTTTTGTCCACAAATGGTTGATTGCCACATACAGTGAACAGAGACTGACTTCCTGTTGTCTCTGCCAGTAAGTGTCATGTCACCCTCCACTGACATATCTGCTTTCATAGGAGCAGACTAAGTAAAACCTGTTAGTTTCCCTTTAAAGGGATCTATCATCCCTATACATGTTGCCGCAAATAGTTTATATAGTGACTAGATGTCATAATATTTTCATTTTTTTTAATAAAATGGCTGTTTTGCTGAATTTGATCAAGTACATACTGCCCTGCACCCTACTTCCAGACAGACTATGGATACCAGCTCTGTATTGCAGTCTGTCACTCTGCCTCTGCTCCCCTCCCTCTATCCAGCCTCCTCCAATGAAGAAGGATTTCTTCCTGTAAGCTGGAGCGATATCATTAGTCAGAGACCGCTCCAGCTTACATGCAGAAATCCTCCGTCATTGGATGAGGCTAGTTCAAGGGAGGGGAGAAGAGGCAGAGTGACAGACTGCGATACTGAGCTGGTATCCATAGTCTGTCTGGAAGCAGGGTGCAGGGCAGTATGTACTTGATCAAATTCAGCAAAACTGTGATTACATTTAAAAAAAACCCGAAAATAATAAAACATCTAGTCGCTACATAAACTAAATATTTGCGCCAACATGTATGGGGGTGATAGATCCCCTTTAACTCCTGCATTTGGCGTTGAGCACGAAAATAAAAGTAAACCTCGTGGACCAATGCCCTACCAGAACCAGACAACAGGATATTGTTAAGACACATAGAGCAATATGCCGGGACATATGTCCAACCTACTGGACTCTGGGGTGAAATCTGAGACTGGGACCCCCAACACAACTAGGGTGACCACGTGTCCCGGAACGCCCGGGACTGTCTCTGAATTATGCTTGGTGTCCCGCGTCCCGAATGATACCCCTCCGGGACAATATAGAGTCCTGGATTCCGGTCCGGTAGAGTCACTCACCAGTCACCAATGAACATGCATGCTGCATGCACCACACCACCAGCCAATAAAGAGAGGATTTGCACAAAGTTTCTCTCCTCATTGGCTCTGGCTGGCTGGTCTGTGTGTGCATGTGATACTCTGCGATGACGACGCAGACCAATGCATCAGCATGTCATGATGTGACTGAATCTGTGAGTGAGTGAGCAGCGCGCACAGCTGCTGATTACTGTCTGTGCAGCATCTCTCGGATCTCCGACCCGTTTGAAAGTAGGTAACAGAGACCGATCCTCAAACAAATATTTATGGCAATTTGGCAAACTTTTACTGCACCGTAGGCAGGAGCCAGCCCTGGACCCAGCTCTCAGTCTATACCCATCGCCGATCGGTGCTTACTTGGATGGACACACAGGGACTGGGAGATCCAGTGCTCCAGGGAGCGAGTTGTCCTATACACGCATGCATAAGACAGTCATGCCGACACACAAAGAGTTGACCCACTGAGTGGCAGCGGCTTATGCATCGCAATCGTTGTGCAAGCTTCTGGCAATCAGTGGGTTGACTGTGTGTGTGTTGCAGCACGACTGTATCTGTCATGCATGTGTGTGTATATGACCACCCTCTGTCCAGAGCACCGTGGGAGGACAGTCCCTGTCAAAGTAAGCACCGTGGGAGGTAGGGCCAAAGGAAGACAGTGGGTCCAGGATTAACCCTTTTAGTTAGGGTGACCACATGTCCCGGAATGGCAGAATGAAAATGTGGTCACCCTAACACATACAACACACAGCCTGGAGCAAGTTTGAATTACATACTGACACAGACTAAGGGTGCAGCTCTCAGATCTTTGTATAATGGGCAAAAAGAGAGAGGAAAAGCAATTTTGTGTGCAGTGCCAAGGAGCTGCTGTATTATGGTCCATGACCCATACGTTAACAGTTAAAGTGCAACTTTCACCTTAATTCAAGTTTGCATATTTGAAAACCATTAAAAACTGCCTATATGTCTTGTTAACCAAAAGTCCAGCAGATGTACAGTTACATAGATATTAACACTTTTATTTCTGGGCAAAGTGACTCTAAAAGCTTCCTGGTACTGCACAGAGCTTCATTAGCAAATGACATGTCACTGGTACTGCACAGATACCACAAATTATGATAACAAGTATGAATAACTCCTTAATTGTACATTTGCTGGTCTTTTGCTTAACATGACATACAAGCAGTTTTTAATGCAGTGTTCAAATATGAAAACTTGAATTTAGGTGAAAGTTCCACTTTAAAGGAGCAATAAACTTTTTTTATTAAAAAAATATATATTATAGGGATTTTCCTATTGAATAAAATAATATTTCCGGAGTTAATACTGTTTAAACCCATGTTTTTGGGGGGGGTTTTTGGTTTTTTTTTTACATTAGCAGTGCCCTCTAGTGGTCAAATTCTAATTAGATTTCCTGTTAGATTCTAATGGAGAGGAAAGTCAGAAAAGTCAGAGACATACAGTTCTCCATAGAATGTGATAGATACTGCTGAGTCACTTCCTGTCAGTTAGAACTATCAGGAAGTAAACACAGTAAATTCACTTCCTGTCAGTTAGAACTATCAGGAAGTAAACACAGTAAATTCACTTCCTGAGTATTTAAACTGCTATAATTTTTGAATAAAACATCTGACAGCGATGGGAGTGACCTTGTTTAGTTCAGCAGGAAATGCTCTGTAAAATGTATTTTCATAAATAAAAGTTTCACTGCTCCTTTAACACCTTTAATGCACAGTGGGGGTGCAAAGAATTGTGTTCAAAGGTTTAATGAAGAACAGGGAAGGGGCACACAAACTCTTCTTATTTTACTTGCTGGCTGTACCCATGTTTGATGATAACAGGACCTCGACCAAATAAAAGAAAATAGAAAAAGAAGAAAGCACACTGGGACACCAGTTGTACCTTATAAATGTTTATAATGTACTATATATTAGTGGGTGCATGTGAATCTACTCACATGCACTGATGGTCAGTGTGAGCATACTGTATATTGACAGGACAGGAATAAGAAGAATATAATCCTTGTTTCCATTCGAGGATTCCACCAGTAGTCTGCTCTCCCACAAAGGACATTGGATATTATAACTATATTAAAAGCAGTAATATATTAACACAATAATTACAATAAACAGTCTCTTTACGCATTTCGTGACTCTACCGGGCTGCTTCATAAGAGGACTCTATGTCATGGTTTAGTAAGAACACTCAGGTAATTAGGTAAGGGTAAGATCAGCTTTATTGAAAAATAATAAAACAACAAGATCAATCACCTACTCAGGTCCAGATAAGGTCAGTACTGTGGTAATTCCCAAATCTGATGCAGGTCAGGATGGACAATAATATAATAATGGACAGTAATATACAGTAGGACTAAGCTGGCTTGATCTGTCGACAGGTCACTGGAACAAAGTAAACCACAACAGTACCACACCGCAGAAAGGCCCTTCTATAGCAGTAGGTAACTGCAGGGCAAATCCCTAGAAGACTAGGGATAGCAGAGGCAACACAGAATGGTCACTGGAAAGTGACCGAGTCCCTAGCACGCTAGGGAAAGCGGAGGCAACCCAGATAGGACACTGGAAAGTGACCGAGTTCCTAGAACACTAGGGATAGCAGAGGCAGCACAAAGGATATTGTCAAGCGACCAGAGCTACTCGCAACACAGTTTCGCAGGTGACCTCGGGAGTGACAGGCCAAGCAGGCGCTGTAGTGGTATTACTGCAAGCGAGTGTAGGTGTAATGGAGCACACGGTGAGCACCCTGATGGGTCAGAAGCCAGAAACGCCAAATCGGTACACACAGAGGTAGTAGCCAGTCCTAGTCAGCAAAAGAATCGGATACTCAGCCAAAGCCAGGTCGGTACACACGAAGGTAGTCAGCCAGTCCTAGTCCGCAACGGAATCGGATACTCAGCCAAAGCCAGGTCGGTTCACACGGAGGTAGTCAGCCAGTCCTAGTCAGCAGCAGAATCGGATACTCAGCCAAAGCCAGGTCGGTACACATGGAGGTAGTCAGCCAGTCCTAGTCAGCAACAGAAAGCAAAACACAGGAGCAACAGGAGCGAAGTCAGGCAAGCCAGGTCATACACGGAACAGGAACAAGCAGCAACTCAAATGCTAGGCACGGGTACACCACAAAAGGGCGCTGAAAAGATGACAGGAGAGATTTTAAGAAGGCTAGCCCTGGGCGGAGCCAGTGCCCAATAACCAATAAGAACCATGCAAGGAGAAAGCCGAAAGTAACAATGTCACCCTGCCGCTAGAATCACAGGCACTGTGATACTCTGTATAAAGGGAGAGAGCCACATGAGGTCAAATTTAAAAATACCAGCATTACATCTCATTGGTGCTACATTGTATTTGATTGATGAAACAGTTTATCTGATTGGGGTAAAAACCAACAGAATCTATACAGTATATGATGTGTAAAGAGCTATATCGTACAATATTTCTAACCTGATCTAAATCAATATAATAGACAAGAACAACAAAATAGGTGTTTTGTTTACAAACAAAACCAGTATAATTCCCCTGGTAAGAAAATCTATTGTACAACAGATGATAATGCCACTCATAGACTATAGGGATGTAGTAAATGCTTCTTCTCCACAAATCTATCCGGGTGCACTTGACACTCTGTATAACTCATTATGTTGCTTTATCCTCCAATGTAATTACACAACCCATCATTGTGATATGTATGAAGAATTAAATTGGCTAACATTCGAATCTAGACATGTCACGGTGTACAGGCAGAAGAAGGACAGACACAAAGATAAAATTTAACCCCCTTTATGTGTAATGTACAGCAATAATGGTAGAGCCCCCACAGAACCCCAGACACATACAAACAGTACCCAAGATCTCTCCGGAGCTGCACACTGTACTGTGCACTGCACTACTCCAGGTCCACAGACTACAGGTCAGACAAGCAGGTATTGTAAGGAGCGAGTAGGCAGCCAGAGTCACAGGTGAGACAAGCCGGGGACTACACTGAGTGAGAGTAACCAGGTCACTGGTCAGGCAATCGGAGACTATTCTGAGCGAGTGGGAGCCAGGGACACTGGTCAGGCAAGCCGAGGACTACAAGGAGCGAAAGTAATCAGGCCCACAGGGAAGGCAACCGGAGGCTACGCTGAGTGGGTAGTAGCCAGGGCCACTGCTCAGGCAAGCCGGGCTCATTATCACCGTGCCCGTGATTGCTGCCTTTTTGTGTCAGTTACCTGTAGGGGGCTCCCCATTGGCTGTCTGCCTTCAGCACGCCCTGCATTGCCTATTTAGACTGAGCCTGGGCACCCTTTGGTTGCCCTTTCTTGTTGTCTCTATGCTGCTCGCATTTTCATCATGTTCCTGAGCTTCTTGGGCCCTTGCTGTGTTCCTGCTATCCTGAGATCGTCTAGTTCCTGAGTCTCCTGTTCAGCGGTTCCTGTTTCCGTTCCTGATCCGGTTGGAGTCGGCCGGTGTTGCTGCTTCCTGCTGCCAGTCCCCGCTGCCGTTCCTGATCCGGTGGACCGTCGGAGTGCTGGTTCCTGTTTTGTTTGCAGCGCTCATTTCCCAGTTCACCTGTGTCAGCGTTTGCTCCCTGGTCGCTTAGGCGACATTTCCACTCTTGCTGGCTTACCCAGTACACGGGTACTGGTTTCCTCCACGGCCTCACGGCTACTGTTGCCTCGATACTATTTACTCCCAGTACATGGGTACTGGTTCACTCCACAGCCACCCGGCTGCCGTTGTATCTATGTGATTGTTTCCCAGTACGCGGGTACTGTTTCGCTCCACAGCCTCACGGCTATCATTGCCTTAATACTATATTGGGTTCTCAGTAGGCGGGTACTGGTTCGCTCCACAGCCTTTCGGCTATCATTGCCTTGATATTATATTGGGTTCCCAGTACGCAGGTACTGGTTCGCTCCACAGCCTCACGGCTATCATTGCCTTGATATTATATTGGGTTCCCAGTACACAGGTACTGGTTCGCTCCACAGCCTTTCGGCTATCATTGCCTTGATATTATATTGGGTTCCCAGTACGCGGGTACTGGTTCACTCCACAGCCTCACGGCTATCATTGCCTTGATACTATATTGGGTTCCCAGTATGCGGGTACTGGTTCGCTCCACAGCCTTTCGGCTATCATTGCCTTGATACTATATTGGGTTCCCAGTACGAGGGTACTGGTTCACTCCACAGCCTCACAGCTATCATTGCCTTGATATTATATTGGGCTCCCAGTACGCAGGTACTGGTTCGCTCCACAGCCTCACGGCTACTGTCGCCTTGATACTATTGATTCCCAGTACGCGGGTACTGATTCACTCCATAGCCATCCGGCTGCTGTTATATTATGTGATTGATTCCCAGTACGCGGGTACTGGTTCGCTCCACAGCTTCCCGGCTGATACTACACTGTAGTACTGTGTTCCCCAGTACGCGTGTACTGTTTGCTCCATGCTGGTTTTGCTGTCAAGTCCTAGACAGCTACGTTGGCTCCCCAGTACGCGGGTACTGGTGGTTCCCTGTTATTCCTTGGCTTGCCACGTATGCTCATTTAGCCTCTGCATGTCATCGATGTGACTGTTGTCATCTAGACGGTCACTGAGGCCTCAGTGGTTGCCACCCTCTCCGTTAAGGCTGCCTTGCCCGGTATATTGGTAAGGCCGGTAGAACCTTCCTTTCATTATCATCTTGGGTTGCCTTACCCGGTATTGGCAGGGCCAGTAGAGCCTGTATCTAGATGTATTCCGTTAGGCTGCCTTGCCCGGTATATTGGCAGGGCCGGTAGAGCCTGTATACTTCTTGTTATCCATTAGGCTGCCTTGTCCGGTATATTGGCAGGGCCGGCAGAGCCTGTATATTTGTTGTGTTCCGCTAGGCTGCCTTGCCCGGTATATTGGCAGGGCCGGTAGAGCCAACTATCCTGAGTATACCAGTCCTGGCTGCCTTGCCCGGTATATTGGCAGGGCCGGTAGAGCTACCTATTTCTCGTTGCCTGTCCAGGCTGCCTTGCCCGGTATATTGGCAAGGCCGGTAGAGCCTAATTCGCTATTATTATTGCTTTTCCTGTCATTTCAATATATATGTGTGTACGTGTATGAGATCCTAAGGGATTGTCTTAAACTTTTCAATAAAGTTGTGTTTTTACCTAACCTTACGTCTGAGAGTCTTAACAATCCGTGACAGTCATACACAGAGCGAGTAGTCAGCCAGGTTAGAACTGATGTGGGTAGTCAAACAAGCTGGGGTCATACACAGAGTGAGTAGTCAGCCAGAGCCACAGGTCAGAACAGATGTGGGTAGTCAGACAAGCTGGGGTTATACACAGAGCGAGTAGTCAGCCAGGTCAGAACCGATGTGGGTAGTCAGACATGCCGGGTCATACACAGAGCGAGTAGTCAGCCAGAGCCACAGGTCAGAACCAATGTGGGTGGTCAGATAAGCCGGGGTCATACACAGAGCGAATTAGTCAGCCAGAGCAAATACTCAGACAGGCGCGGTTCACAACGGAGCAAGTAGAAGATATCAGGAACACCAAGTAAGGGCAATGACTCCCAGGTCCAGGGAGGTTTATAAAGGAGCAGGAGAAGGCGGGACCCAATTAGGCCACACAGAATAGGCCCATAAAAAAACTTCCTAACCACTGCCTGTTTCATGATGAAGCAATGCAGAGGTGGCCGCAACTATGCCGGCCGACACACCACAGAGGAAGGAAGCACAGGCTAACTAGGCCTCCAAGGTAGACTGTGATAAGACGTTCCCTTCACCTTTCTTAATTAGTATACAACTGCTTCTCTGGAAAGCTACCAGACTACCTGGCCAGTATGATCACTCCAGATCTCCACACTAACTATAATCTCCACTCCACTGCTAATAACTCACTGAGTATACTACACTACAAGAAAGAAGCCGGTTGATCTGACTTGTCCTTCAAAGCTCCGAAAGACCGGAATAACCTGCCTGAAAAAATCAGATCTTCTCCCAGTCTAAAATCCTTAAAAATAACTGCTTCTTTGTATTTAAAAACAATATGTAACTGTAGATAATTTTTTGTATGTATGTGTGTGTGTATATAATGTTTCTCAATTCATATAAATATGTAAGCACTCTAGGACATACTTCAAAACAAGAAAATTCTCAATGTATTCTTCCTGGTAAAACATTTTCTAAATAAATAAATAAGAGAATAAAAAATACAAACATAAAAACTTACAGCTTCATAATGGTGACTGTGAAACAAATTTAAATAATACATCAGAGCATATCCAGAAAACACTGTATAAACATACAATTAATTATGATTTTATATGAATATCATCTTGGTGGGCCCTGCTCCAGTGTATCGGCCATTGGTGTCCTGCTAACACAAGTGGGGTAAAGAGGTGAAAAAACAGAGATTATGTCTCCAGTGATATCACTTCTCCAGTTCTTATGTTATTCTATAGAGCCTATGCACTAAGATCTCCAGAAGTGGAAAATGTTAGTGTATAGGTTCCTAAAATCTATATATATAACATTCTAACTATTTCTGGTTGGCTATCCACCCCGGAATGTGGCAGCTGGGGGGATGGCATACCTCCCAACATTTCAAATTGCCAAAGAGGGACACTTGTGTTTTAGGGGGTGTTGCTGGGGCGTGGTTGGTGGGCGGGGCATTACTGAGAATTTTTAGGCTATTTCATGACCTAGTGACACCTCCTTGTGAAACCTAATAAATGATTTAGAAAAAGACTGAAGTATTTTATTTACACAGACTAATTTATAAACACATATAGTGATGTTTAAACAAACAATAATATGAGTGTTATTGCTGTAGAGCAATGTGATACACCCTCTTTCCGGGTGGGAAAGAGGGACAGAGGGATTTGGGTCTAAAAGAGGCACTGTCCCTCCTAAAGAGGGACACTTGGGAGGTATGGGACGTAGAACAGCGGCCAGGAAGAAATCAGGTGAGCCCCCTACCCGCTCCTGTGAGACTCTTCCCTGCAGCGGGTCCCCAAACTGCACCGTATGCCCAATCCTATGGGCAATGCCATGCACCATTCACCCTTATAAAATAAAAAGAGAGGTATATTAATTTACTGCAGAAACACAAAACAGGAGAAGAAGAACAGGGAGCGCCCCAGTGCAGATCAACAGGATTCTGTGTTTGACGACCACCAACACCTGTAAGGTGCTACTCACAAATGTAATGACTGGATTATGGCTTATATCATATCCAGCATTCGAGCCTCTTCGATAGCTGCCTGCACCCAGCTGCAGTACATTCACTTGATAATCAGTAGCTGCTTACCTTCAACTCCTCAGCGGTACAAGAATGGACCATATTGTCCATATTAATTTACTGGAATTCTACCTGTGAATGTATGTAAAAGTGAGTGCCAGATAGGTATCCTATTTTGTTTAACCTAGCGATATATTTCAGTACTTACAGTTTTGTAGTTCAAGCACTATTCAGTTTGAAAGGATCCCCCTCCAGCACTTTCTCTGCGTCGCTCTGCCTCTCATGCTGGTCCAGATGGAGAGCGGCGAGCTACAATGCTCAGTAATCAAAAGGAAAACCCTGTCCTGTTTTGTCAAGGGGGTCAGGGTTTTCCTTATACTTACTGAAAGAAGATTGTCCCTCGCTGCATCTGTCCGGTCCCACGACAAGATTTGATCTAATGGGAGGCGGCCAGAAGAGGAGGGAGGGGATCCTTTCCGATTGAATAGCGCTTGAACTACAAAACTATATGTACTGAAATATAGCGCTATTTTTTTTATATATAAAAAGAAGACTCGGGCCTCAACCTTCTCAACCTTAAAGGGATAGTAATACTTTGTTTTTTCTTTATTTAATTTTGTAGGTATTAAAAAAAATGAAGAACGATGTAAGTCTTATCTCTCAAACCTGTATGATCTGAGAGATATTAACAAGCAAAGTTTCCCCTCACTGACCAAAACGGTCAAGTCTGCCATCTAGCTGTCAGATTTTGAATCCGGTCCGCAGATCAGCCGCAGGCTCTTCAGCAGAGCCGAGATCTCAAGATAGAAAAATAACTATTTCATTGGAAGGGTCTAAAAAGTGTGCTTGCAAACCAGGCACACTTTGTAGACTATTCAAATGAAGTAGTTCTTCTTATATCTTGCAATCTCGGCTCTGCTGTAGAGCCACAGCCGGTCCGCTGACCGGATTCCAAATCTGACAGCTAGATGGCAGACTTGGCGGTTTTGGTCAGTGAGGGGAAACTTTGCTTGCGAATATCTCTCAAACCATAAAGGTTTGAGAGATATGACTTATATCGTTCTTCATGTTTTTTTTTAATGCCTACAAAATAAAACAACGATAAAATTAAGTATTACTATCCCTTTAATACAAGTATTACTTTAATCATTAAAACTGAAATTATTTGTTCATGAAACAGAACCTGATGTTCTAAGACAGTGGTTTTTATTTGGGGTACAGTGGCACTTTGGTCTGCCATGGAAATCCATTTAGGGTGCCCCTACTTTTCCATAAAGTCTTTTGACAAAAATGTGAATTTTGAATTTCAAACGTATAGTTATTGAAATTGTTATGTACAATATGTTTGTTTTTGTTATTCTGATTACAAGACCTAACAATAACCACATATTTACTTCTCTGTACCCTTCATTACTCGAAAAATGACTTACAAAATGTAAGGTGCGCCTCCCGAAAATTTCAGAATGCATGCTAGGAATGTCTTGGTGAAAAAAAAAACTGATAAACACTGTTCTAAGGAAATGCAGGAGACTGGGAGAGTAAATATGATATCTTTATTGGTAACTGAGTGGCTTTGGATACAAGATTTCAAGATAACTAGGTCTTGTCTAGTTTAAAACACATGCACATAATTTCAACCTTTTAAGTTCCAGAGGGGTATGCAATGCATTGCAGAAAAATGCATGGCGTACCCCTCTGGCAGTCAAAGGATTAACATCTAACCCCCTGGCTAACAGAGAGGTGTCCATCACATTGCAACACAATATATCGGACACTGTGTGGTGCCCAAAGGGTCAAATTCCACTAGCAGAATACTATTATCAGCGTGGGATATAAATTATACTCTAGGCTCTGGTACAGCTCTTTGGACTAGAAAATGCAGACAAGATGAATTACCTTTGTTTCACGCTCCAGTGAAATTGACCAGAGAAGGCTAGGTCTAAGGAATGCATGGGTTAACCCTCCAAACACCAGAGGGATAGACAGCCCATCTCTTACAATGAGACATGCAGTCCCCTAGCACCCAAGGGGACCAGAAATATGTTTATTTTGTGGGATAATGTGATATAAGTTCCTTGCATGGTTCAAGCCACAGTCCAGAGTGTTACACTTGGTTATCAGTTTATACTGAGTAATTATGGAGTAAACGATCTTTACCATAGGGGGCAAATTACATTTCTTAGTGGTTCTTCTAACCCTTTGAATGCTAGACAGGCTTCCAGTGTATTACAAGACCTCTCTAGCATTCAAGGGGGTTAAAGCCCTGTTTAACCCTTTAAAGGGATAGTAATGTTTCATAATAAAAGCAGCTCTAATTAATCATCATAATATTTGGATTTGGAGAGTGTTATTTCAATTCTGTCAGAGTTGTAGTTCAAGAGTAATTGAATGATAAAGTATCCCCCTCCCGCCCCTTTTACTGATGTAACACTGTTCAGCCAGATCAGAAGGGAGGTGCCCAGGTAGAGTGCAGAGAGGGACAATCTTCAATTAAGATAAGGGAAAAACCTGAAAAACTTGTCAAGGGGGGCAGGGCTTTCATTGTTCTCATAGGAAGAAGATTGTCCCCTGCTGTTATCTGTCTGGTCTATGGACTGGATTCCACATCTGAGAAGAGATGGCTTACACTAGGTTAAAGGGGCGGGAGGGGAAACTTTGCTTGTGAATATCTCTCAAACCATAAAGGTTTGATAGATAAGACTTATATCGTTCTTCATGTTTTTTAATGCCTACAAAATAAAATAGATAAAACAAAGTATTACTATCCCTTTAAGTGCCAGAGGGGTTGTGCACCCCTCTGGCACTCAAAGTGTTAAATTAATGGGATATTTTATTTGTCCGCTATGGTTCAGATGACTTGCCCCAGAATGAATTAATTGTGTCTTATTGACCCGGAGACTCCGGTTTAATACTTAATTACTAGATCTTCCAGGACAGAGGTTGATTCTCAGGGCTGAGTGAGTCCCCTGGTAACTCCGCCCACTTCACTGACAACTCCACCCTCAAGCCTTAGAGGGGCTCCGGAGGCTTGTAATAAGAGCACTGGAGCAATTATAGAGCAATTGTGGAGCAAACCAAATGTACCATAGGGGACAAATATGCATTGTGTTGTACCACAGCCTCAGTGTTCTATTCCTCCATCTAGTTAATTAATTCATAGTACCAGTCCTTGGGACACACCATGTAAGACTAGATAGTTTTAGGCCTCAGAAAACAGAGAATTTTTAAAGAGGCTACATTAGAATGCAGAGTATTTAAAGGGATAGTAATGTTTCACAAAAACAGCAGCTCCAGTTAATCTTCACAGCATTTGCACTATGAAGAGTGTTATTTCATTACTGTCAGAGTTGTAGTACAAGAGTAAATGAATGTTAAATGGATAGTAATACTTCATTTTAACTTTATTTTATTTTGTAGGCATTAAAAAAACATGAAGAACAATATGTCTTATCTCTCAAACCTTTATGGTTTGGGAGATATTCACAAGCAAAGTTTCCCCTCCCGCCCCTTTTACCTAGTGTAAACCATCTCTTCTCAGATGTGGAATGCAGTCCATAGACCAGACAGATAACAGCAGGGGACAATCTTCTTCCTATGAGAATGAAAGCCCTGCCCCCCTTGACACGTTTTTCAGGTTTTTCCCTTATCTTAATTGAAGATTGTCCCTCTCTGCAATCTACCTGGGCACCTCCCTTCTGATCTGGCTGAGCAGTGTTACATCAGTAAAAGGAGGGGGGGACTTTGTCATTGAATTACTCTTGTACTACAACTCTGACAGAATTGAAATGACACTCTCCAAAGTCCAAATACTATGATGATACTATGATGATTAATTAGAGCTGCTTTTATTATAAAACATTACTATCCCTTTAAAGTATCCCCCTCCCACCCCTTTTACCTAGTGTAAGCCGCCTCCCTCAGATGTGGAATCTGGTCTCTTGACCGGACAGGTCACAGCAAGGGACAATCTTCTTAGTATGATCATAAGGAAAACCCTGCCCCCCTTGACAGGTTTTCCAGGTTTTTCCTTATGATCACTGAAGATTGTCCCTCTCTGCGATCCACCAGGACAGTCTTGCTGCTCTGAGGTGAGCACTGTTACATCAGTAAAAGGGGCGGGAGGGGGATACTTTATCATTCAATTACTCTTGAACTACAACTCTGACAGTATTGAAATAACATGGCCCAAATCTATGAACATTAATGGGAGCTACTTTTATTGTGAAACATAACTAACCCTATAACTTTGAGATCTTACTGTTCGAATGCACACAAGACAATTAGGACATCTCCATACCTGGGAAATTTCTTATCTGGAACCCCCGGAGTGGGCTCATGGGCTGGAAATGGGCAAGTGTAAATAAGGTGACTCTCATTGTAAGGTGGGTGGAGCTTATCCAGGTGGGTGGGATTCAGAGGAGAAAAGGTGGAGATTGACTTTAGAATGGACATAACATGGCGAGAACTGGGTGGGAAGTAGGTGGAATGGGCTAGAAGTGGATGGAGTTACCCAGAAAACTCTGCAGAATCAGCCTCTTTCCCTGGAGACCGATAATTATCTCTAAAAACCTGAGTCTCGGGGGAGATCCGGAAAGTCCCCAGGTATGGACATCTCCCTCTAGCTTTCTATCTGACTACCAGTGGACAGTGGAATAAACCTGGGGTGTTAGGATATTTGTGGTTTTGTGACTACCAGTGGACAGCGGAACAAAGAAGGGGTGTCAGATAGTATACATGAGGTTCTGTGTCTAGCATTGGACAGTGGAACAAAGATGGTGTGTCAGATAGTATACATGAGGTTCTATGACTACCAGTGGACAGCGGAACAAAGAAGAGGTGTCAGATAGTATATATGAGGTTCTATGACTACCAGTGGACAGCAGAACAAAGAAGGGGTGTCAGATAGTATACATGAGGTTCTGTGACTACCAGTGGCCAGCGGAACAAAGAAGGGGTGTCAGACAGTATACATGAGGTTCTGTGACTACCAGTGGTCAGTGGAACAAAGAAGGGGTGTCAGACAGTATACATGAGGTTCTGTGACTACCAGTGGCCAGTGAAACAAAGATGGGGTGTCAGACAGTATACATGAGGTTCTGTGACTACCAGTGGCCAGTGGAACAAAGAAGGGGTGTCAGACAGTATACATGAGGTTCTGTGACTACCAGTGGCCAGTGGAACAAAGAAGGGGTGTCAGACAGTATACATGAGGTTCTGTGACTACCAATGGCCAGTGGAACAAAGAAGGGGTGTCAGATAGTGTACATGAGGTTCTGTGACTACCAGTGGTCGGTGGAACAAAGAAGGGGTGTCAGATAGTGTACATGAGGTTCTGTGACTACCAGTGGTCGGTGGAACAAAGAAGGGGTGTCAGATAGTGTACATGAGGTTCTGTGACTACCAGTGGTCGGTGGAACAAAGATGGGGTGTCAGATAGTGTACATGAGGTTCTGTGACTACCAGTGGCCGGTGGAACAAAGAAGGGGTGTCAGATAGTATACATGAGGTTCTGTGACTACCAGTGGCCGGTGGAACAAAGAAGGGGTGTCAGACAGTATACATGAGGTTCTGTGACTACCAGTGGCCGGTGGAACAAAGATGGGGTGTCAGACAGTATACATGAGGTTCTGTGACTACCAGTGGCCGGTGGAACAAAGAAGGGGTGTCAGACAGTATACATGAGGCTCTGTGACTACCAGTGGCCGGTGGAACAAAGAAGGGGTGTCAGACAGTATACATGAGGTTCTGTGACTACCAGTGGTCAGTGGAACAAAGATGGGGTGTCAGACAGTATACATGAGGTTCTGTGACTACCAGTGGCCAGTGGAACAAAGAAGGGGTGTCAGATAGTATACATGAGGTTCTGTGACTACCAGTGGCCAGTGGAACAAAGATGGCGTGTCAGATAGTATACATGAGGTTCTGTGACTACCAGTGGACAGTGGAACAAAGATGGGGTGTCAGATAGTATACATGAGGTTCTGTGACTACCAGTGGACAGTGGAACAAAGATGGGGTGTCAGACAGTATACATGAGGTTCTGTGACTACCAGTGGTCAGTGGAACAAAGAAGGGGTGTCAGACAGTATACATGAGGTTCTGTGACTACCAGTGGTCAGTGGAACAAAGAAGGGGTGTCAGACAGTATACATGAGGTTCTGTGACTACCAGTGGCCAGTGGAACAAAGAAGGGGTGTCAGATAGTATACATGAGGTTCTGTGACTACCAGTGGCCAGTGGAACAAAGATGGGGTGTCAGATAGTATACATGGGGTTCTGTGACTACCAGTGGTCAGTGGAACAAAGAAGGGGTGTCAGATAGTATACATGAGGTTCTGTGACTACCAATGGACAGTGGAACAAAGAAGGGGTGTCAGATAGTGTACATGAGGTTCTGTGACTACCAGTGGTCAGTGGAACAAAGATGGGGCGTCAGATAGTGTACATGAGGTTCTGTGAGTACCAGTGGACAGTGGAACAAAGATGGGGTGTCAGATAGTATACATGAGGTTCTGTGACTACCAGTGGCCAGTGGAACAAAGAAGGGGTGTCAGATAGTATCCATGAGGTTCTGTGACTACCAGTGGCCAGTGAAACAAAGATGGGGTGTCAGATAGTGTACATGAGGTTCTGTGAGTACCAGTGGACAGTGGAACAAAGATGGGGTGTCAGATAGTATACATGAGGTTCTGTGACTACCAGTGGCCAGTGGAACAAAGAAGGGGTGTCAGATAGTATACATGAGGTCCTGTGAAAACCAGTGGACAGTGGAACAAAGAAGGGGTGTCAGATAGTATACATGAGGTCCTGTGACTACCAGTGGACAGTGGAACAAAGAAGGGGTGTCAGATAGTATACATGAGGTTCTGTGACTACCAGTGGCCAGTGGAACAAAGATGGGGTGTCAGATAGTGTACATGAGGTTCTGTGACTACCAGTGGAACAAAGATGGGGTGTCACGTAGTATACATGAGGTTCTGTGACTACCAGTGGCCAGTGGAACAAAGAAGGGGTGTCAGATAGTGTACCTGAGGTTCTGTGACTACCAGTGGTCAGTGGAACGAAAAAGGGGTGTCAGATAGTGTACATGAGGTACAAAAGGCAGCTCCTCCCCTCTCCTTCCCTTCCTGATCACCCCTTCTTCCACCTCTCTTGATTTTCTATCACCCTCTAAGCTCTTTTCCTCCTCAACTTGTCTTCCATCCCTTTACTTCCCCTTTCACCTTCATCACCTTTCTACACTCTCTTCATCTTCCTCTGTCTTCTTCATGAGTCTTGTTTCCCCCAACATCTGCGTTCCTGACACCCTGTACCCATAAGGAGGAGCCTGAAGCTCAATTTTATAGGGTCATGCAACATTGAGTGGTTCTGCCCCTTTTACAGCTCCGCCCTCACCAACCCACCTACTATGGCATGTATTTTTTTGAGGAAAAGTTGGCAATCCTACCACTGTCTGGCAGTTCATGTGATAGGAGGCACTTACACCCAATAGCACTTACTCCCTCTGTGTACAACCTTCCTTCCTCCAGACCAGTGCTTTCCAAACTGTGTGTCGCGACACGTTAATGTGTCGGCTGCAGTGTGTAGGTGTGTCACTAGCAAAGGTGCCGTTTACACAGCGCGAGATTGTCATTCAGCCCAAGCACGAGCTACACTGGGAGCGGAGATAAAACACTACTACTTAATGGTCGCATTTACACAGTGGGAGATTGTCTCCGTGTGCTGCATACAGCTGTAGCGCCACAAAAGATCTGTAACAGCTGGAGTGCCTCTGTGTGCTGCATACATAATGTGTATGTAGCACACGGAGGGACTCCAGCTGTTGCAAATCTTTTGGCGCTTCAGCTGTTAAAATCTTTTGAGATGCCACCTCCTCTATACCTCTGCCCTCTCTTTGGGCTGCCCGGCTGGAGTGTCCCTGTGCGCAGAGGCTGCCTGTCACATGGCTGCTGCTTCTGCTTGTGGTGCCGATGAGACAGGAAAGACGGACAGTACTTCTAAAATCAGTTATGTGCTATCTATTTACTAATGAGACATGAGAATCTTGTGCTTATATGTAGCACAACATTCTCATGTCGCCATTTTAAAAACTATACGACATGCTTAATGCCTCCGCAGTATGAATGAAAGGAATTAATGAGAAATGTTGTGTGCCCATACATCTTGTTATCACAATTTATGTATGTGTCTGTATCTCTTATAAGGGATTATTAGTTTAACCTCTAGTTTGCTAGCAAATCTGAATTACTGTGTCACGAAATGATGCTTGTCTAAAAAGTGTGTCACCAACATGAAAAGTTTGGAAAGCTCTGCTCCAGACTGTAAGCTCTCATGAGCAGGGCCCTCCGAACCTTCTGTTCTCCAAATCTGATTGTACTATTTAATACCTCTGTATGTATATTTCCAATTGTATAGAGCTGTAGATTTAGTTGGTGTTGTATAAAGAATAATAATAATAGTCCATAACAGATAAAGGGCCTCAGGTTGTCCACCACAAGAGAATTGGCTTAACATAAATGGGGGTAACCTGTGGCTGTCCAGCTATCGTTGGATGACATCCCTTATCATCATCCCCAGCTGTCCATCGATAGCGATGCCGTCAAACAACAACTGGACAACTCCACAGTTTTACCCACTCAATAATTCAGTACAACACGAGGCTGAAATGAATTAAGCGCCCTTTACAAAGATGGCGGCGTGCAAGTCTCTAGCATTTCTCGCGATGTTTGGTTCTGCTGTGGGTGTTTGTCAGGTGACCGGTGGCTGACGGTGCTCTGCAGTCGGAGGTGAAGCTTTTCCCGGATCGGGTCTGTCACACGGAGCCACTGGGACACTCTCCTGCAGGTAGGTGACGTCTGCTGCGGCCTCCATCTCATTTCTACTGCCAGGCAGGCTTCTTGCCAGTGACTAGGCCCGTTGTCATTCAAACCACAGACCGGTCCCTGTCATTAGTGACAGGGATGATGGGGGCGGGTAATGGAGGAGAGGGTCCTATGCCTTACAGTGATATATTCTAGATGACAATCAATTGGGTAAGGAAGGAAGGCTGGAAGAAAATGGGGAAAACACAGTCTGTTGTATATCAGTCAATATGTCGTGTTGTAATCATGTATTACTACACTGGATAACACAGAATTGAACATTATGATCATCATCACCATCATCATTTATTGTTATATCCTCTCTTATTAATCCATTGCATAACACAGGCTGACTGGAAATTATGTAAAAAACAAAAAACAAACAAACAAAAACCAACAACAATTAACGTTATATTGTGTATTGTCATCCTATACTTTCTTATAGCCTTGTCCTAGGAATCCATTGTATAACACAAGGTGTCAGGACATGATATAAAATATGGAAAATTGTGTATTACCTTGATCCTACATTGTGTTGTAACCTTGTCTTAGTAATCAGAATATTGTAAAAAAGCAGATTATTGTGTATTGTATTGTAGCTTTGCATTATCCATTGGGTGGCACAGGCTGGCTGGAGATCTTAATAAAACAGAATATTGTTTATTTGTATCATCATCATCATCATCGTATATTGTGTTGTAGCCTTGCCTTATTAATCATTTGGGCAACAAAGGCTGGCTGGATTTCATGTAAAAAACTGAATATTGTGTTGTTACTTTCTTTGCCTTTTCCATTGGGTGGCACAGGCTGGATTGAGATCATGATAAAACAGAATATTCTGTATTAGTATCGTCATCGTCATATATTGTGTTGTAGCGTGGCTTTATTAATTCATTGGGTAACACAGATTGATTGGAAATCATGTTAAAACAGAATATTGTGTATCACCATCATACATAATGTCCTAGCCCTAATCAATCCATTCGATAATGCAGACTAGTAGAATAAACATTTTAAATATGTTAAGACAGTAGTGTGAATATCCTCATCCTGCACTTGGCTTCATCCCTGCCTTATTAATCTATTGAGAGGTTATAGAAGCATCCAACTAACAGCCTGGTGAGCAAAATAAAATGGTATCCAATTACTCTCTATTCCGTGTCCTCAATCTACTGAACCTTCTGTATATAGAACAAATACAGTAGTACTGGGGTAAAACAACTACATACAAATATCAATTAATCTAACCCTTTGTGTCCAAGAGGTATCAAACATATCTGCAATGCATTGGATACCTCTCTGGCACTAGTGTGTTAAATGAGACATGCATTGGAGACATCTCTAGCATTCAAGGGAATAAAAACTTAATGAATGGAAATTCTAATTTGCCCCCTATGATGCAGTTTAAGCAAGGCATTGCACTCCCCCTCTGGTACCTAAGGGTTGATGTAGATTGTACAATATTATTGCAGGTATATTCAGAAAGGCTGTTATCTTAACTTAAATAATTCACTCACAATTCTGCACTCTCAGTGGGGGCAGAAAAGGCAGGAATAGCTGCTCCCACAGAGCATATTTAAGACTAGCTCTTAGATTCAGGAAACAAATGGAAAATACAACACCCTGGGAGTTAAAGGGATAATAATACTTCATTTTAACTTTATTTTATTTTGTAGGCATTAAAAAAAACATGAAGAATGATATAAGTCTTATCTCTCAAACCTTTATGGTTTATGAGATATTCACAAGCAAAGTTTCCCCCTCCCGCCCCTTTTACCTAGTGTAAGCCATCTCTTCTCAGATGTGGAATGCAGTCCATAGACCAGACAGATAACAGAAGGGGACAATCTTCTTCCTTGAGAACAATGAAAGCCCTGCCCCCCTTGACAAGGTTTTCAGGTTTTTCCCTTATCTTAATTGAAGATTGTCCCTCTCTGCAATCTACCTGGGCACCTCCCTTCTGCTCTAGCTGAACAGTGTGACATCAGTAAAAGGGGCGGGAGGGGGATACTTTATCATTGAATTACTCTGGAACTACAACTCTTACAGAATTGAAATAACACTCTCCAAAGTCCAAATACTATGATGATTAATTAGAGCTGCTTTTATTATGAAACATTTCTATCCCTTTAAAGGTGCCAGTGAATTTCCTTGGGAATATCCGTACTTGGTCTCTCATACTCCCGTTAGAAGAGATATTTGAATGTTTATATTGTTGATCAGTGCCTTCTCCAAAGAAAGTTTACAAATGGAAAATAGTTATAGGTGCTGCATGAAGTACAAGGCATTTGTGTATATATCCCCAGTTCATTGTTAGGTGTTAGTGTTACTATAAGCAAGGTGTTAAAACAACAAAAAAAAATAACCATTTGAGTGCCAGAGCGGTACACAACGTGCCCTGGTCCTGCACAGCTCTCTGGTCCTTAAAGGGATAGTAATACTTAAAATGTAAAAGAAAATATATGTTGTAGGGGTTTATCCCTCTGAGTAAAACAAGGGTACTCCCACTGCTGAGAGATATTTTATTAAAAAATGATAACAGCTCAAACTTGAATTTTTTTTAGGTGCAGTATCACAGTAGCCTGAAAATTTGCAGTGGTGCTGTTGCTACACCATCCTATGGACTGCTGTGATCTGTAGACCATAAATCTCCATAGGATGGTGTAGCAACATCACCACTGTAAATTTACAGGCCACTGCGATATTGCACCTAAAAAATTCAAGTTTGAGCTTTTATAATTTTTTAATAAACTCTCTCAGCAGTGGGAGTACCCTTGTTTTATTCAGGGACATAAACCCTACAACATATATTTTTTACATCTTAAGTATTACTATCCCTTTAAGGGGTTAAGTAATTGCTCTCTGAAAAGAACACATTTACACATTTATTAAAAAAACAGGTTTAGGATATTTTAGGAATGTGAAAGGTTAACATTTGATGAACTTTTGGTCCTTCAAGGTTTAATGTATACTTTTGTTCCACTGAGTAATTTGGCACTGTTAACCCTTTTAGGTGTTGGAGAGTTTAGCAAATTGCTTTGCAATGCAGCATTGTCCAGTTTCACATCCAAGGTGTTAATTAACAATACATATGTTTGATTTTTGGGAAATTATTGTACCTTATTGACAATTGTTAGTAAAATACATCTAGCATGTTCTTGTGCTGTATGTGATAATACTGTTTTGTAACCCTTTGAGTGCTATATAGGGTATACATTGCATTGCAGAGCATCCACCTGGCATTCTGGGTTAAAGCAGTATCAAAATGGTGCATTATTGAACGGCATAACTAAAATGCAATAAAATCCAATTCTGTCTCCTTATCATGCTTCTAATATACCCTTGCCCTGTGTTGGCATTTTGGAAATGCTGCTAATTGACTGCCTTGTGGCTTTAGTTTTTTTGGGAGGGGAGCGGCAATGGAAAGCAGAAGTGGCTGCAGCTTCCAGTGACTTTTTTTTTTTATAACAGGCCATTTCCCAACAGAGGTCAGAACGGTCACTGGTTTTAATATATTGATTTAGTGAAGCGTAGTATTTCTCAGGCTGCTGCAGATGGGATGGTAACATTGCTCTGCAGTGTAAGGCAGGGGTGCATAGACTTTAGTGACATGGGATCTACCTGTTTCTAGTAGTCCTCCTAAAATGATCTACTACGTTGGTGGGTAACCTGAGGCTCTCCAGCTGTTACTTGATTACAACTCCCATCATCCTCCGGCAGCCAGTGTTGTAATCAAGCAGCAGCAGCTAGGTGGCATCAAGTTACACACATCACTGATCTAATACATTACAGTAGCATGTGTCAGTGGTCCCTTTCCATCATATTCTAACATATTCAGAACATATGTCTGCATGTATGGCCTGTCTATATGGAATAAAATGCGAGCAAAACAGAATGTAGAATATTGCAAAATAATCTGTTAAAAACAACTAATTATGGGGTAAGCCAACTACACCACACGGAACAATAACATTCCAAATTTCCCATTAATTTACATGTGACTTTTCACCCATCAACTGCTAGATATGTCTTCAACACATTGCTTATTAATGCATTAGTGATCTCTAGCATTTAGTTGATTAAAAGTATCATTTAAATCAATGAGGTTTTTAGTTGTTCCCTATGGGGCAATTTTAAATAAGACTGCGGCCTTGTTAACTGCTTAAATGTCGGAAGCAGCTGGCAAACACTTCTCAACATGAATCTTCTTGCTGAAACAGTTCGTGATCTACTGAAAGATTTTGACCTACTTTTTGGGCACCCCTGGACTAAGGGTCACACAGGGAATTCCTCTGAATTATATATGGCAGCTTTTGCAGGTTTAATGGTGGTGGCATTTACATGTAAAGATACCTTTAGGGATAAGTGTCCCTTAATTCCTCTATCGGAAGTTCAACTCTGTTTGTGTTGTGTCTTTATCATGTGATGTCACAGACCAGAGTTTCTCTTCAAGTACCCGTAACAGTGCAGGTTTCTAAGAAGTTACGCCTCCCGATGATAACCCCCACTTAACTTATTATGGCCTAAAATTCCTATTGACCAGTATGAAGGTTTTTTTTTTTGTTTTGTTTAAAAGAGTAAAACCTAGTCTGTCCTCTGTGCTGTGTCGATGGAGGTGGACAAGACGGTTCGTAACAGAACCACGGGATGCAAAATCTGCTCAGGGCACATGCTAATCCCTTTAAGGACTGGGAAAGGGGGGGGGGTGCAACACATTGCTTCACATTACATCATGTACCTCTTTGATCATTAAAGCGGAACTCTCATCAACGTTACAGTTACCCCAAAAAGCGCTGGATTTTCCATAAGGCAGAGTAGGCATCTGCCTACAGGCGCACCCTACAGAGGGGCGCCTGCCATAAAAAAAAAAAATAATTGATTTCTAAGTGCCGTGCCGCACCGCCCGCCGCATGTAATGTCTGTGCCTTCTTTGGCACAGACCTGTAGCTGCTGAGCTCCCCCGGCTCTTTAGTAATACAGAGCACTGGGAGATGACATCATCATGACATCATCTCCCAGCGCTCTGCATTACTAAAGAGAAGACTAAGCGGGAGCTCCAGCAGCTACAGGTCTGTGCAGAAGCACAGACATCTCCTGCCACTGGACCACCAGGGGCGTAGGAAATGTGAGGTTTAATGTGGAGCTGATGGGGAGCAATGTAAGGGACATATGGGGATGATGGGGGCAATATGGGGGCAATGTGGAGCTGATGGGGGGTAATGTAGAAATTTGGAGCATTGTGGAAATGGCCAATGTGGGGGGTGCTTCAGATTTCTGTGCCTACAGGCTCCTGAGATGTAAATCCGGCCCTGGCCCCAAATCCTTAATATGTTAGTGATATACATAGAAGTACTTGTCACTTGCCGTATAAGTCTGGCATACATAAGAGAGAGCGTTTTTGGCAGGCAGGCGTAGCTGGGATCTTGCAGGAGATGCTCTCTGTGCCTACGCTCAGTCCCTTCTGGTGCCTTTTAGCACAAAGGCTTTCAACTGACCAATCATGGAGTTGAAGGGGAAGCAGACATCTTGCAGAGATGGCATCTCTGTGTCTGCACTGTTCCCCGCTGCTGCCTGCCGAAAACGCTCTTATCTTACTAATGCCGGACTTCTACTGCAAATAACAAGTATTTCTATGTATATCACTAACATATTAAGGATTTGGGGTAAATGTAATGTTGATGAAAGTCCCGCTTTAAAGGGGAACTATCACCCCAAATAAAGCCCCCCCCAATTATTAGTCATATATCGATAAGCTTACAAATAGTGCTATTCTCCAGCATAAGTACCGCGCTATTCAGAAATCCGAATTCTTCTGAGATTGACAGCAGGCTTCTTGCTTTAGAGGCATTTGCACTGCGCCATCAGACATTTCCTATACAGCGCCTCCTAAAGGAGACAGGGACTGACCGCACAAGCACGCAGATGTGTCTAAGTCACGATATGTGTGCTGACCATCAGTCTCAGAAGAAGTAAGATTTCTGAATAACTCTGTACTTATGCTGGATAATGGTACTATTTGTAAGCTTGTCGCTATATGACTAATTATTTGGGGGGGGACTTTATTTGGGGTGATCTGCATTAAATGGTTAAGTCTAATGCACTCTACCAGCTTCTTTAAACAAGAAGCATCATGTAAACATGTCACTCCGAATTCATTGTTATCATCCTTGTAATCATGAAAATAGTGTCATAAAGTTTAAAGGGATAATAATGTCTTTTATAGGGATAGTAACCACCAGAAAAACTGTAAGCCAAATGATAGGAATAATAAAAACATACTTAACACCCTCATTTCCATCTCTCAAAGTGTTATAGTTTGAGAGATGTAATAAAATAAAGATCTCCGCTCCCTCCCCTTTCTGCCTGATGAGCTGTAAAGCTGTCAGAGGCAGAATCCGGTCACCCGACTGTAGGCGGCTCTTCAGGAGCGCTGTTATCTAGATATCTAACTATAATTACTTAATCGGTATGGTCTACAAGGTGTGCCTGGCTTGCAAGCACATGTTGTAGACCATTCTGATGAAGTAATCATAGCTAGATATCTTGATGTCAGCGCTCCTGAAGAGCCACCGTCTGGTCCTGGAAGCAGGACGCATGAGAAGGGGGAGGGAGCGAGGTCTTTATTTTCTTACATCTCTCAAACTATAACGGTTTGTGAGATGGGAATGAGGGCGTTAAGTATGTTTTTATTATTCCTATCATTTGGCTTACAGTTTTTCGGGGGTTTACTAGCCCTTTTAAGTATCGGCATCATTTGAAATCATAACTTGGTATGGGACTTACAGGAACAGGAGAGTGCAGCCATTTTGGAGAAGTGGGATCTGCGCTTCTGTGCTGTTTTGTCCTTGCGCTGTACCGCACGGTTATTGTAAAATAACCTATGAATGACAAGACAGACGGACAGCGCAGGTGCACAGATCCCACTTCGCCAAGATGGTTGCTCTCTCCTGTTCCTGTAGGTCCGATACGAAGTTATGATTTCAAATGATGCTGACACTTCACAAACTTTATTATACTATTTTCTCTCCCTCATCTGTGCAACGAGACCGTGAGGTACATTGTAAGGATAGGGAAACATTTAACAGAAAATGGGGCTTTTTGAACTATGCACCATATTTAAAAATATTAGGGGGTAAGGTGCGTAAGTTTGGTAACAGGTCCACTTTGAAGCTAAACTTTATCTGCCATTGAAATCGTCACTTTATTCAGTGCTTTAACCTCTTGAATATCAATGCATTGGAGACCTCTCTAGCACTGAAGGGGTTAAAGCGGAACTACCACCCAACACAATCTTTAGCTTCACTAAGTCCCCGTCTGGCGACTAGCTGCTTAGTAGCACTAGTCGCCAGAGTAATTGCCTTATTTAAAGGGATAGTAATACTTTGTTTTAACTTTATTTTATTTTGTAGGCATTAAAAAAACACGAAGAATGATAAAAGTCTTATCTCTCAAACCTTTATGGTTTAAGAGATATTCACAAACAAAGTATCCCCCCCCCTGTTCAACCAGATCAGAAGGGAGGTGCCCAGGTAGACTGCAGAGAGGGACAATCTTCAATTAAGATAAGGGAAAAAGCTGGAAAACTTGTCAAGGGGGGAAGGGATTTCATTGTTCTCATAGGAAGAAGACTGTCCCCTGCTGTTATCTGTCTGGTCTATGGACTGCATTCCACATCTGAGAAGAGATGGCTTACACTAGTTAAAAGGGGCGGGAGGGGGAAACTTTGCTTGTGAATATCTCATAAACCATAAAGGTTTGAGAGATAAGACTTATATCATTCTTCATGTTTTTTTAATGCCTACAAAATAAAATAAAGTTAAAACGAAGTATTACTATCCCTTTAATAGATTTCTGCTCTCTTCATCGGCTGACAGGCAGGACGGAGCGCGGACCTCTTGCCATTGTGACGTCCGTGCGCCTGCGCTGTCAGTCCCAGCCAGAGCCAAATGGCCCTAGCAACGCCTACTAGACCTGGCTGGGACTGACAGCGCAGATGCGCGGACGTCACAATGGCAAGATGTCCGCGCTCCGTCCTGCTTGTCGCCCATGGAAGAGAGCAGAAATCTATTAAATAAGGTAATTACTCTGGTGACTAGCGCTACTAAGCAGCTAGTCGCCAGATGGGGACTTAGTGAAGCTAAAGATTGTGTTGGGTGGTAGTTCCCCTTTAAAATTCCCATTGAAATCAGTGGGAATGTTTGGAATTTTTTTTAGTTCTCCCCTTTAATACAGATGGTTTGCCCCAGAACTCCTCCACTTTTGAACATACGGCCCTTAGAGTGAAAGTAAATCCCAAATTGTCATCGTGTCATGGTTGAGTGTGGCTGTCCAGATACAGCTCTCCTCTAACTGGCTAAGGATGATAACTGCCGTAGTCCAACATATGCTATACAGACACAGGGTGCCCTGTACTGGTGTCTGCAGCTCAGGGATGGACAACCAGAGACCCTCTAGCATTTTAGGGCTAAATCTTCACTTATCCCCATCCAGTAGCTGGCAGGGTATGATGGGAATTGTAGTCCTCAGCAGTGGGGTTTGCCCCTACCTGGTTTAGGTTAAGCAGCCATACTGTGATTCATTTGAATTTCCAGCCCCTAAGAGCAGCGTGTGTATGTCAGTCATGTGACTGGGTCAGCTGAGCAGAGTGCACAGGTCATGGGATGTGTGATCTCCCCATGTGACAATCACTGACTCACAGAGGAGGGGAGGGGGAAGCAAAATCTGCTCCTGGCTTCCCTATTTTACTCTCATCTTAACCATCCAACGTATATCCCCGGGGCAGAGGTGAGCAAAAAGACTGAACAAATAAGAGCCAGCTATGAAAAGTAGGAAAATGAAGGGGGGCATGGATATAGCTGTGAGCCAGAAGCAACACTTCAGGAGTTTCCATCCCTGTTCTTAGCATAGTTAATTTTTAGCAATGCGTATGTATCAGACATGTCAAACATGCAGCCCTCTAGCTATTAAACTGTGGCACCCAGCAGGGTAAATCATTTTCATTATCGTTGCTGGTCCAAATTCTGGTTTAGTTCCCCTGGTTTGCTGTCACAACCTTTGGCTCTCCAGCTTTTGAATGTTTGGGGATGATTAATGTTGTAGTCTCCAGCAGATTGATAGCTAAAGTTTTCCTGCCCCTGGACCGAGAGGTGAGTTAGACACCAGCTCATGAGAGCAGTAGGCCATTTACATTTCATCTCTGTCTCCAGACCCCCCCCCCCCAAAAAAAAAAAAAATAGTCGGCCCTTCTCCCTGGTGTATATAAAGATGTGGGGGATACATGTATGGCCCAATACCCAGCTGTAGTTTGTAATACTGGGATTTGGAGCAGCATAAATAACTGTTATAAAAGCAGACTTGCCCTTAGTTGTCATAGGAACAAAGTACCTGTCTCCATTTCATCTGGTCTATGGGCTCAGTGTTATATCTGGGGAAGTCTGATTTCCCCAACCAGCTAGTACTGCAGGAAGGATGACATTTAGAGACATCAGGGGAGCGGATGGGGGAGCACTAGAGACATGAGGGGAGCGGGCACAGACAGCAGGATGGGGAACACTAGAGACAAGGGGAGCGGGCACAGACAGCAGGATGGGGAACACTAGAGACAAGGGGAGCGGGCACAGACAGCAGGATGGGGAACACTAGAGACATGAGGGGAGCGGGCACAGACAGCAGGATGGGGAACACTACAGACATCAGGGGAGTGGGCACAGACAGCAGGATGGGGAACACTAGACATGAGGGGAGCGGGCATGAACAGCAGGATGGGGAACACTACAGACATGAGAGGAGCGGGCACAGACGGCAGGATGGGGGAACAATAGAGACAAGGGGAGCGGGCACAGACAGCAGGATGGGGACCACTACAGACATCAGGGGAGTGGGCACAGACAGCAGGATGGGGAACACTAGACATGAGGGGAGTGGGCACAGACAGCAGGATGGGGAACACTACAGACATCAGGGGAGTGGGCACAGACAGCAGGATGGGGAACACTACAGACATCAGGGGAGTGGGCACAGACAGCAGGATGGGGAACACTACAGACATCAGGGGAGCAGGCACAGACAGCAGGATGGGGAACACTACAGACATCAGGGGAGTGGGCACAGACAGCAGGATGGGGAACACTACAGACATCAGGGGAGCAGGCACAGACAGCAGGATGGGGAACACTACAGACATCAGGGGAGTGGGCACAGACAGCAGGATGGGGAACACTACAGACATCAGGGGAGCAGGCACAGACAGCAGGATGGGGAACACTACAGACATCAGAGGAGCGGGCATGGACAGCAGGATGGAGGAACACTGGTGATAGCAGGGAAACGGGCTTAGATGGCAGTATGGGGGAACACTACAGACAGCAGTGGAGCGGGCACAGACAACAGGAGGGGGGGACACTACAGACAGCAGGGGAGCAGGCACGGATGGCAAGATGGGGAGGGACTGGAGACATCAGGAGAGTTAGTATGGATGGCAGGATGGGGGGGCAGTGGAGACTTTGTGGCACAATGCATATGAACAGGCTTTGAGCTGCAAAACAGCAGTGTTTAAGACAGGGTAGGCAATCCTTGGCACTGCAGCTACTGGGGCATTTGACTGGGGATGAGAGTTGTAGTCCATAACAACTAGAGTGCTGAAAACTGCCTACTCCAGGCTTAAAGGTTGTAGTTAAAGTGACAGGCGACATTTTTTTACTTTGCTTATTCTGCAAGAGCCTAACGTATAAAGTCATATTGCCTGTAGAATATCTTCATCTCTTTCTTTACTTTTGTGTCGCTGACGGGAAGGTCTTGGGATGTGTTTCCAGGGAACTTTCTCTGTGGAAGCAGATATACATGTAATAAAGACAGTGAAACAATGTAGAGAAGCTACCTCTATGGTATTCAGAGCACTCTGTGCTACAGAAAGACTCCAAATAGCTCTGCGTTCACAGTCCCCAACTAGACGTCTCTGTGAAACAGAACTTCAGGGAGCTTCATTTTGGTGATCTAGAAAAAGGTGAAATGGGGGGGATGGAATAACATAAAGTATAGGGATCTTTAATTTATGTATTCTGCTAATGTTGAATATGTAAAGTCAAGAATGGAGGATGACTGTAGTGTTAAAGGGATAGTAATATATGAAAACAAATGGAACTCTGATTGCGCTATGTAGTTTTTTGAGCATGTAGAGTGTTATGTCTGTAGTATGTGATTATAAAGGATCCCCCTCCCGCCCCTTTTACCCATGTCACGCTGCCTCTCCACGCTGGTCCGGATAGAGAGCAGCGAGGAAAAATGCTTCCCTCCTTAACCCCATGAGGACCGCTTTGATCCTAGCTGACGCGCCAGGACACGTGACCTGTTGGGTGTATCAGTGCGCCGCTTTGTGGCCTGAAAGAGATCACTCCAGTCTTGGAGCGGTCAATTTTAGCCCCTATTTTTACTTACTGGAGCGCTGTAAGTAAAAAGTACGTGACGTACTATGACCGTCATTTTCATATATTACTGTCCCTTTAAGTTTCAGAACTGTAGCTGGTAGAGCCTGGGAGTCTGACACATGTGCTCAAGGGGTGAGATCCTCAGATCTCAGTCTATTAACCATTTGTGTGCCAGAGAGGTATACATTGTATTGGATACCTCACTGGCATTCAAAGGGTTAACCGTTTTAGGGCTAGGCCTGTGCACCCCTCTGAAAACAGTGAGAAGACTAATGCAACCTTCAGTGACCCGTCTGCAGGACAGGATCAGTAAGGACACACGTCAAGACCAGATGGACAGAGACAGAGAGACAGACAGACAGACAGACAAAGGGCAGGATGATCTGTCATCTGAGTCCTCTCATCCTCCCCTCATCTCCTACTATTCAATGCAGTGTGTGTGTGTGTGTGTGTGTGTCCCCGTGTGCGTGTGTGTGTGTGCGCTGGGGAGGAGGGATTTCTTCAGCATTTAACACTTTTTAAGGACCACAGAGCTGCGTAATGCATTATAAAAGTTTTAAACCTTTAGCCATTAAAGGGTTCTACACCCTTTATATGACCATTTTAGAAGGACACGAGTCTCCATCATATCCACAAAATTGCTACGTAAATTCATGTTTTTCAAAGAAAAGTACAGTGTGTTGTAATCGAAAACTTCCTGAAGCAGAACTACAGAATGTGGTGAGACGGGTAGTCTTGATCATGTGACGACCTCAGGATGAAACCTAACCTGTTACCTCTCAGCCAATCACCAAGAAAAATCACAGAGTAGAATGCGGTTGTGCAGTCGGAGGCCTCTCCAGCAGGTGGGGGATATAGCTCCCATCATCCCTGGATTAGGACTGTACACCAAGGGTCATTTCCACAGTGGAGAACTTCTGGAGCAAACCAGCTGAACCATATGGGATAAATAAAATTGTCCATTGATTTAACCCTTTGAGTGCCAGAGGGGTAGGGAACACATTGCACTCTGGCACTCAAAGGTTTGTCTCCAGTGCATGGCTTCTCCAGCACTCAAGAGGTTAAAATACACAACTGAAATCAGTGGGAATTTGGGGAATGTTGATTTGCTCCAGAACTCCTGATCTTTACCTTATTCACTATGGCCCATACAGAGAAGGATGGTACAGCTGTGTACAGGGCCATATCCACAGGGGAAAAGTGGAACAATTCTGGGACATGTAAAAACATTTAATGCTTGAGAGGTCTCGCAATGCGTTGCGTACCCTTTCTGGCACTCAAAGGGTTAAACCAGAGTGGTTACTTGGGGAATTCTTATACGTTTCCCAATGCATTTCGTTTGCTGTAGATATGTTTTTATTAAGAACAATATTCAGTCAGCAAATACAGGCATCGGGTCTCATTGTGTTATTATTGCCTTAAAGGGATACTAATGTTTCACAATAAAAGCAGCTCCAATTACTCTTCATAGTATTTGGGCCATGGAGAGTGTTATTTCAGTTCTGTCAGAGTCATAGTACAAGAGTAATTGAATGATAAAGGATCCCCCTCCCACCCCTTTTACTGATGTAACACTGCTCACCTCAGAGCAGCAAGACTGTCTGGATGGATCGCAGAGAGGGACAGTCTTCAGTGATCATAAGGGAAACCTGTCAAGGGGGCAGGGCTTTCATTGTTCTCACATAAAGAAGATTGTTCCTTGCTCTGAGCTGTCCGGTCACGTGTCCAGATTCCACATCTGAGGTGAGCAGTGTTACATCAGTAAAAGGGGTGGGAGGGGGATACTTTATCATTCAATTACTCTTGTACTACAACTCTGACAGTAAAGAAATAACACTCTCCATGGCCCAAATACTATGAAGATTAATTGGATCTGCTTTTATTATGAAACATTACTATCCCTTTAATCAGTAATCAGGGCTATATAAGGACTTTATACAGGGGAGAAGGAATGGGGGGCGGCACATTGGCTTTTAGGCATTCGCGCCATTATGTCATTTATTTTTATTTTTTTACCCTCTTTGGGGCTAAATTGGAAATGACTTCAGTGTGGATTAACAGTGGTGGGCTGAACCTAATATTTATTTATTTAGATAATGTTTTACCAGGAAGAATACATTGAGATTTCTCTTGTTTTCAAGTATGTCCTGGATAGTTTTCAGTAAAGGGTTACATATTTACACAAATTGAGAAACATTATATATTACATGTTATTATATATTCACATATACATACATACATACATACATATAATAATAAAATTATATAGTTACACACTTTTTAGATATAAAGAAGCATTTACTTTTAAGGATTTTAGACTGGGAGCACATCTGATTATTTCAGTCAGATTGTTCCAGGCCTTTGGAGCTCTGAAGGAGAAGGCAGGTCTTCCTGCTTCTTTCTTGTAGTGTGGTATACGTAGCGAGTTGTTAGCAGTGGAGCGGAGGTTATAGTTAGTATGGAGATCTGGAGTGATCATACTGCTCAGGTAGTGTGGAATAGTCAGTGAGATGTTAGTAGTGGAGGTTATAGTTAGTATGGAGATCTGGAGTGATCATACTGCTCAGGTAGTGTGGAATAGTCAGTGAGTTGTTAGTAGTGGAGTGGAGGGTATAGTTAGTATGGAGATCTGGAGTGACCATACTGCTCAGGTAGTGTGGAATAGTCAGTGAGTTGTTAGCAGTGGATGTTATAGTTAGTATGGAGATCTGGAGTGATCATACTGCTCAGGTAGTGTGGAATAGTCAGTGAGTTGTTAGTAGTGGAGGTTATAGTTAGTATGGAGAGCTGGAGTGATCATACTGCTCAGGTAGTGTGTAATAGTCAGTGAGTTGTTAGCAGTGGAGCGGAGGTTATAGTTAGTATGGAGATCTGGAGTGACCATACTGCTCAGGTAGTGTGGAATAGTCAGTGAGTTGTTAGTAGTGGAGGTTATAGTTAGTATGGAGATCTGGAGTGATCATACTGCTCAGGTAGTGTGGAATAGTCAGTGAGTTGTTAGTAGTGGAGGTTATAGTTAGTATGGAGATCTGGAGTGATCATACTGCTCAGGTAGTGTGGAATAGTCAGTGAGTTGTTAGCAGTGGAGGTTATAGTTAGTATGGAGATCTGGAGTGATCATACTGCTCAGGTAGTGTGGAATAGTCAGTGAGTTGTTAGTAGCGGAGGTTATAGTTAGTATGGAGATCTGGAGTGATCATACTGCTCAGGTACTGTGGAATAGTCAGTGAGTTGTTAGCAGTGGAGGTTATAGTTAGTATGGAGATCTGGAGTGATCATACTGCTCAGGTAGTGTGGAATAGTCAGTGATTTGTTAGTAGTGCAGGTTATAGTCAGTATGGAGATCTGGAGTGATCATACTGCTCAGGTAGTGTGGGATAGTCAGTGAGTCATTAGCAGTGGAGGTTATAGTTATTATGGAGATCTGGAGTGATCATACTGCTCAGGTAGTGTGGAATAGTCAGTGAGTTGTTAGTAGTGTAGTGGAGGTTATAGTTAGTATGGAGATGTGTAGTGATTATACTGCTCAGGTTATGTGGAATAATCAGTGAGTTGTTAGTAGTGGAGGTTATAGTTAGTATGGAGAGCTGGAGTGATCATACTGCTCAGGTAGTGTGGAATAGTCAGTGAGTTGTTAGTAGTGGAGGTTATAGGTAGTATGGAGAGAAGGAGTGATCATACTGCTCAGGTAGTGTGGAATAGTCACTGAGTTGTTAGTAGTGGAGGTTATAGTTAGTATGGAGATCTGGAGTGATCATACTGCTCAGGTAGTGTGGAATAGTCAGTGAGTTATTAGCAGTGGAGGTTATAGTTAGTATGGAGATCTGGAGTGATCATACTGCTCAGGTAGTGTGGAATAGTCAGTGAGTTGTTAGTAGTGGAGGTTATAGTTAGTATGGAGTGAAGGAGTGATCACACTGCTCAGGTAGTCCGGTAGTTTTAATAGATGCCCATCTTGTCTTTTCTCACTCATCAACCATGTTACTATGATTTTCGTGCCTAGTGTACACGTACAGATCTCCCTCTCATTGATAATGACCAGAACGGTTCTCTGGGTCATTGAGGAACGTTAGTCGCCTATTACTAACATTGCATTGTCCAGTACTTGATTTATAAATCCAAATGATGTCATATTACCCAGTGTGCCACTGCCAGGGAGGGGGAAGGATGTGAGTGCCTCTGTGTGCGTCTGGCCAGACACACTTTGCAATTTCAGTGAACCTTAGTGCATCCCCCCCCCAGTTGATTCAAATGTTATCTCTTATTTTATCTCCATGTTTCCCCATAGACTTCAGTAGGAAAATATTTGATGTAACGGTAGATAACATTTACCTCATGCATTTGAATCCAACCCGTGATGTGTTAAGAAACATTCTGCAATTCTGGACCAATATATGTACTATCAGTAGGGCCTGTAATACTGAGAGGCCTCTGTTACATGTGAGTACAAGACCTAAGAGCACACGGCACATGTGAAGGGAATGGTTAAAGCATAACTATCACCTAAAATCAAAGTTTTACCATGCGTTTTAATGTTTAACCCGACATTAGTGCTGTGTGTGTGTGTGTGTGTGTGTGTGTGTGTGTGTTCTTCAAGTCGCCTGGTAGTGGAGATATTTGCCCTGCAAAATCGGGCACTTCTGCGTTCTGGGGACTCCATGACGTCTCAGGACTTCCCAGCTGCCCCAGGGAGCGCTGTCACGCTGGCCTTCGAAGCTGGATTTCTGTGATGTATCGTTACAGCAAACTCCGTTTACAATGCTACTGAGGTTGTATATAGTTGTATTACAGGTTGCAACCTCAGTAGCATTGTAAACGGAGTTTGCTGTAACGCTACATCACAGAAATCAGGCTTCGAATGCAGAGTGCAGTGGCTGTGCAGTGTATAGGAGTGTGCAGTGCACAGTGGCCATGTGATATATGTAAGTGCACAGTGTAGTGTGCGGTGGCTGTGGGTGCAAGTCCTCATTGCTGTGACATTGCAGTGTGTATAGGAATATGCAGAGATCTATGGAGAATAATGCAGTGCATATTAGTGCTCATACACAGTGATGTATACAATGGCAGTGCAGTGTATATGGGTGCACTCTGCAGTATGCAGTCATAGCACTTTGTATATTGGCGCACATGCACAGTGACAGTGCGGTATGAGTGTATAGGGCAGTGTGCAGTATATATTAGCGGTAGTGCACAGTGTAGTACACATTGATAGTGCAGCGTGTACCTGTGAGCAAACAGTGCAGTTTAATGATGATGCAGTGTATAGTGGTTTGCGCAGTGCAGTGTGTGTGTGCATCACCACTGCGTTCTGCATGGTGCACAGTGTATATTGGGTTGCAATGTGCAGTGACAGTGCAGTGTACATGTGTGCACAGTGCAGTATGCAGTGGTGGTGCAGTTTATATAGGATTGGCAGTGCAGTGTACATGTGCATCGTCACTGCGTACTGCACAGTGTATATAGAGATGTACAGTGATGCAGCAGACACTGTAGCTCCCCGTTCAGTGATGGAGGCTGGTAACTGGATGAGTCACTGGAACAGAAGGCTGGATTGTGTTGTGCTGCCTGTGACTGAGCTGCAGGACGTACTTTCCCCTCCTAGCGCTGCTGTATCAGGAACAAGAACAGACTGCAGCATCAGTATGAACTGGGAGCAGCCTGGAATCTCCATTTACTGTCACACTGTGTGGTGCAGCCCATAGATCAGTAAGTACACATGTACGTGCAGGTGTGCCAGCTTCTGTGTACGTATAATGGGGCTGATGTACAAAGGAAAGGTGGTACAATTCCACGGCACCATAGGGGGGACAAATACAAAATTCACATTTGTTTAAATGGAGCTTTTAACCCCTTCAATGCTACAGAGTTCCCCAGCATATTGCAGAACATTCTAGGGGTTAAAAGCCCCATGTAAATTATTGGGAATTGTGGGATGTTTATTAATCTTTTGTGGTCAGCAATTCGCTTGGGAAAACCTCCTCATTATCTTCCACAGACAGAGAGAGCGCTTGTGTGTGTGTGTGTGTGTGTGTGTGTGTGTGTGTGTGTGTGTGTGTGTGTAATAATTGTATGGACGTTTGTGTTTGTATGCTTGTGTCATAACTATGGAGAAATGTGCAAGTGTATATGAATACAGAGTGTGTATATGTGATAACTGTATGGAGAGATGCACGTTTGTTATATACTGTGTGTAATATATATACAGTCGTGTAAGGAACAGATTATTGTTATTATGTCCTGATATGTAAAACCATAGAATTCAAAGAGGGTGTACTTTTTTTTTTTTTTCACATGACTGTATGTGTGTGTATGTGTGTGTGTGTGTGTGTGTGTGTGTGTATATGTATGTGTATATATATATATATATATATATATATATATATAATATAAATTCCTGTTGTGTAAAGTACCCTTAGCTGCTGAGAGATTCATATTTCCAGAGTTATTACAGAATAAACTAATTTTTTTCACATTAAAAGTTCCCACTAGTGATCAGATTCCAATTGGTTATTTTGTTCTATTTGTGAGAAAAGTCAATGACAAATAGTTCTCCGTAGAATGTGATAGAAACTGCTGAGTCACTTCCTGTCTGTTAGACCTTCCAGGAAGTAATCACACTGTCACTCACTTTCTGATTATTTGAACTGTTATAACGTTTGAATAAAACAATGGACAGTGGTGGGAGTACCCTTGTTTTAATCAGTAGGAAAAGCTCTATAACATATGAGATTTCATAAAAAAAAAAAGTTAACTGCTCTTTTAAAGTGATAGTAATGTTTCATATTAAAAGCAGCTCTAATTAATCATCATAGTATTTAGACTTTGGAGAGTGTTATTTCAATACTGTCAGTTGTAGTTCAAGAGTAATTCAATGACAGAGTATCCCCCTCTCACCCCTTTTACTGATGTAACACTGTAGAGAGGGACAATCTTCAATTAAGATAAGGGAAAAACCTGAAAAACTTGTCAAGGGGGGCAGGGCTTTCATTGTTCTCACAGGAAGAAGATTGTCCCCTGCTGTTATCTTTCTGGTCTATGGACTGGATTCCACATCTGAGAAGAGATGGTTTACACTAGGTAACAGGGGCGGGAGGGGAAATTTTGCTTGTGAATATCTCTCAAACCATAAAGGTTTGAGAGATAAGACTTATATCGTTCTTCAAGTTTTTTTAATGCCTACAAAATAAAATAAAGATAAAACAAAGTATTACTATCCCTTTAAGTTTTTCTGAACACATCAGCGTCAATGTTCGTTCCGATGCAAGCAATAAAGAGTTGAAGGTCTGTTTATTAAAATGCATTGTTCAGGGCTGTGTTAGAACAACAGGCACACTGTTCATCTCTTTCGTTGCTGGATTTTTCACCTTATGGGGAACACTGATTTCAGGCCAACTCATCCCACACTGCTCTGGCGCTCAAAGGGTTAAGAAAGTGTCAGTGGCTCATTAACCATTTCATTGCTAGATAGGTATTCAACACAATGTGTGTTTGATATCTTTCTGACACACAAATGTTTTAAAGTACAGGAAGAACTCTTCTTTCCAGACATGTCGGCCGCCAAGTTCCCTAAGGTCGTTACAATTGCACAACACTTTCAGTACATACTGACCACCAACATTTTCATTTTTGGGGGTAGAGTTCAGATATGGAGATGTTCCCTACATTAATGACATCCTTTTTTAAAAGAGTAAACTTTTGTTAAAGGGATAGTAACACTTAGTTTTCTCAAATATTCATCTTGTAGGTATTAAAAGAATAATTTAAATGCCCCCAGTCCCATCTCTCAAACCTTCATGGTTTGAGAGATATTCTCTGTGAAAATCCCCCCTCCCTCCCATTTACCTGACATCAGCACTCTAGCTGACTGCAGGGGAATCCGGTCCCGGGACTGGTGGAGGCTCTTCAGCAGAGCCGAGATCGCATTATTGAAAAAATGAAATCCTTCACTGGAACAGTCTACAAAGTGTGCTTGCAAACCAAGCACACTTTGTAGACCATTCCAGTAAAGGATTTATTTATTTTTCAATAACGTGATCTCTGCTCTGCTGAAGAGCCTCCACCAGTCCCGGGACCGGATTCCCCTGCAGTCAGCTAGAGTGCTGATGTCAGGTAAATGGGAGGGAGGGGGGATTTTCACAGAGAATATCTCTCAAACCATGTAGGTTTGAGAGATGGGACTGGGGGCATTTAAATTCTTTTTTTAATACCTACAAGATGAACTCTTAAGAAAGCAATGTGTTACTATTCCTTTAAAGCAGAACAATCACCCCACATAAAGTCCCCCGCCAATAATTAGTCATATACAGATAATCTTAGAAGTCGTACTATTATTCAGCATAAGTACAGGGTTAAGAAATCCTACTTCTTCTGAGACTGACGGGCAGGCTCCTTGCTTTAGAGGCATCTGTGCTCCTGCACCGTCAGTCCCTCCCTGTTACCTTAAGGTACAATACAGCGCCTCCTAGAGGAGACCGGGACGGACAGCGCAGGCGCGCAGTTGTCTCTATGCCATGACGTCTGCTTTGATGCCTGCCCGTCAGTCTCAGATGAACTAGGATTTCCTAATACCGCTGAACTTTTGCTGGATAATACTGATATTTCTAAGCTTATCGTTATATGACTAATTATTGTGGGGGGGGGGGCTTTATTTGGGGTGATAGTTCTGCTGTAAGATTTTGATATCTAGAGAAAAGGATAACGATATCGGCACATAGTATCTTGCTATCTTCTCAATCCAACATATGATAACAGAAATATAATACCAAACAAATTAGTAAGTATTTATATGTTAACCATTTATTATCAGAGCTGTGTGCAACAAAATGTATTATACGCCTCTGGTAATCCTTAAAAGGCTAAAGGTCTCCTAATGTCATGCTGCTTAACCCTTTTAAGACGAAATGGATTTGAAACACATTGGTTTGCAATGAGTTAATCCTCTTTATGTTCCTCATAGGATTAAAACAGGTTAATATCCTATATATATTTTGTTTGTGGTCTGATGAAAACCTTTTGTGAGGTTTTGATGGCGTGTTAATTCAGCTATATGATGGTTCAGTCATTTTCACAATGGAGAACACGTTCCAGATTTCATTGAAGAAAGGAGTTTAATAAATTTAATCAGTCATTTGAAGGGATGGTAACGTTAATATTCATACCTTTCGAACTCTCAGGGTTTTACCCCAAGACTCTGGGTTTAGGTCCAAATCTCAGTTTCTCAGGGTGAGAAAGTCCAGTACATTCTACTATATGATCTGCACCCACTGACTGCATCTTTAGTCTCTAAGCTGGTGCGTCTCTACCAGAAAGACTCAAAGGAGCACCGCTGGCAGTGTCGTAACAATAAAGGTCATACCTGTGACAGGGACCTTCAATCCAGGCGACATGCCCACAACAAGCAAAAAGCTGAGGTGTGTGTCTGCTTCACCACAGACCTCTGGCAGCTGAGTCCTGTCTTTGGTACTCTAGTAATGTGGAACACTAGGAGATGACATCATCTCCCCGCGCTCTGCATCACTGAAGAGAGGACCATGCAGGAGCTCCAGCAGTATAGAGGTCTGTGCAGGAGGTGGCACAGTCCTCTCCTGCCATGCCGCTGGACCACCAGGGAGGTAGGAGATGGACACTGGGGGGACAGTAGGGGTAATGTGGAGGTAGCAATGGGCGGGCCAAAGGGGGGGAATGTGGTCGGGGGGGCATAGCAATTTTTGTACCAGGGTGGCTTCTAGTTAACCTCTGACCACTGGGTTAGAGCAAACAGAGACTTGCCACCTAGAATCTGCAGTATGGGAATTTTCAACGGTTTATAGTTAAAAATGTTAAACATGGAGAACAGCAGAGTTTACTAGTGTGTGAGATTTTCTTTTCTTAGTCACAGACTGCTGGAAATTCCCAACCTTGACTAAGATAATAATTTTTATACTATTATGTATCCACCTGGTGAAGTTGTTGCTGTGTACAGAGAGACTACAGTTGAAAGCAGTGATAGGACAAAACATAAAAGAACTAAGGAATCAGCTGAGGGCTTTAGGAGCCAGCGAATGAGCATATGAACGCAGGTGTATATAAAGTACTATAGAGAATTAGGAGCCAGCAGTGACATTTTAAGAGCGTAGACTCGCAGGCTTCTGGTATTTTCCACCCCTACTTCAAACTTGGCAAAAGAAAATGCACTTTGCAATTTAGATTATGTTGCAATAATGTTTGATTAAAGCATCTACCAACCATAATCTTGTTTTACTAAGGTGCAAAAGCCTTAGAATAGTGCATCTCAGCTCTTGTAGGTTAGGTTTTTAAAGATACCACTGATTAATCCTTGAAGTGCCAGGGGGGTGGGGAATGCAACTCTCTGATATTCAAAGGGTTTCAAGCAAGTGGATCGACAACAGTGATTATTCACTTGTCAGCAAGCAGGAGTATATTGAAGACCAGCACTGTTGGTGTGTACCGAGGACTAACACTGAGAAACAGTCTTACAGTAGATGTTTTGCACTGTCATAAATGGTCTGTAGTCACTGATGTTCCCTTCACTGGGCTCTGACCAGTAGTCAAGCGCAATTTGCAGTGAGAGAGACCATTACAAACCAGGGCAGATGGGGGTGAAATACCAGACAAACCATTGCAGTTTCTTTATTGAAATGTTCATTGCCCAATAGTTCCTGGTACCTCCAGAGGGGACCAGTTCCATATTCTCTGTATATTACAGGATGTCCTGTATTTACAGCAAGATCAGCACTGCAACTTTGTACTGAGGAGAGTCAATTCTGACTTTTTTTTCTTTTAATATATATATTAACCCTGGAGAGTTTATCTCACTGGAGAAGTTATCTCCTCTTTATCACACCTTAGTACATCTCCCCTGTAGTCTATAACTAAAGATCTCTCATAGCATAACATAGGAACTGGGGAGTTTATCTCACTGGAGAAGTTATCTCCTCTTTATCACACCTTAGTACATCTCCCCTGTAGTCTATAACTAAAGATCTCTCATAGCATAACATAGGAACTGGGGAGTTTATCTCACTGGAGAAGTTATCTCCTCTTTATCACACCTTGGTACATCTCCCCTGTAGTCTATAACTAAATCTCTCCCATAGAATAACATAGGAACTGGAGAGTTTATCTCACTGGAGAAGTTATCTCCTCTTTATCACACCTTAGTACATCTCCCCTGTAGTCTATAACTAAAGATCTCTCATAGCATAACATAGGAACTGGGGAGTTTATCTCACTGGAGAAGTTATCTCCTCTTTATCACACCTTAGTACATCTCCTCTGTAGTCTATAACTAAATCTCTCCCATAGAATAACATAGGAACTGGAGAGTTTATCACACTGGAGAAGTTATCTCCTCTTTATCACACCTTAGTACATCTCCCCTGTAGTCTATAACTAAATCTCTCCCATAGAATAACATAGGAACTGGAGAGTTTATCTCACTGGAGAAGTTATCTCCTCTTTATCACACCTTAGTACATCTCCCCCAGTAGTCTAGACTACAGCTCTCCTGTTATATCCTCTTTATCACCACCAGATGTAATGTTTATGAAGGTAGACATGACATTACTGGCAGGACCATAGAATACAAACCCTGCCTATTGCACATATCAATCTTAACTCTTTAAGCACTAGAGGGGTATGCGGTGCATTGCAATATAATGTGTTACACACTCACTTTGTTCTTTAAAGTGTTAAGTAGACTCCTGTTCTCTACATGTTAAAAAAAATAACCTGCCAGTAACTGTCATGGCCGCCTCCATTGACATCCAGGGCTGATTGAAGATGTTGCCACTTGAACAAAGGCACACTGGCAGAATGCATAGAGGCCATTAGGGGTTTCTGGTCCTAGTAAGGTATATGGGGGATTATTATTAGGAGTTGATGTCCTGCTAACCTTTCCCTGTGGGCACCATGTGTTAGATCAGATAGTCCTGCTGTTCAGGTCCCTCCTGTCCTCTTGTTATTAGCAGTCGGATGAGGAATTCTTCATAGCAGTCTGACAGTATGGTGACAGTGTGCTGTGAATTACAGCTGATTCTGCACTGATGCTTTGTATACTGCTCTTGCTTTAACCCCCTTAGAGTGCTGTGGCTTTACAGTATGTTACCCAGCTCTCTAATGCACAGAGGGTTAAAAAGGATGCATCTAAATCTGTTTTGCAGGTCCGTACTATGTGGGGCCCCAGGATGCCCTCATGAATAGGAAAACCTAGCGCAGGTGTAGGTAGCTCCTGGCCTTAAAGGGGAACTTTCATCTCTAATACACTTATATTCGCACTAAAATGTAGACTTGATGTGGGTACTTCCACATTCTGCACCACAGGGTAACGTCGGCACAGCTCTGCAGGACTTCCCACTCCTCAAATTCTCCTCCCACCTCTCTCGCAGGGAGCCCGTTCACACTTCCCTTCGTATTGATGTGCAGCACGTCTATTGTAACAACAAGCTCCGTTTGTCATTATACCCAAAAAATACATCTGAGCTACAATAGCTTCTGAATACAACATCTTTCAGCTGTGGAGTACCCTGTGTTACTCTGCTGGATAAAACCTTTCAATATATGCTTTCTCCTCCATACGTCATACTATCCCGGTAGTTTTGATGTAGGGTTATGGTTCCTTCATGTTCTCCAATCTATAAACTGGCATCTTCATGCTTTTGAACTTTAATTTGGGCTTTGAAGGAACAGTATATCCTAATTAAGAAAAAAAGTATGTTTTTTTTTTTTTCCCCCTACAGTGTAAAACAAAGGTACTCCTAATGTCTTCAGAAGTTATTAAAAAGATAACTTGGCAGTTTTCTGATAGCTGGAGTTCAATATGTTTTGCAGCCTGGTGGCGCTGTTGCTAAATTCATCTAAAGAATGGTGTGGAAGTTTGGTCCTCAATGGCTGCAAACAGGTCAGGATTGATTGATTTTCTGGTCCGTCATGGAATTCCAGGCTCCCCGCGCGGCTGCACGCCATTCGGGGAGTCCGGAATCCGATAAAAAAAAAAATGGTCCCTGGTCCTTAAGTGACTGCACCGTGCATGCGCAGCTGGTCCTTAAGGGGTTAAATCTTCTCCTGATTGCATCCGTTGAGGACCACCAAAACCGTGGGAATCTTGTGTCTTAAAGCGGAACTACCACCCCACAAAAAGTTTTCCCCCAAGAATTACCCATCTGGTGAGTAGCTGCTCCAGTAGTACTAGTCACCAGAATTATTACCTCGTTATAAAGAAATCCTGCTGCTCCCAGGACTGACAGCCAGGAAACAGCGCAGACATCTTTTCATAGTGATGTCTGTGCGCCTGCGCTGTCAGTCCCTGCCGGTACCTTCCGGTACCTAGCAATAAGTGATCAAATACATTTTGATGTTTTATTCCTTTGATTGCACAGCTCGGCTCTTTAAGTTTAGCATGGGATTTTGGTGGTGGGATAGCTTTGAGACTTGCACATCGATACTTTCCTACATGCATTTCTTTTAACAGGATAGTAATGTTTCACAATAAAAGCAGCCCAATTAATCATCATAGTATTTGGGCCATGGAGAGTGTTATTTCAGTACTATCAGAGTTGTAGTACAGGGGTAATTGAATGATAAAGTATCCCCCTCCAGCCCCTTTTACTGATGTAACACTGCTCACCTCAGAGCAGCAAGACTGTCCGGATGGATCACAGAGGGACAATCTTCCGTGAGCATAAGGAAAAACCTGTTGAGGGGGGCAGGGTTTTCCTTATACTCACAGTAAGAAGATTGTCCCTTGCTGTGACCTGTCCAGTTAAGAGACCAGATTCCACATCTGAGGGGGAGGAGGCTTACACTAGGTAAAAGGGGACAGGAGGGGGATACTTTATCATTGAATTACTCTTGTACTACAGCTCTGACAGTATTGAAATAACACTCTCCATGGCCCAAATACTATGAAGATTTTTTTTATTCTTTGTTTATAAGTAGACTTTGTAAGAAACATCTCCAAGCTCTGCGGTAACCCATGTTTTACGCTATAGGAAGAGTTGCAATTTTGTTGCAAACCAGCTGCACCGTAGTGGATAAATAAACATTCCAGTTGGTTGAAATGGGTTGATTAACCCTTTTAGTGTCAGAGAGGTACGAAACGCATTGCAAAGCACTCAAAGGATTAAACCCTGGAATGTCAGAGAAATCTCCAACGCGGTGAGATTGAGACCTTTTCTAGGATTAGAGGGGTTTAAATAACCGTTTAATTACGTGAGAGTTTGGGAAAATTTTATGTGTTCACTTTTGTGCTGTTGGTTTGAGGTAGAATGGCACCTCTTTACTTAAAGGGATAGTAATACTTAAAATGTAAAAAAAAATATGTTGTGGGGTTTATCCCCCTGAGTAAAACAAGAGTACTCCCACTGCTGAGAGGTCTTTCATTCAAAAGTTATTAATTTTCAAAGTTGAATTTTTTAGGTGCAATATCACAGTGGCCTGAAATTGTACAGTGGCGCTGTTGCTACACGATCCTATGGACAACTCTGGTCAGTTGACCATAAATCTCCATAGGATCGTGTAGCAACAGCGCCACTGTACAATTTCAGGCCACTGTGATATTGCACCTAAAAAATTCAACTTTGAAAATTAATAACTTTTGAATGAAAGACCTCTCAGCAGTGGGAGTACCCTTGTTTTACTCAGGGGGATAAACCCCACAACATATTTTTTTTTACATTTTAAGTATTACTATCCCTTTAAAGGGTAATGGTTAATTTTAAGTTAATTGAATATTGTGTGACATTAAAATAAGATTAACATCAATGTAAGTCTTATCGCTCAAACCTTTATGGTTTGAGAGATATAACTTGGTAAAGTTCCCCCTCCCTCCCGTTTCCCTGATGACAGCGACTAACTGACAGCAGAGCCTCCGCTGGTCCCGGGACTGGATTCCCCTGCAGTCAGCTAGAACGCTGACGTCAGGGGAGAGGGAACTATGAAAGAGGCTGTCTCTCAAACCATATAGGTTTGAGAGATGCCACAGGGCTCAATTAATTTGGATTTTTAAGGGCTACACGATTAAATAAAGTTAATTTGAAGTATTGCTATCCCTGCAGTGGAATCTGAGCCATAGACAGATAGGCCTGGATTTCTTTACAGTTTATAACGGATTTTATTTACAAATTTCTCCATAGACTTTATTGTGAATTTGTTAGTTAAAACCAGTGATAACACATGGAAACGGGGCCCAGATTATAGATGAATGTCCTGCTTGGTTCAACCGAATAAATTCTGGTCCTTGTTTTATTTAACCTTTTGGATGCCAGAGACCTCTCCAACACATTACAGACCAATGAATTGGAGATGCTTCTGGTATTCCAGGGGTTAATGCAGACGTAATACCTCCTACTAGCCCCCCAATTTAATTACTATGGGCAGAATATCCTAGTGACCCTATGGATTTTTCCCATGTGATTTACTTCAAGAGATATCCTCTACAGGGATCATGTACATGCAGGCGGACATGACTGTTAAAGCGGAACTTTCACCTGAATGATAGTTAGCGATATCCATAGACTTCTACTTGAAAACAAAACTAATTGATGCATTAACGAAAAATAGAACCTTTTATGCAGGAAGGTACGGCTGGGATCCTGCAGTAGGCGGTCTCTGCACCTGCGCGGTCAGTCCATTCCAGTGCCATATGGCATTCAACTCGTCAATCGTGGAGTTGAAGGGGATGGACAGCGCAGACGCAGAGATGCCGTCTCTGCAAGATGTCCGCGCTGTTCCCCACTACCTGCCCGCCTGCCTAAAAGGTGTGGGTTTTTTTTTTGTTTTTTTTCCCATTAATGCAGCAATTCGTTTTATTTTCAAGTATAAATCTGTGGATATCGCTAATGTAATTATAATTTGCGGCGTTATGTTATGTGAACGTTCGGCCTTAAAGGGATAGTAATACTTCGTTTTAACTTTATTTTATTTTGTAGGCATTAAAAAAAACATGAAGAATGATATAAGTCTTATCTCTCAAACCTTTATGGTTTATGAGATATTCACAAGCAAAGTTCCCCTCCCCGCCCCTTTTTCCTAGTGTAAGCCATCTCTTCTCAAATGTGAGTCTGGTTGTATGACAGGAGAGATAACAGAAGGGGACAATTTTCTTTGTATGAAAACAATGAAAGCCCTTCCCCCCTTGACAAGTTTTTCAGCTTTTTCTCTTAATAGAAGATTGTCCCTCTCTGCAGTCTACCTGGGCATCTCCCTTCTGATCTGGTTGAACAGGGAAGGGATACTTTGTTTGTGAATATCTCTTAAACCATAAAGGTTTGAGAGATAAGACTTATATCATTCTTCATGTTTTTTTAATGCCTACAAAATAAAATAAAGTTAAAACGAAGTATTACTATCCCTTTAAAGGGATAGTAATGTTTCACAAAAACAGCTCCAATTAATCTTCATAGTACTTGGCCATGAAGAGTGTTATTTCAATACTGTCGGAGTTGTAGTACAAGAGTAATTCAATGATAAAGTATCCCCTCTCACTCCTTTTACCTAATTTAACACTGCTCACCTCAGATGTGGAATCCAGTCCATAGACCAGACAGATAACAGCAGGGGACAATCTTCTTCCTATGAGAACAATGAAAGCCCTGCCCCCCTTGACAAGTTTTTCAGGTTTTTCCCTTATCTTAATTGAAGATTGTCCCTCTCTGCAGTCTACCTGGGCACCTCCCTTCTGATCTGGCTGAGCAGTGTTACATCAGTAAAAGGGGCGGGAGGGGGATACTTTATCATTGAATTACTCTTGAACTACAACTCTGACAGTATTGATATAACACTCTCCAAAGTCCAAATACTATGATGATTAATTAGAGCTGCTTTTAGTATGAAACATTACTATCCCTTTAACTAGCAGGACCACAGGACTCATACTCCACCCGATGCCCATGGTCATTTTAACTGTTTTTGAAGATCAGAGTGGTGTGCAACACAATGATTAACAACGTGTTGTGCTCCCCTCTGGTGCTGAACTATATAGACTGGAGGCAATATTTTCTGCTGCAAAGTTCTACCTTCCTTGACAGAAACCGATCTCGGGAGCTCACTGTCAGGAACATAAATTTAAAGGAAAAAAAATTGAAAATGAGGGGGGGGAAATAAGTATAAACAATATGACTTGACATATTATGTAACCTAAATTTCATCTGTCCTTGCAGATTATAGCCAGGAGTTGTCGGACACTGAAATCCAGCCTCAAGTCACCATTTGCGGGCAAGTGGCTGCTTCTATTTAAGGTACTAACTGATACTATCTAGTCAAGCCCTGTTACACACAGTAATTATATAGATACACCTGACTGCTGTATGACGGACTCCTACCTAGGTAAGTGCTTCTGTTACACACAGTAATTATATAGATACACCTGACTGCTGTGTGATGGACTCCTACCTAGGTAAGTGCTTCTGTTACACACAGTAATTATATAGATACACCTGACTGCTGTGTGATGGACTCCTACCTAGGTAAGTGCTTCTGTTACACACAGTAATTATATAGATACACCTAACTGCTGTATGATGGACTCCTACCTAGGTAAGTGCTTCTGTTACACACAGTAATTATACAGATACACCTGACTGCTGTATGATGGACTCCTACCTAGGTAAGTGCTTCTGTTACACACAGTAATTATATAGATACACCTGACTGCTGTGTGATGGACTCCTACCTAGGTAAGCGCTTCTGTTACATACAGTAATTATACAGATACACCTGACTGCTGTATGATGGACTCCTACCTAGGTAAGTGCTTCTGTTACACACAGTAATTATATAGATACACCTGACTGCTGTATGATGGACTCCTACCTAGGTAAGTGCTTCTGTTACACACAGTAATTATATATATATACACCTGACTGCTGTGTGATGGACTCCTACCTAGGTAAGTGCTTCTGTTACACACAGTAATTATATAGATACGCCTGACTGCTGTGTGATGGACTTCTACCTAGGTAAGTACTTCTGTTACACACAGTAATTATATAGATACACCTGACTGCTGTGTGATGGACTCCTACCTAGGTAAGTGCTTCTGTTACACACAGTAATTATATAGATACACCTAACTGCTGTATGATGGACTCCTACCTAGGTAAGTGCTTCTGTTACACACAGTAATTATACAGATACACCTGACTGCTGTATGATGGACTCCTACCTAGGTAAGTGCTTCTGTTACACACAGTAATTATACAGATACACCTGACTGCTGTATGATGGACTCCTACCTAGGTAAGTGCTTCTGTTACACACAGTAATTATATAGATACACCTGACTGCTGTATGATGGACTCCTACCTAGGTAAGTGCTTCTGTTACACACAGTAATTATATAGATACATCTGACTGCTGTGTGATGGACTCCTACCTAGGTAAGTGCTTCTGTTACACACAGTAATTATATAGATACGCCTGACTGCTGTGTGATGGACTTCTACCTAGGTAAGTGCTTCTGTTACAGTAATTATATATATATACACCTGACTGCTGTGTGATGGACTCCTACCTAGGTAAGTGCTTCTGTTACACACAGTAATTATATAGATACGCCTGACTGCTGTGTGATGGACTTCTACCTAGGTAAGTGCTTCTGTTACACACAGTAATTATATAGATACACCTGACTGCTGTGTGATGGACTCCTACCTAGGTAAGTGCTTCTGTTACACACAGTAATTATACAGATACACCTGACTGCTGTGTGATGGACTCCTACCTAGGTAAGTCCTTCTGTTACACACAGTAATTATATAGATACATCTGACTGCTGTATGATGGACTCCTACCTAGGTAAGTGCTTCTGTTACACGCAGTAATTATATAAATACACCTGACTGCTGTATGACGGATTCCTACCTAGGTAAGTGCTTCTGTTACACACAGTAATTATATAGATACACCTGACTGCTGTATGATGGACTCCTACCTAGGTAAGTGCTTCTGTCACACACAGTAATTATATAAATACACCTGATTGCTGTATGATGGACTCCTACCTAGGTAAGTGCTTCTGTTACACACAGTAATTATACAGATACACCTGACTGCTGTATGATGGACTCCTACCTAGGTAAGTGCTTCTGTTACACACAGTAATTATATAGATACACCTGACTGCTGTGTGATGGACTCCTACCTAGGTAAGCGCTTCTGTTACATACAGTAATTATACAGATACACCTGACTGCTGTATGATGGACTCCTACCTAGGTAAGTGCTTCTGTTACACACAGTAATTATATAGATACACCTGACTGCTGTATGATGGACTCTTACCTAGGTAAGTGCTTCCGTTACACACAGTAATTATATAGATACACTTGACTGCTGTATGATGGACTCCTACCTAGGTAAGTGCTTCCGTTACACACAGTAATTATATAGATACACCTGACTGCTGTGTGATGGACTCCTACCTAGGTAAGCGCTTCTGTTACACACAGTAATTATCTAGATACACCTGACTGCTGTATGATGGACTCCTACCTAGGTAAGTGCGTTTGTTACACACAGTAATTATATAGATACACCTGGCTGCTGTATGATGGACTGCTACCTAGGTAAGCGCTTCTGTTACATACAGTAATTATACAGATACACCTGACTGCTGTATGATGGACTCCTACCTAGGTAAGTGCTTCTGTTACACACAGTAATTATATAGATACACCTGACTGCTGTATGATGGACTCCTACCTAGGTAAGTGCTTCTGTTACACACAGTAATTATATAGATACACTTGACTGCTGTATGATGGACTCCTACCTAGGTAAGTGCTTCCGTTACACACAGTAATTATATAGATACACCTGACTGCTGTGTGATGGACTCCTACCTAGGTAAGCGCTTCTGTTACACACAGTAATTATCTAGATACACCTGACTGCTGTATGATGGACTCCTACCTAGGTAAGTGCGTTTGTTACACACAGTAATTATATAGATACACCTGGCTGCTGTATGATGGACTGCTACCTAGGTAAGCGCGTCTGTTACACACAGTAATTATATAGATGTACCTGACTGCTGTATGATGGACTCCTACCTAGGTAAGTGCTTCTGTTACACACAGTAATTATATAGATACGCCTGACTGCTGTATGATGGACTCCTACCTAGGTAAGTACTTCTGTTACACACAGTAATTATATAGATACACCTGACTGCTGTGTGATGGACTCCTACCTAGGTAAGTGCTTCTGTTACACACAGTAATTATATAGATACACCTGACTGCTGTATGATGGACTCCTACGTAGGTAAGTCCTTCTGTTACACACAGTAATTATATAGATACACCTGACTGCTGTATGATGGACTCCTACCTAGGTAAGTACTTCTGTTACACACAGTAATTATATAGATACACCTGACTGCTGTATGATGGACTCCTACCTAGGTAAGTGCTTCTGTTACACACAGTAATTATACAGATACACCTGACTGCTGTGTGATGGACTCCTACCTAGGTAAGTACTTCTGTTATACACAGTAATTATATAGATACACCTGACTGCTGTATGATGGACTCCTACCTAGGTAAGTACTTCTGTTACACACAGTAATTATATACATACACCTGACTGCTGTGTGATGGACTCCTACCTAGGTAAGTGCTTCTGTTACACACAGTAATTATATAGATACACCTGACTGCTGTATGATGGACTCCTACCTAGGTAAGTGCTTCTGTTACACACAGTAATTATATAGATACACCTGACTGCTGTGTGATGGAGTCCTACCTAGGTAAGTACTTCTGTTACACACAGTAATTATATAGATACACCTGTCTGCTGTGTGATGGACTCCTACCTAGGTAAGTCCTTCTGTTACACACAGTAATTATATAGATACACCTGACTGCTGTATGATGGACTCCTACCTAGGTAAGTACTTCTGTTACACACAGTAATTATATACATACACCTGACTGCTGTGTGATGGACTCCTACCTAGGTAAGTGCTTCTGTCACACACAGTAATTATATACATACACCTGACTGCTGTGTGATGGACTCCTACCTAGGTAAGTAATAACCCTTTGAATGCCAGAGGGATGTGTAGCGAGTTGCTTTGAAATGCATAGCAAATCACTTGGGTACACAAAAGATCAAATACATCCCTTTTTATCTTTTTAAAAGAGAAAAAGAGACATACAGCCCTTTAATTTAACCTTAGTTTCCGAGAAAGAACATGACAAACCTTCTCTTCAGTCATTTTATGAGTGATGAGCTAAATTGTTAACCCTTTCTTGGTGTGGGCACCATTTTCCATTGAACTCCTCACTTCTGTTGAGTCTTACTCATTCCGGTCTACCCCATGACCAGGAAGTGAGGGAAGCAACGGAAACTTGCATCCCACAACTTTAAAGGGATAGTAATGTTTCACAATAAAAGCAGCTCTAATAAATGTTCATAGTATTTCGTCCATAGAGAGTGTTATTTCATTACTGTCAGAGTTGTAGTACAAGAATAATTGAATGATAAAGTATCCCCCTCCCTCCCCTTTTACTGATGTAACACTTCTCACCTCATAGCAGCAAAACTGTCCGGATGGATCACAGAGAGGGACAATCTTCAGTGATCATAAGGGAAAACCGGAAAAACCTGTCAAGGGGGGCAGGGTTTTCCTTATGATCACAGTAAGAAGATTGGCCCTTGCTGTGATCTGTCTGGTCAAGAGACCAGATTCCACATCTGAGGGGAGGCAGCTTACACTAGGTAAAAGGGGCGGGAGGGGGACACTTTATCATTCAATTACTCTTGTACTACAACTCTGACAGAACTGAAATAACACTCTCCATGGCCCAAATACTATGACGATTAATTGGAGCTGCTTTTATTCGGAAACATTAGATTCCCCTTTAATGAAAAACAGAGTATAGGCTGTCATAAAAAAGTATATTATATAATTATTTTTCAGGTTAAATAAAATAAAGGTGTTCTAATTACTATGAGATGCTTAATTCAAAATTTATTGCAGAATCAGCTAAGTCTGGAAACCAGGTGATGCTGTTGCTTTTACAGTTTAAGGAGAACTACAGTTGGGAACGGTTTACTTTTAAAAGGTCGCACGCGAAAGGGCTTGCAACCACATAACACGGTCACAATGTCGCCGGGATTAAAATGCGGACATGAGAATCTTTCTCTGCATGACAGTGCGAGATTCTCATGTCGGGGAGTGAAAGGTCACGTAAGTCAGTCTAATAGAATTTGTAAACAATGTCTATGGTAATGAAAGGGTTAAATACGAGTCCTAAGATATGTCAATGTGCACGCTGGGGCCAGGTCGACATCTGATAGCCTGGGGAAGCATATTAATATAAAGTATCAAAAGATGCACGTGCACAACTTAACAGAAATCTCACTAATCCATTCGGGAAGAACAATTTAAAATTAAAAGCCTCAGCTGCTACAGAGCTTCTTTGGAAGTTTAAACGGAAATAGCCGTTCTTCCGACATGAAAATATATCCAATTATAATATGGCTCAGCTTCGTCAAAGCAGATCGGCGAGTGACAGATCTGAGTTTCAAGAAGTTCCCCAGCAGCCGTGGTCTTCTCTGAAAACTTCTCCATAGTGAAGAGGGAGTGTATCATAGGGTTCACTTTTTAAAACACCTCCTGATTACCCCAAAGTAAATTATGTAATACAGCTTACCCCAAAGAAGAAACAAAAGAAAAATGTCTTCACAAAACTTTAGCAATGTTCATTCTGAAGTCATTCTGCATGGCCCTCTCTCACCTTCTTTGCCTGCACACTAACAAGCCGGACAGGGAGAGAGAGAGCCGGGCCGCTCTAAACTGAAATTCTGTGAAGACCTTTTTCTTTTTTCATTCTTTGGGGTAATCAGAAGGTGCTTTATATCTTCTTTATACTGTGATAACTGTTTTCATGCCAGAGGGGTTGCCTGCAGAGAGTGAGACTGGCGCATACCAATACCTTCAATCCGTTCACTGTCCAGGAGAGACAGCTGGGGTGCAGGAAATCTATAAGAGACTGTGCAGGCAGTGGTGACGTTTTACAAGGCCCCATAAGATTCTCGCCCTTTTGGTTCATGCGAGATTCTTATATGGGGATCTTGAAGCCGGTGACCTAGTCATACTGGCTAAATGTTGCGAGCTTAAGATACAGGATACAGTTGGGAACTAAACATTTCCATAGATAGCAACGAAAAATGCTATTTTTTTTTTTTTTTTTGGCATGATCGGTAGCTTTGCCCTTTAACCCCTTAACGACCGGCCGATCGTTGCGGTGACGCGACTGAACAACCTCGGAGCATTTTTTTTTTTTTCTTTTTCTGGTTCTGGACTCCCCGAACAGCGTGCAGCCGCGGGGGGAGCCCGGAACTCCATGACGGTCATAGTACATCATGGGTCATTCAGTCAGATCGACCCTTGATGTACTATGACCGTCAAGGGGTTAATAACTTTTAAATAAAGAATCTTCCAACTGAAAGCATCCTTGTTTTACTCACCAGCAAAAACACTACAATGTGTATTTCGCGTATAAAAATTACCATGCCTTTGAAATGTAAGCTTATCTTTGGGTGCTTTAACACATAAGAATTACTTTGAATTTTGCTGTTAGTGTGACTTTAAACTTTGACAGTGTGCGCCTGACTTTACTTTTTTTTTTTTTTTTCAAAGCAATGCGTTGCGTACCCCTCTGGCACCCAAAGGGTTAAGTGATGTTAATATTCCCCTAGATCCAAACAAGTGACCAGTTCAAAGTCTAATAAATCCTTTTGTGTACAGTTGCTTAAGTCATTAATACTTAACTTTTATTGCCATCAGCTCCAACCTATCCCCCATCAGCTCCATATAGCCCTCACATTGTCCCCCATCAGCTCCATATTGCCATCAGCTCCAACCTATCCCCCATCAGCTCCATATTGCCATCAGCTCCAACCTATCCCCCATCAGCTCCAACCTATCCCCCATCAGCTCCAACCTATCCCCCATCAGCTCCAACCTATCCCCCATCAGCTCCATAGTGCCATCAGCTCCAACTTATCCCCCATCAGCTCCATATTGCCCTCACATTGCCCCCATCAGCTCCATATTGCCATCAGCTCCAACTTATCCCCCATCAGCTCCATATTGCCCTCACATTGCCCCATCAGCTCCAACTTGCCCCATCAGCTCCATATTGCCCTCACATTGCCCCATCAGCTCCAACTTGCCCCATCAGCTCCAACTTGCCCCATCAGCTCCAACTTGCCCCCATCATCTACATATTGCCTTCACATTTCCCCCATCAGCTCCAACTTGTCCCATCAGCTCCACATTGACCCCATCAGCTCCACATTGCCCCATCTTGCCCCCATCATCTCCAACTTGCCCCCATCATCGCCACATTGCCCCATCAGCTCCAGCTTGCCCTCACATTACCCCATCATCCCCACATTGCCACTATATCAGCTACAACTTGCCCTCACATTGCCCACATCATCTTCACATTGCCCCCACTTTGCCTCCTGCATACGTTTCCTACCTCCCTGGTGGTCCAGTGGCAGATGTCTGTGCCTCCTTCTGTAGCTGCTGTTGCTTCTGCGCGGTCTCTTTAGGAATGCAGAGCGCTGGTAGATGATGTCATCTCCCAGTGCTCTGCATTAGAGCCGATGAGGGAGCAACAGCAGCTACAGGTCTGTGCCTTCTGTCTGAGCCGAAGAAAGCACGCACCTTACCATGCGATGGGTGGGTTGTTACTGTGCACAGAGCGCAGCGCTGTGAACAAAAATATATAATTTTTTAAAAATTTTATTTCAATGACAGATGCCTACTCTGCCTTATGACAAATCCGGCCCTGTGTTTCTATAGTGAGTAGCGCTCCCACATAAAGAGAAACTGAACCAGTGTCCATGCAAGAGAGAAGGCTGTGTACCTGTAATCTGTGTCCCTCTAATGGGTTTATTTCTGACACCTTAAAGGGATAGTAATGTCAGAAAAAAAGTATTAACTATATATGGTAGATAGAATAAAAAGAGAGTACTTGCACTTATTTGTATCCATAATGGTTTGAGAGATATACGATAATAAAGTTTTCCACTCCCTCCCCTTTCTCATACGTCATCTGTATAGCTGGCGGCATGAGATTCTGGTCACGGGACCAGACGGTGCCTCTTCAGCTGCGATGACATAGTGATACCTAAAAATAAATACTTCATCAGAACGGTCTACAACGTGTGCCTGGTTTGTAAGCACTTGTAGACCATTCAGATAAAAAAATAATAAATACAAATTCCCCAAATTTTTGTTAATTCAAATGGATTTTTGAACTCTTTGAATGTTAGAGAGGTCACAAACACATTGTTTGGTAATTCCTTGTAGACCTCTCTAGGACTCAAACGGTTAAAATAACATTTAAATCCATTGAAATTTTACTTTCTCTCCAAATGTGCAATTGGTTTGCTCTTTATGTTATTGAATTGCACCTTTGTAATGATGAACTTAGGTTAAGGCATTAAAGGGATAGTATTGCTTGAAAATAATTTTATTTTATATTGTAGGCCTTAACAAAACATTAAAAATGATATTAGTCTTATCTCCTAAACCTTTATGGTTCGGGAGATATTAGGAAGTAAAGTTTCCCCTGGAGTGATGTCACTGCTCTACCTGTCAGATTTGAAATCTGGTCCGCAGACTGGCCGCGGCTCTTCAGCAGTGCTGAGATCACGATCTTTAAAAATAATTTCTTCATTGGAATGGTCTATAAAGTGTGCTTGCAAGCCAGACACACTTTGTAGACCGTTCCAATGAAGTAGTTCTTTTTAAAGATGGTGATCTCAGCACTGCTAAAGAGCTGTCCGCTGATCTGTGGACTGGATTCCAAATCTGTCCACTAGATGGCAGACTTGGCTAAAACAGCCAGGAAAAGGGAACTTTACTTGCTAATATCTCCCAAACCATAAAGGTTTGGGAGATAAGACTTGTATCATTTTTAATTTTTTTTAAGGGCTACAATATAAAATAAAATTATTTTCAAGCAATACTATCCCTTTAAGCATACTTATTAATGAAATGTCGCCCTCTGTTTGTCAACCTTTAAGCATGCAACATCAGAATGTCGCTCTTTTGATTGAGGCAATATTTTAAACTTGCTGTTTTGTCTCTCGCCCAATAGAGGGAGACATTTCAATAGGATACCATGAACTTGCACGGTACCACGTTTTTATTTACAGAATTGCACCTAAAGGCCTAGGTGTGTATCTTACTACTAAGACAGAGCCACCTCCTTTTTTTTTCTTTTTCTTTCAATAGACAATAAACCTGGAAAGATGGATTTCTCCAAACTGCCAAAGATCCGAGATGAGGAGAGAGAGAGCCAGTTCGGCTACGTCCATGGAGTTTCAGGACCTGGTAAGTGGGGAACTAAAGGGTTAAATCTGCAGTACTGTGCGGGTGGAAAGCGTTTCTGTGTAAGGTGTGGGGAGCTTAATTTACATCTTTCTGGGATTAACACTGGGAGCCGACAATGCGTTCCCTGCAGTGTTTAAGCGTGAAAACAATAAGGGAGGTGGTTACCAATTAAATTAACTCTCAAGTCTGTCAATCATTAGACGCTGCAGAAACAAGAGTAAACAATCCGTGTTCTTGTTCTGTAGCGTCGCAATCCATCACAAAGGAGGTGCATTTCTGGAGCTAACTAACTGTGCTGTAGGAGAGGCACAAATATTACGTTGGCTTAAATGGGATTTTTAACCCCTTGAAATCCAGAGAGGTCTCCAAAGAGTGTTTTTTTGCCATTCTTTGCAGCACTTTCTAGCATTTAAGGGATTAAAAAAGTCCATTGTAAATCAATAGTAAATTGACCCTCGTGATTCAGTTGGTTTGTTCCAGACTTACTACTATAAAGTCCACTGATTTTCTATATATGCATTAGCAATTCAGATTTTGGATTAGAATTTTTTGGTATGTAGAATTAACCCCACTTAACCTGCTCCCTTCCCACTACCCAGCCTCCTCGATGACGGACACCGTCTGTCTGTAAGCTGGAACGCTCTCATTGGCCAGAAATCGATCTCTGCCAATCAGAGAGCTCCAGCTTACAGACAGACGGCCTCTGTCATAGGAGGAGGCTGGGTAGTGGGAAGGGAGCAGAGGCAGTGCGGCAAACTTCGACCAGAGCAGTCTATGTAGAAGTGGGTGCGGGGCTGTATTCATTATTCTAATTTCTGCAAACAAGAGGTTTAAAAAAAAAAAATTGTATATTCGCTATATACGAAAACTGTTTACACAAAGTTGTAAAGGGGTAATGGATCCCCTTTTAAGCAGGGATATACCGAAAACATGCAACACCACTAGTGGCTGTTGAAGACCAGATTTGTCCAGCCTTGCTATATCACCTGTTGGCTGCTAGAGAGACTGACTGTGGTAGTTGAACTGTGAGGAGCCCTACTGATGTCTCATCTTGTGACTGTTGGCTGTTTAATTCCACAGTGGTCACTGCATCCAACATGGCAGGGGCAGCCATGTACGAGCTGGTGCGTGTGGGACATTCTGAGCTGGTCGGAGAGATCATTCGATTAGAAGGAGATATGGCGACTATCCAGGTCTATGAAGAAACCTGTATCCTCTTTTATTTTCCTTCGAAAAACGCTGCACTGATTTCTGAAAGTATAACTGCAAATCTTGTATTCTCACACTTCGCTAAATCCCAGTATATTTTACCTATTCTCTTAACAGTTATTTCAACTCCATTGTGGGATGGTAGTGAAATGAACACTTCCTAGTAGCAACCCTGTTGAGTAGAAAATTCCTAATGGCCCATATGAATCAATTCTGCATGAATTTGTTCTCCAGAACGGATCGTTAATCTTCAGTTAGTTCTAGATAGCATGTATATGGTAGCAGAGATTCTTTGTTGTCAGACTTCATGATGCCACAAACTCAACCCATTGAACTTTTCTGGGGGTGGGAGGAGTTTGGAGTTCTGGAGTCCTTCTGCCTCCATGGACACAATATCCAGTGCTAATTAAAGATTCCTTTCGTGGAACCATTTGATTCATAGTAGCCATTTGGGTTTTCTTGCTGTATTAACCTCTTAAGGACTGGCCGCGCACGCACGTGGCTGTCACTTAAGGACCAGGGGCCATATATCCGATTCCGGACTCCACAAATGGCGTGCAGCCCGGAATTCCATGACGGTCCAGGACCATCAGGGGTCCTTAAGGGTGTCCTTAAGGGGTTAAAGGGATATTAATACTTAAAATATAGAAAACATACACATTTTCAGGTTTATCCTTATGAATAAAACAAGGAAACTCCCACTGTTGGGATGTGTTTTATTCTAAAGTTATTACAGCTCAAACTTTATTTTTTTAAGTGCAGTGTCATAGTGGCCTGAAATTTTATGGTGTCGCTGTTGCTACACCATCCTATGGACATCTCTACTCAGCTGACCATATGCGATGGTGTAGCAACAGCGCCACCATACAATATCAGGCCACTATGATACTGCCCCTTCAGAGCCTGAGCTGCAATAACTTTTGAATAAAACACCTCTCAGCAGTGGGAGTTCCCTTGTTTTACTCAGGAGGTTAAACCATACAATATGTGTATGTGTATATAATATAATATACGTGTGTGTGTGTGTATGTATGTGTGTGTATATGTGTATGATTGGGCACACGTGTGTGAAATGTAGACACACTGATGAACACAGACATATGCAACACACAGGCAGACACATACACACAGTGAGCAGCAGAAACATGCAAAAGACACACACACACACACACACACACACACACACACACACACACACACACACACACACACACACACACACACACACACACACACACACACACACACACACACACACACACACACACACACCGGAGATGCACACATGGACACACATATGTAACAGAGATGTACACACACATGCAACATATATGTGCAGAAACACATGCGCGCATGAGTTGTGCATCCCTCTGGCACTCAAAGGGTTAAGGTATAGAGAGGCATGTCAGAGTTAAATAGCAGTGGGAAGTGTATTCATACCTGGAAACTTTGACTTGTGGAGTCCCTGGAACGGAGTCATGTGGTGCTGATGTGGAGAGGCCAGTGGGGCAATTTGGGTTAAAAGGGGGCAGGGCTTAATTGTGAGTAGGGGCGGGGCTTAAGAGAAATGTGGAAATGTGTTAGTAATAGGCTGGGTAAGGAGGAGAAGTGTGAGGGAAATGCAAGTTTACAGTGTGAGGGGTTTAATACACTCCCTGAGGTGCTGCAGGGAGTGTATCAGGACTTGATGAGGCCACAGGGAGTCAGTGTGTGTGTGTGTGTGTGTGTGTGTGCGCGCAGCCATATTTCTTTCTGGTTTTGTGAGTGTATTTGGTGCTGTGTTAGTGGGGCGTGTGTGTCTGTGGTTTAGGCGCAAGTGGCAGCCATTTTGTTTTTTCCCTCAGTTGGATAGTGGTGGGCAAGGTGGATAGTCCTGTGAAAATCACGCCCCCACTGAATCACCCAATGGGAGCAGTAACTCCTCCTTACTGCCACCCCTGGGTATGTGTGTCTCCTGAGGAGACATAAATTATGTAATGAGGCTTTCTCATATATATATATATATATATATATATATATATATATATATATATATATATATATATATATATATATATAAACATATTTTTTTTTCTTCATTTTAAGTAGTACTCCTACTTAAACCCTTGGTTTCCAAGCACACGTAGTAGACCGTTGAAGTGAAATTTTTTCTTCATTAACGAGATCTTGGCACTGCTGCAGAGCCGCCGGATGACCCCAGGATCGGATTCCCGGGCAGTCAGCAAGACGCTGATATCGGGGAAAGGGGAGGGAGAGGGGAGACTTTGAAATTGATTTTCTCTCAAACAATGAAGGTTTGAGAGATGCGATTTGGGGCATTAACAATATTTTTTTAAGTTGTATAAAATGGGGATTAGTAAAAGTAAAGTATTACTATCCCTTTAAGGGAGACAGGATAGTCTCTTCATACGCTGGCTTGGCAGGCTATCATCAAGTCCTGACCGTCACATTTGTGAGCGTAATATCATTTCATTTTTATTTGTCTCGGTGATTACTGAGTTACCCTATTAGATGCCCACTTCTTCTCTGTTTCTTCAGCTGTTAGGAGTTGTTTGTGTCTCTTTAAACTTCTTAAACCTGCTTCTCAAACAATACAAAGTTCTCTTCCTGCTGTGCAAATATTGTACAAGAATGGCTATTTACTGTCACCTGATCTCATTTTTTTTCTCCTTTCTTTTAACCCATTAACCCCTTAAGGACCGGCGCTCATGCACGCGGCCGGCACTTAAGGACCACGGAGCATTTCAGGGAGCCCTGAAATTGATGACGTACATGTACGTCTTGCGTCAATAAGGACCAAAGGGTGGGTAACAAATTGCTTTGCAGTGTTCTCCTCTGGTTCCCTTAACCCCTTAAGGATCGGGAAAATCTGAGGTCGTTTTCCCTTAAGGTCCGGAGCAATTCTGACCTTTTTGACTATGTCTTTGTTCAGCAGTGTTTTCCCTCTAAGTCTTTTATTCCATCCCCATAAATTATATACTGTTTTTAAGCACAAATAGGGATTTCATTTGATACCCCACTTATATGGATAACCCACCATTTACTTTATACTGTTTTTAAGCACAAATAGAGCTTTCATTTGATACCCTACTTATATGGATAACCCACCATTTACTTTATTAAAATTAAAAAAAAAAAAAAAAACATTTTTGTTTTTTTCTCTTGGGATCAATTGGGCACAAAGGGTTAAATTTTTATGGCGACTGCATGAAATGTATGAACGGTCAGTCATACCTACAAGATGTGCAGTTTAAAGTGGCCACTGTCCCCTTCCCCCCCCTCTTGGGCGAAAATCCCCATGTCCTTTTTTCCCACCCTATTTTGACACTTTTTTTATCCCTGACATTTGGCAGTGTGTATAAGTGTATTACATAGCTCCACAACAATCACACTTCCAAAATTGTTTAATAAGATTATTTAAAAAAAAAAAAAAAAAAAAAAGAAGAAATAAAATACTTACTTTTTTTTTTTTTTTTTTTTTTTTTTTTTTTTTTTTTTTTTTTTTTACAAAAATCATTGCAGGTGAGAAATTGACCTGCATTTAGCAAGCCCAGCTGCTGTATTCTCATTTGCCACTAGGTGTCTCCTCTCTACTTCTGTCTCCCTTACTTTGATAGCAAGGGAGACAGAGGTAGAAGAGACACGCAGAGACAGCATGCTTTCTGTGCTGTCTCTGTCTCTCACTATGCCGGTACATGTGATCTCTGTTACGGCGATCACATGAACCGGCACAAGCAAGAAGGGCTGAGACTGAACGCCCCGATCTCGGAGAGCTCAGTCTCAACCTGGCATTAATGATAGCAGCGTGCACGGAGGCACTCTGCTATCATTTAAGCCATGACGGTCCTGGTACGTCATGGGTCCTTAAAGGGATAGTAATACTTCATTTTAACTTTATTTTATTTTGTAAGCATTAAAAAAAAAACATGAAGAATGATATAAGTCTTATCTCTCAAACCTTTATGGTTTAAGAGATATTCACAAGCAAAGTATCCCCCCCCGTTCAGCCAGATCAGAAGTGAGGTGCCCAGGTAGACTGAGGAGAGGGACAATCTTCAATTAAGATAAGGGAAAAACCTGAAAAACTTGTCAAGGGGGGCAGGGCTTTCATTGTTCTCATAGGAAGAAGATTATCCCGTTCTGTTATCTGTCTGGTCTATGGACTGCATTCCACATCTGAGAAGAGATGGCTTACACTAGGTAAAAGGGGCGGGAGGGGAAACTTTGCTTGTGAATATCTCTTAAACCATAAAGGTTTGAGAGATAAGACTTATATCGTTCTTCATGTTTTTTTAATGCCTACGAAATAAAATAAAGTTAAAACGAAGTATTACTATCCCTTTAAGGGATTAAACCAGTGATTCTTCTTATGGTGCCATAGCACTTTGGTGTACCTCAGACATCCACTTACCTGGCCCTTGATACTTAAATATTACTAATCCCAATATTATAGTAATGTTAAAAATAATTTACTTGTCCCCAGTGCAATCTCTCAGACCTTTATGGTTTTGAGAGATAACCGCCCTCAAAGTTCCCCCCTCCTTCCCCCTTCCCTGAAGTCAGAGTTGTAAACCAAGCACACGTGGTGAAATAATTTGTTTTTTACTAGCGTGATCTCGGCTCTGCTGCAGATCCGCCTGACGGTCGTATGACAGGCTTCCCCTGCGGTCAGTACAACTCTGACTTCAGGCAAAGGGGAGGGAGGGGGGAACTTTGCGGGAGGTTATCCCCAGTTTGAGAGATGGCACTGGGGACAATTAAATTCCATTTATCATGCCTACAATATGGGGATTAGTAATATTTAAGTATTATTATCCCTTTAACTAGGGTGCCCAGAAGAATCTAGGTTACGTGTTAGGGTTGCTCTGAACAAAAAAATATTGAGTATTACTGTGTTAAACTCCTAAGCATAATTATTTTGTTTCTCATTATAAGACACAGAATGTGACCGATTTAAAGCAGAAATTTCACTGAAATTAAAGGGCCCCCCAAATCATTATACATATAGTGATACGCATATCCATACTAGTATTGTCCTGCAAACCAAGCACACTTCGTAGACGGTTCCAATGAAGGATTTCTGTTTCAGTAACGCGAGCTCGGCTCTGCTGAAGAGCCTCCACCGGTTCCGGGACCGGATTCCCCTGCAGTCAGCTAGAGCACTGACATCAGGGGAAGGGGGGACTTTGACAGTGATTATCTCTCAAACCATAAAGGTCTGAGAGATGGGACTTTGCACATTTACTTTACATTTTTAATATCTACAAAATGAAGATTTTTACAAAGTATGTATTACTATCTCTTTAAATGAGAGCCAAAGGGATATGCAACTCATTGCGCAGCATTTGTTTGCTTACCCGTCTGGCACCCCATTTGTTAAATAGTGTTGCAAGTTTTTTTGGGTGATAGTGTTTCAATTTTTATATGAAAAGGGTAAATAAGTAATATAGCAAATGTATTTTCTGCTGCATATAAGAACATTTTTCATGTTCAGATTGTTTTTAACCTTTTGAGTGACAGGGGTGCGAAATGTGTCGTGCACACTCCAGTAATCAAATGGTTAACCCCTTAACGACAGATAACTTACCAGGTACATCCTGCAGAAACTGTCACTTAGTGACAGAGGACGTACCTGGTAAGTCATGGAAGTTCAGGTCTCCGTGCGGCTGCACGCCGCTCGGAGACTCCGGACTCGTTTGCAAACAAAAAAAAAAAATGTTCCTCGGGCGTTAAGGTGACAGCCACGTACGAACGCGGCTGTCACTAAGGGGTTAAAGAGATTTTTGTTGGGGAAACACATCTTCCCCCTAGATCGGTTGCTAAATACATTTAACCTTTTGGGTGGCAAAGACACGTGAAATCCATTGATATGCATTGAAAACAAGGGATTAAAACTGCGCTGCGATTGGAGATGGGAGGGAGAGGAACGCATGGGGTGAGCTAGGGGAAGTCATGTGTGCCAGCTGGGACTGCAGAACACACATACTGATAGTGTGAATGCAATTGTAATGAATAAAACACCTCTAACACAACATAGAGGTAATTTTCCAAGATGGTTTAACATTTCCTAAGTTATTGTAAGGTGACCGTTCCACTTTAAAGTGATAGAAATGTTTCACAAAAACAGCAGCTCCAATGGATCTTCATAGTATTTGGGTCATAGAGAGTGTTATTTCAATGCTGTCAGAGTTGTAGTTCAAGAGTAATTGAATGATAAAGTATCCCCCCTCCCGCCCCTTTTACCTAGTGTAAGACACCTCCCCTCAGATGTGGAATCTGGTCCTGGGACTGGACAGGCCGCAGCAAGGAACAATCTTCTTACTGTGCGAGCAATGAAAACCCTGCCCCCCTTGACAGGTTTTTCCTTATGATCACTGAAGATTGTCCCTCTCTGTGATCCATCCGGACAGTCTTGCTGCTCTAAGCTGAGCAGTGTTATATCAGTAAAAGGGGCGGGCAGGGGATACTTTATCATTCAATTACTCTTGAACTACAACTCTGACAGTATTGAAATAACACTCTCCATGGCCCAAATACTAAGATGATTAATTGGAGTTGCTTTTATTATGAAACATTACTATCCATTTAAGAGGTTATCTTGGATAGAATTTGACCTTACAAAATAATAGTATATTAGTAAATATGTGGTGGTGTTTTTTTATATAAATATATTTTGTGGCCTAATAGACTGGATTTTGGTGCAGATGATAACATTGGCATTGGCTTTGCCTCCAAGTTTTTTCCCTAGCCTCCAACAGGAATTTTGGAGACAATCCAGTGATTATTTATTACCAGCAGTTACATCTATGCTAGGCTAATGTCCGTCCTTGATGGAATCCTCAGCATCTTATTTGATCAGCAAGAAGAATAACCCCATTTTCCTTAGCTTTTCTCACTAAGCTGGCGTATCTGTCGGAGACCCCGTGCTCCGCACCGGAAAGCCCCTCTCAGTGGAGCTGGGACCGGGCATCATGGGGTCTATTTTTGATGGTATCCAGAGACCGTTGAAGGACATCAGTGACTCCACACAAAGTATCTACATTCCCAGGGGTGTCAACGTTTCAGCCTTGAGTAAAGACATCAAGTGGGAGTTCACACCTTCCAAAAGTCTTAGGGTACGTTTGTATGTCCAAATACTGGGGATTACTTACATTTTAGAGATGTTGATGTTTGGTCTTCAAATGTTGCAAGAAGCAGGCCAGGATTTAAAGGGATACTAATACTTAAATATTACTATCCCACATCTTGTAGCCCTTCAAAACTGAGTAAAATGAGCCCAGCGGCATCTCTCGACCCTTTATGGTTAGAGAGATATCTGCTTTCAAACGTCCCTCTTTTTGGCTTTTCCCCTGACGTCAGCGCTCTAGCTGACAGCAGGGGAATCCTCTCCTGGGATCAGCCAGCGGCTCTGCAGCAAAGTAGAGATCACATTAATAAAAAAGAAATCCTTCACTAAAAAGGTCTTCTACGTGTGCTTGGTTTGCTCTTGGTTTGCAAGCACACATAGTAGACCTTTTACGTTAAGGATTTCTTTTTTTATTAATGTGATCTTGGCTCTGCTGCCAGATGCGTAACTAGAGGCCTCTGGGACCTGGTGCAAGAAATGCCATGGGCCCCCCCGACCACAATGCCCCATCTCCTACCTCCCTGGAGCTCCTGCCCAGTCCTCTCTTCAGTAATGCAGAGCGCTGGGAGGTGCAACCCCTTCGACCCCTATAGTTACACCACTGCAGAGCCTCCGCCTGTCCCGGGACTGGATTCCCCGGCTCTCAGCTAGAACGCTGACGTCAGGGGAGAGGGAACTTTGAAAGCAGATATCTCTCAAACCATAAAGGTTTGAGAGATGCCACTGGACTCATTTTACTCAGTTTTTGAAGGGCTACGAGATGGGGGATATTTTTTAAGTATTACTATCCCTTTAAAGGGACCCTATCGCCTAAAATCAACTTTGTTGTAAGCTTCCAAGAAATTTGGTTAGATTTCTACATTATGCTAATATATATATGATTGCTAAATAATAACCCCATAACTACTAAAAGCATACTGGTTGGCAAGGACATGTGACCTTTCCATTAAAGGGATCGTATAACCTAATACAGAAAAAAAAATCTATTACAGTGTTTTTTACTGGGAAATTTTTCACTAAAAATGTATTAAAACACAAACTTTTTCCTTCCCTTAACGACCAGCTGCGCGGTCACTTATGGACCACGAACCATTTTTTTTTTTTTTTTTTTTTTTTTTTTTTTAAATTTCCGGTTCCGGACTCCCTGAACGGCGGCGTGCAGCTGCGGGGGGAGCCCGGAATTCCATGACGGTCATAGTACGTCATGGGTCGTTAACTCAGATCGACCCATGACGTACTATGACCGTTAAGGGGTTAAATTAAACTTTTGGCAGCATTGCCAACTGCTGCAAAAATGGAATATATTTTTATTTATTTAAATTTGCATTTTGGAAACCATGGTGCTTATACTATTTAGTTTGATTAAAAAAACAAAGCCGAAAACATAAACACTTTCAGCTTTGATATCTTTTGAATGACAAAGATAAAAACAGTTTGTTTCATGACTCAGTGGGCTAAACATCATATACTTGCACACTAGTAATTGTGCAGTTCCTTGTCTTTCCTGCAGGTCGGCAGTCACATCACTGGAGGAGATATCTACGGGTTGGTGTTTGAAAATTCCCTCATTAAACACAAGATCATGCTGCCTCCACGAAACCGTGGCACAGTGACTTACGTGGCACCTCCAGGACACTACGACACATCAGTGAGAGGCGTTCTCTTTATCACTTAGCTGCGCCCAAAAAAAAAGTGGGGGAATTCTGGGGCAAACCAGTTGCGTTGTGGCGGGGATTAATACAAACACTATTTTTTTTTTCCTTTGGGGAATTTAACCAGTTGATTGCTGGAGAGGTCACCAGCGCATTGCAGAGGTGGGTAATGCATTGCTGAGCAGTGTCAGTGAGTGGGGGAGGTAATGTAGGGATAAGACAGGAAGTCAGTGCTAGGGGAGGTGGGTAATGCATTGCTGAGCAGTGTCAGTGAGTGGGGGAGGTAATGTAGGGATAAGACAGGAAGTCAGTGCTAGGGGAGGTGGGTAATGCATTGCTGAGCAGTGTCAGTGAGTGGGGGAGGTAATGTAGGGATAAGACAGGAAGTCAGTGCTAGGGGAGGTGGGTAATGCATTGCTGAGCAGTGTCAGTGAGTGGGGGAGGTAATGTAGGGATAAGACAGGAAGTCAGTGCTAGGGGAGGTGGGTAATGCATTGCTGAGCAGTGTCAGTGAGTGGGGAGGTAATGTAGGGATAAGACAGGAAGTCAGTGCTAGGGGAGGTGGGTAATGCATTGATGAGCAGTGTCAGTGAGTGGGGGAGGTAATGTAGGGATAAGACAGGAAGTCAGTGCTAGGGGAGGTGGGTAATGCATTGATGAGCAGTGTCAGTGAGCGGGGAGGTAATGTAGGGATAAGACAGGAATTCAGCGCTAGGGGAGGTGGGTAATGCATTGCTGAGCAGTGTCAGTGAGTGGGGAGGTGTAATGTAAGGATAAGACAGGAAGTCAGTGCTAGGGGAGGTGGTAATGCATTGCTGAGCAGTGTCAGTGAGTGGGGGAGATAATGTAGGGATAAGATAGGAAGTCAGTTCTAGGGGAGGTGGGGAATGCATTGCTGAGCAGTGTCAGTGAGTGGGGAGGTAATTATAGGGATCCGACAGGAAGTGCCTGCATGGCATGCCTTAATTAACATGTATATAGCTTAATAACTCAAACTAGTTTTGTAACTATAAAATGGTTTATGCAACCTATATGTGGATTTGAAAGTTCTTTCAAAACCAAAAAGTTGTTTTCAGGTGCTATTGTCTTAAAGTGGAACTGTATCAATTGTGATTTTGAAAGAGCTTTCAAAAGCAAACTATATGGTAGGCATTTTTACTTAAAACAATAGTTTATTTAGCTTTCTTTATTTGTTACTTAGTGCTAATCCTGAAAGCATGTTAGAAGGACCTACATTCCACATACCTCTGCATTGCCAACTGTCACTTCCTACCAGGAAGTAGTAGCTCATTTGCATAAACTGACAAATCAATAAAGCTAAATATCTCAAACTATTTTTTGAGATTAAGAATGACTATCATAAACATGGGTGATTTTTGGATGTTCTTTTTCACCTTAAAATTGATGCCAATCGTAATTATGGGATGTAGGATGTACTGTAATAATTTGCCAACTACAGGCAGACCACTTGAATAATACTCGGGGTCTTTTGCGGAGAGCTAAAAAGGTCTCCAGTGCTTGTCGCACAATGCAATGGAGACCCCTCTGGCATTTAAGGGGTTAAAGTCATTAGGGGAACGTTTGCCTCCTATGAGATAAGTGTGGTAATGTGTGTGACAAATATATGGGTTATTTGATTTCCCCCCGTCCCCCAATAAATCCAGGCAGTAGTTGAACCCTATGAGTGCCAGAAAATTGCTTGCAATCATCGTACTCCCCACTGGAATGTAAAGGGTTAAATGTCTGTCTATTTATACTCTGCCCCCATTTTCTAGGATGTGGTGTTGGAACTGGAGTTTGAGGGAGTGAAAGAGAAGTTCACTATGGTCCAGGTTTGGCCAGTGAGGACAGTACGACCCGTCACAGAGAAGCTGCCAGCTAATCACCCGCTGCTCACTGGCCAGAGAGTGCTCGATGCATTGTTCCCGTGAGTATCACATGTTGGACATGAGATTAATTGCTCTGCACCGGGACAGGAATACCTGGGAATAGAGCTGACCTCTCATGTCTCTGCAGTACCAAACATCCGTGTAGTGTGTACGAAATTTCTGAAATCCCTTCAAGTAAAAGAGCAAGGATTTTGAGAAAATATGGTTTTAATCAAATTGTTGTATTAAAGGAGCAGTAAAAATGTATTTAAAAAAAATATTTTTATATAATTTAATCCTGGTGATGAACATTCCAATACTTGTGTAGATGGCTTGGGTGCTCATGCAAAATGGTAAATAGTTGTATCAAGAAAGGACAATGTCTTTGCCGGCACTAACGGGAAATGAGATAGAAGTATTTTTTAGTGTGTCAAAATGTTGATGTTTCAGCCCAATTGCAGCTTTATCAAGGTAAACGCAGAAAGACGAAGGGAGGTACAGTGGAGCAGAGTGGCTCCATAGCGGTCATGCACGGAACGAATTCAAGGGGCAAGACGTCATCAGGTGGAGATTTACTATAAAGATAGTATTCTTACCACACTTTTTTGTAGAAAACTAACTATGGATTGCTAATAAGGCTAGGAAGACAAAGACTTGGGGAGTACATTGTGTTAGTGTGCTAGTTCCGCTTTAAATGCATGTCACACTAAAATTTCCGGTGACAGATTTCCTTAGGTGGCAGACAGCTATCTAGCATCTAAAGGTTAAACAGTGAGTCACACAGAGTCTACAGTTGTACAGTAAGAAAAGGACATTAGCAGAAGATTGAAATACAAAGCTTTTGTGCAGTGAAGTAAAGAGATGGTGAGACAGATTTGCATCTCTCTCACATTAACCTGACTTTTTCTGTCTTTGTTGGGTGACCTATTTCTGTGCCGTAAAGTGTAGAAAGTTTACACTGCAGGCAGTTGGGGGGGTGTGTACAAGAAGTCTTAATAACCATTTTTTGCTTTGAGTCTCTCTCTTTAAAGGAGCAGTAAACTTTTTTTTTGAAAACACATATTTTACACAGCATTTCCTGCTGAATAAAACAAGGTCATTCCCATCGCTGTCAGATGTTTTATTCAAAAGTTATAACAGTTCACATAATCAGGAAGTTAATTTACTGTGCTCACTTCCTGATAGTTCTAACTGACAGGAAGTGAATTTACTGTGTTTACTTCCTGATAGTTCTGACAGGAAGTGAATTTACTGTGTTTACTTCCTGATAGTTCTACCTGACAGGAAGTGACTCCGCAGTTTATATCACATTCTATGGAGAACTGTATGTCTCTGACTTTTCTGACTTTCCTCTCCATTAGAATCTAACAGGAAATCTAATTAGAATTTGACCACTAGAGGGCACTGCTAATGTAAAACAACATGGGTTTAAACTGCAATAACTCTGGAAATATAAATCTCTCGGCAGTGGGAGTACCCTTATTTTAGTCAATAGGAAAATCCCTACAATATATATTTTTTCATAAAAAAAAGTTTACTGCTCCTTTAACCACAGTCCCCCTCTCAGCCCCCAGATCTCACTTTATCTGGATGAGGCGCTACATGTACAGTCCAAACATTTCTAGTAAATCCACTGAACCTGAGTTCTCTTTCCAGTCACTGCCAATAGCTTATTGTAAGGTTTATATTACTGAGCGGCAGCATGGGGGGGGGGTCATGGAGGGATTCCCAGATTTGGATTCAGTGCTAGTTTTTGTAGAACGATGGGTCCTAATGCCGGTTCGCTAGTGTACTTTTCACTTAGTTCTTATTATAAGAGAAATTGTAGCGATAACAGAATTGCTTTGTGTGAAACGTTATATTCTTCCACCCCATCTGCTGTCTGACACCCCAGTCCTTCTACCCATGTCCTCTCCCACATTCCTTGTACTAATAAAGGATCATTGGGGTTTCCAAAAACTAGCTTGGGAGCCACCGTCCTAACCTATACTTCTGCTGGCCTTTTGGCTTATTTCACGTGTACCAGTGCTTTGAATATGCAAAATATCCATGGGATTGTCTCACCAAGGGTAATAGGGGGAATCCAGATGTGGACCCCTTGCTCACAGTGCTTAGAGAGATCAGCTACACCTCAATGACGAGGCCCAACAAGGCCGAAACGTACGCCAGGGATTAGCCGGTTCCTTATTCAGAGAAGAATTACCTGACGCTTTGCGGTTGGACTGCCACCATGGCAGGATCGTTAAGATATGCTTTAGGATATTCCTTTCTGTGTAAGTCACTAGGGATCTAAAACAGACTGCACCCTGAGTAGGATTCCACTCCTATAGAGCCTACTAAATTCGATAGCATTCTCGTTCCTAGATGAGCATCTCTGACCAGTACTTTGCATATGCAAATTATCCTTGAGATTGGTCACAGGAAGGGTAACAGGATATCCAGCCATGGACCCCCCTGCTCACAGTTCTTAGAGAGATCAGCTGCACCTCATTGACGAGGCACAACATGGCCGAAACCTACGTCTGGGGCTGTCTACTTCTCTTGTTCAGAGAGGAATCGCCTGGCACTTTGTGGCTGGACTGCCATTTTGGAAGGATCAGTATGATGCGCTTTAGGATATTTCTTTTCTGTGTAAGGCACCCTGTGTAAGACATCCTGGGTAGGACACCATTCCTATAGAGCCTGCTAAATTCTAGAACAGGGCCATTCCTTGTTAAACTTCTTTGACCGGCACTTTACATCAGGTGTAGTCATTCGCTGTTCCTCCACCTCTTGGGATCTACAACTCCCATCCTCCCCAGCCAGCCAAAGGCTGGCTAGAGAGGATGGGAGTTGTAGTCCCCAACAGCTGTAAGCCCAAAAATTGACTAACTTGGTTTACAGGATACAGAGGAAGATATAAATGACTTGTAAATATGTAGAATTTGGGCCTTATTCAGCACTCTAATGTGGAGCAGTTTTGGTAAAAACCAGTTGCGCCAGAGAGGGGCAAATAAAAATTCTCATTGATTTTAAATGGTGCTTTCAACTTCTTGTATGCTAGAGAGGGTCTACAAGGCATTGCCTTGCTTAGGATACAAGGGATAGCTCTATTTAAAGGGATAGTAATACTTTGTTATATCTTTATTTTATTTTGTAGGCATTAAAAAAAACATGAAGAACGATATAAGTCTTATCTCTCAAACCTTTATGGTTTGAGAGATATTCACAAGCAAAGTTTCCCCTCTGGCCTCTTTTACCTAGTGTAAACCATCTCTTCTCAGATGTGGAATCCAGTCCATAGACCAGACAGATAACAGCAGGGGACAATCTTCTTCCTATGAGAACAATGAAAGCCCTGCCCCCTTGACAAGTTTTTCAGGTTTCTCCCTTATCTTAATTGAAGATTGTCCCTCTCTGGAGTCTACCTGGGCACCTCCCTTCTGATCTGGCTTAACAGTGTTACATCAGTAAAAGGGGCGGGAGGGGGTTACTTTGTCATCGAATTACTCTTGAACTACAAATAACACTCTCCAAAGTCCAAATACTATGATGATTAATTAGAGCTGCATTTATTATGAAACATTACTATCCCTTTAAATCATTCGGAATTTGAATAATTCTCATCTGTCCCTTATAGAGCACTTGGAATGCTCCAGAAATGCCTTACATTATCTTGCTGAATAAGGCCCTTAACACTTAGAGTGCCAGAGAGGTATCCAATGCAAGGGTCAATTCTAGATAACAGGAGCACTGTAGCAGAACATTTCCTATGCCTGATTCATAATGGTGACTTTATTGCAACTAAAGGTTTCATAGAATACACCTTGCTTTCTATGGGGTAGTTCACGGGAATTACTTTTTTCAGATAATGTAGTAACATAGTTGATAAGGCTGAAAAAAAAGTGTACATCAAGTCCAGCCCATGACATTTCACCCTTGTTGAGCCAGACGAAGGCAAAACAACAACATTGAAGCCATTTACAATTAAGTTCTAAGTTGGTAAAAAAAATTCCTTTGTGGCTCAAAATGCCACTTGGATATTTCCCTTGATCAACATCCTATCTGCTTTGAAACCAAATGTCATAATTCTCCTGAGCTAGGTAGGTATCCATTTTCTTTTTCTAAACCAATTACAGTATCTGCAGGTACAAAATGTTTAAAGTGATAGTAATACTTGAAAACGTTTAAATTTAATTCAATAGATATTTTAAAAATACATTAATTGTGCCATTTTCGATCTCCCAAACCTTTATGATTTGGGAGATATAAGTCTGCAAATCTCCCCCTTCCCTCCCCTTGTGCTGACGTCAACTTTAAAACTTACAGACGGAGATCGCAGTCCATAGACCGTCCTGCGGCTCTTCAGCAGAGCCGTGATCACGGTAGTTAAAAAGAAATACTTCATTTGAATGGTCTACAACGTACTCTTGCAGACCAGACACACTTTGTAGACCGTTTAAATTAAGTATTTCTTTGTAACTACCCCTATCACGGCTCTGCTGAAGAGCCGCAGGACAGTCTATGGACTGCGATCTCCGTCTCTGAGTTTGAAAGCTGACGTCAGCACAAGGGGAGAGAAGGGGGGACTTTGCAGACTTATATCTCCCAGACCATAAAGGTTTGGGAGATCGGAAATGGCACAATTAATGTATTTTTAAAATAGCTATTGAATTAAATTTAAAAGTTTTCAAGTATTACTATCACTTTAAGTGGCTGCGTAGTATTTCTGCAGCATATTTCAACAAAATTGCTGCAGTAGTCACACATGTGAAGTAGGCCTTGGACACTGATAAAGGTGTTAAAGAATTATCCTGCTGCTCTGTGATTGCAAGTCCTGTATTTCAATGACTTCTCTGCTGTCTGTTTCTACATCCAGATGTGTACAAGGCGGCACCACGGCTATCCCTGGGGCCTTTGGCTGCGGCAAAACGGTCATCTCTCAGTCCTTGTCCAAGTACTCCAACAGCGACGTCATCATCTACGTGGGGTGCGGAGAGAGAGGAAACGAGATGTCTGAGGTCCTGAGGGATTTCCCTGAGGTCAGCACAAGTGTTGTCAGATCTGCTTTGTTATTCTGTACTTGGGGAGAGTTTGTTTATTGTGTTAACCCCTTCCCGACAATGAACTTACCTGGTACGTCCCGCAAAAACTGTCACTTAGTGACAATGGATGTACCAGGTACGTACTGGAAATCCGGGTCCCCGCATGTCTGCACGCCGTTCAAGGACTCCAGAATCATTTAGTGTAAAAAAAAAAAATAAAAATAGCCGGGCGTTAAGTGACGACCGTGTTTGCACGTGGCCTGTCACTAAGGGGTTAATTGCATTGTTTTGTCCCTTACCGAGTAAAATGGATTCAGAGCTACTTTAAAAACTAACTTTCGCAGGGTTAACCCTTTCATTTCCAGAGGCCTCTGACACCCAGAGTTAACCCTTTGAGTGTCAGAGGGGTACGCAACGCATTGCAAAGCAATGCGTTGCGTACCCCTCTGGCACTCAAAGGGTTAAAGAGATAGTAAGGTCTGTAATAAAGCGCAGCTCCGAGTCTTCTGTATGTTTTTTATAACAAGTAGATCTGTAGTTCAGAAGATATTCCAGCTCAAAGGATCCCCCTCCCGCCCCTTTCCCTGCATCGCGCTTCCTCTCAGTCTGGTCCGGATTTCTATAAGCGATCCTACCGCAGTCCACATAATCCAAAAAAAGGCCCCAAATAAAATGTTCTGTATAATTAAGTCAATACTTTTAGGATGCTGCTCGCAGTCCCGGTGTCACCAGCGTCACCACAGCAATCAGAATGCAGAATATGAAAAGAAAAAGACAAAGCGCAGTCTTTAAAGTGTTAGTAATGTCTTAATGTTAGTAATGTCTTACACGGAATCCCTTCATTGGAATGGTCTCAAACATATGCCTAGTGTTCAGTCACACATTTTAGACCATTCCAGTGAAGGGATTAGGTGTAAGTAAGGAGATCTCGGCACTTCTCAAGCGCCTCAGTGTCGACCGACACGAATCTCCTGCTGACAGCTTTACAGCTGTCAGTAGGAGAAATCAAACTTCAAATGCCTGTATCTCTTAAACCATAGCGGTTTGAGAGATACGTTTTTTTGCATTTAGCTCAGCTTTTTAAGCTCTCTTAAATGCAAAAAACTTTGTTTTAGACATTACTAACACCTTAAGAGTAGACCATATAGTCAGACTTAACACCCCACTCGTTTGAGTTGCACTCACCGGATAGATACCTGATATACTGCACCAGACAAATAGCACTGCAGCGCGTCTATTCAGGCAGAGGACACTGTACTTCCCGTTGTGCGGTTAGATTAGATTTGAATGCATCCCATTATTTAAATCCTTCGGAGGGAACGATGTAGCACTTTGCCGGGTCAGCTCTGCAAGTCAGATCAGGTCACACAGGATCCACTTATCTGTTGCGCTACAGAGACCTATAGAAGACAAGATCCTCTAAGTGTAGCATCTAGGAGAATATCCCCCACAACAAGACCCCAAAGTATTGCACTCACTGAATAATGCTTGGTGAATGCACGTTTTTTTGGAGCCGTTTTTGCGTGTTTCACTGGAGTTAGAGGGATAAATACTACATATATCAGCACATGAATGGAATAAATCTTTTATTGTAAACTAGTTTAAAAGCCAGTGTACATGGGCCACAGTGCCAACTTCAGCCTCGACTGGTGCCCGGGGCGCCTCTGCTCACCAAGTGGTCACAGGAAAGTGTGCCGAGAGGACTCCAGTCCAAATTCGGAGCTCCTCTCTCCATATCAGCGGTGGCGCTTTCAGGCAGTGTCTACTGTTCATGACTGCAGCTCGTTCAGTCTGTACTGCACATGACGGCTTCTGACAAACATCCTAGCAAATTATTATATAGGATAAAGGGGAGCAGTGTTTTCCTTATAGTTACTGAATGAAGATTGTCCCTCACTGCATCCGTCCGGTCCTACAACTGGATTGCAGATCTAATGGGAGGAGACCAGGAGGGGCGGGAGGGGGATCCTTTCTGCTTGAATATCTTTTGAACTACAGAACTTTAAGTAATTAAACATAGCGCTACGTGTTATAAAAAACATATAGAAGATGCAGCGCTGCACTTTAATAGAGACATTACTATCAATTTATTTCCATTGTAAATGATTTATGAACATGGAGGTAACCTTGTTAAGGATCAGGGGAACTGTGCAACACATTGTTCACACCTTACTCGTTCTTAAAGGGTTAAAGTGGACCACACAGGATTGAAATCCAAACACAGACAGCCTATTGAGGCTGCACTTGTAACTCGTGTAGTTCTGTGTCTGAGGGCCCCAGTAACCGTTATGGGGATGCATGGTCTGTTCCTATAAGAGCAGACATACTAAAATATAATTACCCTTTCAGTGCAAGAAGGAATGCATTCCGTGCCACTCTGGCACTCATAGGGTTAACACGGAACTTTCAAAGGGTTAAGGATTTCTGTAGAATCTGCTACTTCTGAGAGTAAGATAACTATTATGAAGCTGGTCGCCATCTGCTTAATTATTGCAGGGCGACTTTAAGTAAGGTGAAAGTTCCGTTTTAAGGATAATTGGGGTCATTATCAGGAGGTGGTATTGTTCCTTTAACACATGGATGTACAACTTACACCTCATGGGAAAAGTGTGGCCCTCCTGACCCAAAGGTGTGGCCGATCTGTAATTTTTAAAGGGATAATAATGGATAATTTTAAGTTGATTTAATATTGTAGACATTAAAAAAACATTAACATCAATATAAGTCTTATCTCTCAAATCTTTATGGTTTGAGAGATATAACTTGCTAAAGTTACATTTTCCTGGCTATTTTACTCAAGTCTGCCATCTAGCTGACAGCTGCAGATTCCAGTCATTTGACCAGACAGAGGCTCTTCAGCAGAGCTGAAATCACGCTATTTAGAAATAAATACTTAATTGGAACGGTCTACAAAGTGTGCTTGCAAGCCAGACTCACTTTGTAGACCATTCCAAATTAAGTATTTATCTTTAGATATCGTTAAATCGTCGCTGCTGAAGAGCCACATCTGGTCAAGCAACCAGAATCTGCTTCTGACAGCTTTACAGCTCGTCAAGCAGAAAGGGGAGGGACAGAGAACATTATTTTCCTATATCTCTCAAACCACAATGGTTTGAGAGATACAAATAAGTGCAAGTACTCTCTTTTAATTGTATATACCATTTAGTTAATACTTTTTTCTGACATTACTATCCCTTTAACCTTCTTTTTTTACGCAGTTCCCCAGCACACATGAACTAGTAGACCGGTAATGCCTAACCACTTCACCGCTGCTGTACAGTTCTCAAGAGCAGCTCTCTGTTACATATATTCCCAGTGACTTGCTCAGGACTATTAAATGAGTAGCACTAGGGCAAGAACTGGGATATTTTTGCATGAATAAAGCTAATGACAATTTTTCATACTGCTTCTGTAAAATATCATCCATATTTTTAACCCTTTGAGTGCCAGAGGGGTATGCATTGCTTTGCAATGCGTTGCGTACCACTCTGGCACTCAAAGGGTTAAATTATTGTCAAGCTATAATTCCACGCTATACTCAAGAAAATATTAACATGACCTCACACACACAGGAATTTCTGATCATGTGGCCATCAACTAGAAAAATGTAGACTCCCCTGCTTTTAACCCTTTGAGTGCCAGAGCTCAATGTGTTGGATACCTCCCTGGCACTCATAGGGTTAACAGAATAACTGGCCCAGATAGGATTCCTTCATCACTGTGAAAGTTCAGTCTCCCAGCATAAGAGCCCTGTTCCGTGCCGTTTTCCCCTCAATCCCCCATATGAAACCGCAGTATTTCCCCATGTTGAGGAAGAGGGGCCCACACTGCGTTTTCTGTTAATCAACAGCTGTAATTCTTGGCACAGATGTGCGTTATATTCTTTCTGTATTGGGGCCAGGACTCGTTGGAAAGCTGGAAGTGTTTTGTCTTCCATTTGGACTTTGCAGGAATAATTTACACGGGATCATTTGAGGACAATCACTCTATCTGGTAGTGAAACGGTCTATCTCTTGTGTTTATAGCTGACAATGGAAGTAGATGGGAAAGTTGAGAGCATCATGAAAAGAACATCACTTGTAGCCAACACCTCCAACATGCCTGTGGCCGCCAGAGAGGCCTCTATCTACACAGGTAAGCATTATCAGGAGGTTTAGCGCCGCCTAATAAAAAAAAAATAATAATTCACATTGGATGCAAGAACTGGAGGCTGATCAGAGGCTTTATGGTACTCTAAAAACAACTGTACAACAAAAAACACTCTTTGGAGTAGCTTTATTTGTTGCTTTAAAAGGAGGACAGCAGCGCAGCAAAGCTTTTGGGAGAAGTTAGCAGAATACTAGGTTGTATATGAAGAGACATTAGCACCAGAAAAAGAGTTTCTAATGACACTTTATAAATCACTAGTTAGACGTCCCTAGATTATAGTGTACAGTGCTGGAGACCAGATGTCTGGGGTACAGAGGGAGGTTCTAATGTCACCTTACGGTGTACAGTGCTGGATACCACATCTCTATGGTCCAGAGAGAGGTTCTAATGTCATTTTATATACCACTAGTTAGATATAACCTAGAGTACGGTGTACAGTGCTGGAGACCAGATCTCTATGGTCCAGAGAGAGGTTCTAATATAATTTTATATACCACTAGTTAGACATAATGTAGATTACGGTGTACAGTTCTGGAGAACAAACCTCTAGGGAATAGTGAGAGGTTATATAAGGACACATTATAGATCACTAGATAGAGCTGTACAGTTCTAGAGGTAATGGGACTTGTGTATCAAAGCAAACAATTCTAGTACAAATTAACTGCACCATAGGAGAGAGAGAAGGATTCCCAAAATGTCCACTAATTTAAGTGGGGTGTTTAACCCCTTGAATACTAGAAGACTCGACACCTGTCTATCATTTGAGGGCTTAAAAAACCCCTTTTAAATCAGTAGGCATTTTTATTTGTCCCCTGTGGTTCAGATGGCTTGCCCCAGATTTGCTCCAGTGGAATTTGACACATAAGAACCTATGACTCACATTTAGAAAAGCAGTTTTTAGTTCTAGTACAAATGGCCTCAGAACTCCTATGTTTTTCTTATGAACATACAGCCCATTGTGGGGAGAGGTACAGAAAAGCCTTCTGAGTGTATGTTTAAAGTGATAGTTATGCTTACAAATTACCGCAAGATCAATTCTTCAATATAGTTTTTTATAACGAAACATACATTCTTAACTGCTTATAATTTGTGTTCTTCATTTTATTTCAATTAAGTGTCCCGCTCCTGCTCCTTTTCCATGCTTAACTATGCCTCACCTCAGAGCAGCAAGCCGTTCCGGATGGACTGAGATGAGGGACAATCTTGTATCACTATAAGGATAACCTGACCTCCTTCATCAAGAGTAGGCAGGGTTTTCCTTATACTGACAGAAGATTGTCCCTCATTGCGATCTGTCCGGTCAAACGACCAGATTTCAGATCTAAGGGAAGGTAGCATTGCATGTGGAAAAGGGCTGGTGGGGGACACTTTTAATTAAAATAAAACGATGACCACAACATTATAAGCAGTTAGAAAGTTACGTTTCTTTATATATATAAAAAAACCTATATTAAGGAATTGATCTTGCAGTCATTTGTAATCATTACTATCTCTTTAATCTTTTGATTGCCGTTGCATACTTTTCTGGCACTCAGACGTTTAAGAAGTGTCGTTAAAATTCACAACAGGTCATATTTATAACAACGTAAGATTGTGTCTGAGAATATTCTGAGAAAAACTGCAACAAATTTGCAGCTCAGAATATTTTTTTGCATACGCATCTATTACTTTATACTTCCATTAAGGACAGGTTATAAGGCATTAAGATTTTACCTGTAATTAGGACATTTCTTTATAAATACATTGCAAGACCATTCTTGTTTGGACAAGATCATTTCTACGCCATTTTTCAATGAAAATCGACTGACTGGAATTAGTACGTAGCAAAACGGTTGCTAAACATTTATACGTTTCCTTATGTCACTTTGCGGTAATTTTACAGACACTTTCTTTATAACTTTAATTTTACCTCCCCTTTCATCTCTTAAAGGATGTCAGTAACTTAGAACTATTCATAGAGGGGGCACTAAAGAGGCGTATGGGGTAACTAATGAGACCTGTGAGGAAAGACTCCGGGTCCTTTGTAGGTATAATGAGGAAAAGAGGGGGGATACGACTGAAACCTTCAAGTGGATAACATTATTTTGCCATTATACAAATCATTGGTAAGACCTCACCTTGAGTATGCAGTGCAGTTTTGGGCACCTGTTCTGAAAAAAGATATATTAGAACTAGAGAGGGTACAGAAAAGAGCAACAAAATTAATTAAGGGAATGGAGGACTTGACATATGAGGAACGACTAGACAAACTTGGTTTATTTACTCTACAGAAAAGACGACTAAGAGGAGACCTTATCACATTGTACAAGTATATGAGAGGTCAATACAAGGATCTCTGTGGTGAGCTATTTATTCCAAGGCCTGATCAGGTGACCAGGGGACACCCCTTGAGATTAGAGGAAAGGAGGTTTAGACTTAAGCAGAGGAAGGGGATTGTGGAATCCATTGCCCAAGGAGGTGATTATGGCAGATACAATGGATACATTCAAGTGAAGATTAGATACATTTCTTTCCAAAGGGAACATACAGAGTTATACTGTGTATCAGTAGGCAGATCAGGAAGGTCTGATAAAGACTAACTTATTTGGTAGCAGGAAAGGTATATAATCCTCATTTCTCTGGGTTATGAGGCAAAGGTTGGACTTGATGGACTTGTGTCTTTTTTTGAACAAATTTATTATTTTACCATGTTACTATGTATATATTAATAACTTTCAGGAGGGATCAGTTTTTCAGATAAGAGAAGAATACTAGAACAAGAAGAGATTATCTAAAATCGGAGGGTGGTAGACGGAGGTCATACACAGAAACAAAAGTGGAGCAAATCTGCAGCATACCAACTGCACTATAGGGAACAAACATTCCCCAAATTCCTAGCGGTTTACCTTGGGCTTTTAACACCTTAACCCTTTGAGTGCCAGATGGGTACACAATGCTTTGCGTACCCCTCTGGCACTCAAAGGCTTAAAGGCTAGACATGTCTCCATTGCTTTGCTTTGTAGTTAGAGAGTTCTCAAGCATTGAATGGGTTAAAAGCTCCATTTGTGTCTGTGGGAATTTGGATTTGTTCCCTATGTTTGGGAACGTGGATTTCGATGGCAGATAAGAACCAGCCTGTGTTCCTTCCTAGATAATATACAGTCCTACCTTTTCAATTTCCTTTCTGTATTGGCCCCTACCACTTCCGCTGGGAGGCTGTTCCATTAATCTGTCACACTCGCTGTAAATGAGTAGGTTCTGTTGATTTGTTACAGTCTTAATCCCCCTTTTTTCCTTTGTGCTCTTGACCTGTTTGCGATGTTGGGGATGTTGCCTTGTTATTTACGCTGCGCCATTATGTTTACTAATGCACCGTCTGCCTCTGTTTCAGGAATCACACTATCTGAGTATTTCCGAGACATGGGATATCACGTCAGTATGATGGCAGATTCTACATCCCGATGGGCAGAGGCTCTCAGAGAAATCTCTGGACGTCTCGCTGAAATGCCCGCTGGTAAGTACTGGTCAGAGACGCAGGGTTGATTTCCCAAAAACTCATTTGTGTTACAAATGAATAGCTAGCATAACATATAGGCAGTTTTTTATTTTTCTAAATTTTATAGTGGACCTGCTACATTTGAATTTCCTCAAAATTCCATCAGATGTATAGTGTAGGAGATATTCAAACTTATTTCTGGGAAAAGTGAAAGTAAAAACTTCCTGGTACTGCACATAGCTTAATTAGCATATGGAATGCCGCTGAAACATGCATTAGCATATGCCATGACACTGAAAAGCTTAATTGGCACATGTAACATCACAGGTGCCCTAGTTAGCATACATTAGCAAAGGGTAACAAGTATAAATATCTCCTTAAAGAGGAACTTTCACCTTGTTTAAAGGGATAGTAATATTTAGTTTTATCTTTATTTTATTTTGTAGGCATTAAAAAAACATGAAGATCAATATAAGTCTTATCTCTCAAACCTTTGTGGTTTGAGAGATATTCACAAACAAAGTCTCCCCTCCCGTCCCTTTTACCTAGTGTAAGCCATCTCTTCTCAGATGTGGAATCCAGTCCATAGACCTGACAGATAGACGCAAGGGACAATCTTCTTCCTATGTGAACAATTAAAGCCCTGCCCCCCTTGACAAGTTTTTCAGGTTTTTCCCTTATCTTAATTGAAGATTGTCCCTCTCTGCAATCTACCTGGGCACCTCCCTTCTGATCTGGCTAAGCAGTGTTACATCAGTAAAAGGGGTGGGAGGGGGATACTTTGTCACTGAATTACTCCTGAACTAAAACTCTGACAGAATTGAAATAACACTCTCCAAAGTCCAAATACTATGATGATTAATTAGAGCTGCTTTTATTATGAAACATTACTATCCCTTTAAAGTAGGCAGATGGCGACTAGCTTAATAATAATTCTCTTACCTCTCAGAACTAGATGATTCTAAAGTAATTCTTAATCTTCGGAGACTGACGGCCAGGTTAGTGCAGACTGCAAGCCTGTGCCGTCAGTCCCTTTTGGGTACCTTGTGGCACAGTGCTAGATTTCTTAATGGAGACTGGGACTGACAGCGCAGGAGTGCAGACAAGATGTCTGCGCTGATGTCTGGCTTCAGGTCTCTGAAAATTAAGGATTTCTTTAGAATCGTGTAGTTCTGAGTGGTAAGATAACTATTAATAAGCTAGTCACCATCTGCCTAACTATTGCAGGGCGACTTTAAATAAGGTGAAAGTTTTTTTATCTGTACATTTTCTTGGCTTTTTTAGCTAACGTGACACATAGGCAGTTTTTAAGGCAGTTTTCAAATATTCCAAATTGAATTAAGGTGAAAGGTACACTTTAATCCCTTAATGACCGGTGAGATCTTGGCATGTAACGTAATTTGTGCTTACAGCGCCCCTCTGGGACTGCTGTAAGCACTAGCGGGATCTGAAATTGACCGCTACAAGACCGGAGCGCTTTCTCTCTGTCCCCCATTCAGCGTACTGGTACACATCAGTTGTGTGCCAGCGTGCCGACCAACTTTAAAGGGGTCCTTAAGGGTTTAAGTGCAATTTTCTTACAGTGACTGTTCCACTTTAAGTAAAAGCAACGATCTAATGATTATCTGCAAATTTGATTGGATGATAAATATTTTTTGGCAAATTTTGCTCATATTTATGAAAACAAAATATTTTAGTTATGACCTTTATTAATATTCGAAAAAGGTTAATAATGGGACTTAAGGACCAAGGTCCTGGGAAGTAACTTTCCCTTAAAGGGGATCTCTCACCCCTACAAAAGTTAGTCTTATTCTGTAGAGTACATGTAGATATTGTTGAAAACGTTATTGTGTTTTTTTTTTTTTGTTTTTTTTTTGTTTTTTTTGTTTTTTTCCATTAAACGCTATTTGGGTTAAAACGATAGCTTATAGAGTGCCCTGTACCATACTTCCGTATACACTTCTGTTGCTGCACTGCCCCTTTTCCCTTCCCACTACCCAGCCTCCTCCAATGACGGAGGCTTCTGTCTGTAAGCTGGAGCGATCTCATTGGCAGAGATCTATTTCTGGCCAATGAGATCACTCCAGCTTACAGACAGAAGCCTCCCTCATTGTAGGAGGCTGGGTAGTAGGAAGGGGGCAAGGGCAGTGCAGCAATCTACGGCAATGGAAGTGTATGAAGAAGTAGGGTACAGGGCACTGTATAAGCTATCGTTTTAACCCAAATAGTGTTAAAAAAAAAAAAAATCAATAACCTTTTCAACCATATCTGCGTATACGCTACAGAATAAGCCTAACTTTTGTAGGGGTCAGCCCTTCTTCCTTCTTCCGGTTCATGCGATCGCCGTATCAGCGATCACATGTACCGGCATAGTGACAGACAGAGGCAGCATGCAAAGCATGCTGTCTGTGGCTGTCTCGTCTGCCTCTGTCTCCCTTGCTCTCAAAGTAAGGGAGACAGAAGTAGACAGGAGACACCTAGTGGTTAAAAAAAATACAGCAGTTGGGGGTATTAACCCCTTCACTGCTGGTGCAGGAGGCTGGCTAAATGCAGGTCAATTTTTGACCTGCAATTTTACACTTTTTTTTTTTTTTTTTACAAAAACATATTTTTATTTAAAAAAAAAAATGTATAATTAAACAATATTGCAAGTGTGATTGTTGTGGAGCCATGTAATACACTTATATAGACCACCAAATGCCAGGGACAAAAAAGTGTCAAAATAAGGTGGGAAAAAGGGACATGGGGATTTTCACCCAGGGGGGACAGTGGCCACTTTAAACTGCGCATTTTGTAGGTATAACTGACCGGTCATACCTTTCATGCAGTCTCCATAAAAATTTAACCCTTTGTGGCCAATTGATCCCAAGAGAAAAATAAAAAATGGTGGGGTTTTTTACATTTTTTTACCCTTTTTAATAAAGTAAATGGTGGGATATCCATATAAACAGGGTATCAAATGAAAGCCCTATTTATGCTTAAAAAAACAGTATATAATTTATGGGGGTGGAATAAAAGCCTAAGAGGGAAAACACTGTTGAACAAAGACACAGTCAAAAAGGTCAGAATTGCTCCGGTCCTTAAGGGGTTAAGGAGTTAATGACCTACATTTTTTATTTATATTCATTTTATTATTCCGTTTATTTGTCTTACAGAGAGAGGAATAGAGGCAGGCTCTGGCACTTCCCATCTTTATTTACATTACTACTACTTTTTAATAAATATATTGCAAATATTTACAAATATTTAATCCTCTTTTTGCCAGAGGGTGCACAGCTCATTGTAAAGCAATGCATACCTCTATGGCACCCAAAAGGTAAAACTGTAAATGAAAACAGTTGCATTCATTGTGAAAAGTGATAATTTAGCAACTTTTTTTTTTGTTTGTTTTTAATTAAATATGTGCAATCGCTGTTTTGAAAAAAGAGGTACTGATGACATTTCAGGGATTTACACAATAAATATCAAGAGGACAGTGGTTCAACTCTGAGTCAAACCGCCAACACCAAATACAATTCCCATTGATTTAAATGGTGCTTTTGAACTCTTGAATTCTAGAGAGATCTCAAAATGCATTGGTGACATCTCTACATTCAAGAGCATAAAAGCGCCATTGATATCACAGGATTGTTGTACTGGTTCCATTTGGTGGTGGCGGTTTGCACCAGAATTACTTTTCTTTTTAAACGTAGCTCCCCCCTATGAGGTTTAAAGGGATAGTAATACTTCGTTTTATCTTTATTTTATTTTGTAGGCATTAAAAAACTTGAAGAACGATATAAGTCTTATCTCTCAAACCTTTATGGTTTAAGAGATATTCACAAGCAAAGTATCCACCCCCCTGTTCAGCCAGATCAGGAGGGAGGTGCCCAGGTAGACTGCAGAGAGGGACAATCTTCAATTAAGATAAGGGAAAAAGCTGAAAAACCTGTCAAGGGGGGCAGGGCTTTCATTGTTATCATAGGAAGAAGATTGTCCCCTGCTGCTATCTGTCTGGTCTATGGACTGGATTCCACATCTGAGAAGAGATGGCTTACACTAGGTAAAAGGGACGAGAGGGGGAAACTTTGCTTGTGAATATCTCTCAAACCATAAAGGTTTGAGAGATAAGACTTATATCATTCTTCATGTTTTTTTAATGCCTACAAAATAAAATAAAGTTAAAACGAAGCATTACTATCCCTGTAACTTGTAGCAATACATTACTATATTACATGAGGTGTAGGGCTGATCGGGGGATGTTTCTGGTAGTTGTGCTATAACAGTGCTTTGTAGGTGCGTAACTAAAGGGGTGCAGAGGTTGCAATTATGTTGGGTCCCAGCATAAGGGAGGCCCATTAGCCCCATCACACAGTAGGTTCTATTTGCTCCAATATTTTTGAGTTGGGAGACCCAAAAAGTTTGTCCCGAGGCCTTCCAATGGCGAGGTACACCAGTGACGATTCTCTTTCTTTCTCACCATACAGACAGCGGTTATCCTGCGTACCTGGGCGCTCGATTGGCCTCTTTCTACGAGCGAGCCGGCAGAGTGAAGTGTCTGGGGAACCCAGAACGGGAAGGAAGTGTCAGCATTGTGGGAGCGTGAGTACTGGGGATCAGACTTACAGGACTGCACGTACAGTTGTTCCATATGTTATAAGCTGTTTCCCATCATGATCGCTAGGACATCCCTCCCTCCCACAAGGCATCTTCAGGCATATGTATAAAGGCAAAAGTTGCGCAATTCAGGCAGAAGCCATTTTCCAGAACAAGACTTAGGACCAAATGCTCAAAAGTAGAGCAGTTCTGTGACAAATGGAGATGGTTCAGGTGCTGGATTGCCTGGATATGAACCATTTCTCTCCAGATTGAGTCCGTCCGTTGCAAGGTTTCCGTTTCACAAAATTTTCCTTTACTTTGTTTGGAAAGAATGAGAAAAGTAAACTGCGAGTCACAGATCAGCGGCTCCAATAAATAACTTCTAATGACCTAATCTGATCACTCGACGTACAGAAAAGTACACTACAATTTAAAGGAGCAGTAAACTTTTTTTTTAATTAAATCCTATAAGCTTTTCCTGTTGAGTAAAATAAGAGTATTCCCACTGCTGTTGTATTCTATTCAAATTTTATAACCGTTCAAATAACCAGGAAGTGAATTTACTGCACGTTTACTTCCTGATAGTTCTGACACGAAGTGACTCAGCAGTTTCTATCACATTCTATGGAGAACTGTAAGTCACTGACTCTCTTGTCCATTAGAACATAACAGAATATCTATTTGGAATTTGACCACTAGAGAGCACTGCTTATGCAAAAAAACACAGGTTTAAACAGTAATAACTCTGGAATGAATTGTTGCTTGTTCCAGCGATATCACCAGTTAATCCTAGAGGTGATGTTTTGAAAAAACTGCCAGAAAATGAGTGCATAAGACTGCTTAACCCTAAAGGGTTAAGGACCAGATGAGAGTGCTCACATTGTGAAGCACTGACAGGGTTAAGTGTTTAATGAGCAACCGTGAACCAAAGTCCTGTCAGTAAGAACCAGATCACACATCATGTACCTGAGAGGAGGCCAACATTCTGCACCGCTGCCAAGGTAAACCGGCCTGTGCTGGGGTCCAGGGGCATTTCAGCAGCCCATTTGGAAAGCTCTGCCCTGTGCGCAAACAGTAATAAACGTCCCTGACTATCCTGTCTTTGAATGGGGGTGTGGTGGGGGGGCAGAACATTTTGGTTGCCACAAAGAGAAAATAGAATTTTGTAAAATGTGTTTGTTGTTGTTCTCCTGTTAACGGAAACCGTTGTTTTGTGCTTTTCCTTAAAGGAGAAGTAACACCTAATAGTAACCCTTCAATTGTCTTACTATGACCAGAAAATAGTACTGGCCCGTATGAATTTTGTTTTTGTGTCTTTATTCTGCGATACCATACCCAAGCAGTCCTAAATGTCAGGTCAATGGAGGCAGACATGACAGTTAATGTTAGGTTTTTTTTTTTTCCTCAATCTGAAGCTGGCAGAGTGCCTGAGCCTGCTTAACCCTTTCAAGGGGAACTATCACCCCAACTAAAGTCCATCCTGTCTAATTAGGCATCTAGCGATAAGCTTAACAATCAAACTTTTATGTAGAATAAAGAACACATTAGTCAGAAATCCTTCCTCAGTCGACACTGACGGCCAGACAACAGCGCTCTAGAGGCATCTGCGTTCCTGCTCCATCAGTACCTCCTGGTACCTTAAAGGGATAGTAATACTTTATTATTACTATCCCCCATATTTACATATTTGTAAAATAATTTAATAGCCCCCAGGTTCATCTCTCAAACCTTTATGGTTTGAGAGATAATCAAAGGCAAAGTTCCCCCTCCCTCCCCCCTTCCCTGAAGTCAGCGTTGTACTGAGTGCAGGGATATCCGGTCTGACTTTCATCAGGTGGCTCTGCAGCAGAGCCGCGATCACGTTAGTGACAAAGAATTAAGTCACAGAAACGGTCTTCTACATGTGCTTGCAAACCAAGCACAAACCAAGCACATGTAGAAGACCGTTTCAGTGAAATAATTATTTGTCACTAACGGGATCTCGGCTCAGCTGCAGAGCCGTAAGCCTGTTGTATGACAGACGTCCCCTGCAGTCAGTAAAACGGGAAGTGGGAGGGAGGGGGGGGGGGGACTTTGCCTTCTCCATAAAGGTTTGAGAGATGAACCTGGGGGCTATTAAATTATTTTACAAATATCTACAATATGAGGGATAGTAATAATAAAGTATTACTATCCCTTTAAGGTACCATTCAATGCAGGAGCGCAGACGTCTGTAGGAAAAGATGTCTGCTCTATTGCCTGACCGTCAGTGTCGGCTGAGGATTTTTGACTAACACTGTCTTTATTCTACATAACGGTTTGATTGTTAAGCTTATCGCTAGATTCCAGTTTGGTGGGGTGGACTTTAGTTGGGGTGATGGTTCCCCTTTAAGGATCAGAGGGGTGTTAATGTGATGTGCACCCTCTGGTCCTTAAAGGGTTAAGACTACCAAGTGCATTGGGTGGAGTTTGTATCCTGTGGTCCTGCCAGCAACTATCATGGCTGCCTCTGTGAAACTGACCTAGAACTGAGGGAAGATGTTATCACTTGTACAAAGACACAGGGCAAAAAAAAAAAAGGGCCGTAAGGATATCTGGCCACGGTAAGGTAAGCGGGCGGTTATTGTTGCGAGGTGTTAATTTTGAATAAACCTGTAAAAAAATCAACCTGTCACCTTAAGGCAAGTTCAGTTGGTTTCACAGAGAATTAACCCTTTGAGCGCTGGAGGGGTATGCAAAGGGTTAAAATTCATCTGCATGTTGTACTAGCCATTGTACTGTAAAATATTTTGGGAGAGATTAACAATCTTTTTTTCTGCTTTTTATGTTAATTTCCCATATGATGATTAGTACAGCTTGTTGTGCTACTGGAAATGGCCATTTTAAAGACAAAGGGGTTACACACTAAGCTGGGATAAAGAGGTGATAAAGTGGAGATGATTTCTCCATAGATATCACTTCTCCAGTTCCTGTGTTATTCTATGGAGCCTCTTCACTTCAACTCTGGAGATCTTAGTGTATAGGCTCCATAGAATAACATAGGAACTGGAGATGTGGTATCACTGGAGAAGTTATCACCACATTCTGTGCCATCAGCAATTAAAGGTTCATTTTTCAATAATGATGTTACAAGCAGATGACTAACACAATATATAGAAATTAAATGAACTTATTTTAGGGTGGCAAGTCCATTTTAATAAGCAGAGTTGTGTGCCATTCATTGCTTTCAATGCTTTGCACACCCCTCTGGCGTTTAAACTGTTAAAGTCAAATCACGAGCCGTGAATGGGGCTCTGTGTACATCTGTCTGTGATCTGCAGTTTGGCTCAGAGAGACTAATCGCTGGCTGCCAGGGATAACTTAAACACAATCATATTCATGTGAGTTCTCCTGTGCTTTCTCTACAGTGTGTCGCCCCCTGGTGGAGATTTCTCTGACCCTGTCACATCGGCTACGCTGGGCATTGTTCAGGTAAAGTGTATCAGGCTCCCCAAATTACTACTGTGTTTGCATTATCTAAAGACATTCCAATCAGCACATTCTTTGGGTTGTGTTCAGGAAAGAAACTGCAAAGCAGTTCTGGAGCAAATTAACATCCTCAAAATTCACTGCTTGCAAAATATATTGGAGACTTGTCTGGCATTGTAGGGAGGGTTAAACTTCCATTTCAATCAGTGGAAAATGTAACCCCCCCCCCCCCCCCCCCCAATTGCTCCAGAATTTCTTATCTGTTGGTTTTTGCAGAATGCCCAGACTGTCTGGTGCCTGGTGTGTTCCCAATAAGTATTTTACTGTTGTACATCACTATGGGCAGTATTCAGGAAGAGCACATGGTGTCACTCTGCAGTAACACTGTAGGGGTAAAAGAAAAACCATTAAAATTGAACTATCACTCTAGATAAAGTGCCCCCCAAATACTTATCTATATATATAAAAGAAGACTTTGTGCCTGCCAAAACACACCCAGGGGTGGTATTAAGGAGGAGTTACTGTTCCCATTGGGTGATTCAATCATGCAGGGAGTTGGCCCGCCCCCACTATGCAGCCCGCCCACCACTATCAAAGTCAGAAAAAAACAATATGGCCGCCACTTGCTCCTACACCACAGACAAACACACATGCCCCACTCACACAGCACCACACAAACACACACACATGCCCCACTCACACAGCACCACACAAACACACACACATGCCCCACTCACACAGCACCACACACACATGCCCCACTCACACAGCACCAAGCAGACATGCCCCCACTCACACACACAGCACCACATACACACACAAAGCCAGAAATACATATGGCTGACACACACACACACACACACACACACACACACACACAGTCACTCACCCTGACTCCCAGAGGCCTCAGCAGGACCTGTAGTGCAGCACCAGAGGAACAAAATTGCACTCAAAGGGTTAAGGTAGGTCCTCATTGCTCAATTATTTCTTCACTGTCATCATTTGCCATGCAAGACACAGGAAAGACAGCCATCAGATTCACACTTAACCCACTGACTGCCACAGGGTTGTGTATCAAGTTTTACCCCTCAGGGAGTGTGTTCAAACCCCTCACACTGTAAACTTGCATTCCCCTCCCACTTCTCCTCCTTCCCCAGCCTATTACTAACACTTTTTCACATTTATGTTAAGCCCCGCCCCCTACTCGCGATTAAGCTCCACCCACTTTTAACCCAGATTGCCCCATTTGTCTCTCCACATCAGCACCACATCAGTCCCCTCTAGGGACTTCACAAGTCAGTGTTCCCAGGTATGAACACACTTCCCACTGCTATTTAACTCTGACATGCCTCTCTATACCTTAACCCTTTGAGTGCCAGAGGGGTACACAACTCATGAGCACATGTGTTTCTGCTCATATATGTTGCGTGTCTGTGTGTGTACATCTCTGTTACATATGTGTGTCCATATGTGCATCTCCAGTGTGTCTGTGTGTACATGTCTTTTGCATGTTTCTGCCGCTCACTGTGTGTATGTGCATACCTCCCAACATTTCACAGGGCCAAAGAGGGACACGTTAGTTTTAGGTAATATTATTGGGGGTGTGGCTGGTGGGCGGGGCATTAGTAAGAATTTTTAGGTTATTTCATGACCTATTACTGGCTATTTATGTAACTGAATAAATGATTTAGTTTAAGACCAAAGTATTTTATTTGCACAGACTAATGTATACACACATATACTGAAGTTTATTGCTTTATTGCTGTAGAGCAAAGTAATACACACCACACAGTCAGGGCTGGTGCAAGGATTTTTGCCACCCTAGGCAAAACCTAATTTTGCCGCCCATTTCGCTCCGCCCCTTGTGTCCCACCCCTTTATACCCTGCCTACTTATACCCAACCTCTTTTCATGATTGTCCTCTCTCTGCCCCCTGAGCCACTCTGCCCCTGTTCTGGAGATGCCTGTAAGAGATGCCCCCCACCAGCTCCAACTTGCCCCTTATCAGCTTCACTTTGGCACACCAGCTCCACTTTGCCCCTATCAACTCCAACTTGCCCCCATCAGCTCCAACGTGCCCCCACCAGCTCCATTTTGCCCCCTCAGCTTCACTTTACCCCCTCAGCTCCAACTTACCCCCATCAGCTCCACTTTGCCCCCCATCCTCTCCAACTTACCCCCATCAGCTCCACTTTGCCCCCCATCCGCTCCAACTTGCCCCCATCCGCTCCAACTTGCCCCCACCAGCTCCACTATGCCCTCTCAGCTCCAACTTTCCACTATCCGCTCCACTATGCCCCCAGCGGCTCCAACTTGCCCCCATCCGCTCCAACTTGCCCCCCCCATCCGCTCCAACTTGCCCCACCAGCTCCACTTTGCCCCCCCTCAGCTCCACTTTGCCCCCCCTCAGCTCCAACTTGCCCCCCCTCAGCTCCACTTTGACCCTCATCAGCTCCACTTTGACCCTCATCAGCTCCAACTTGCCCCCATCATCTCCAACTTGCCACCACCAGCTCCACTATGCCCCCTCAGCTCCAGCTTTCCCCTAACAGCTCCAACTTGCCCCCATCATCTCCACTTTGCCCCACATCTGCTCCAACTTGCCCCCTCAGCTCCACTATGCCCCCTCAGCTCCACTATGCCCCCCATTACATACCTGTATCTCCCGCGCAGTCTTCTCTTCAGTAATGCAGAGCGCGGCTGGAGATCATGACTCCCAGCGCGCTCTGCATTACTAAAGATCCGACCAGATGAGGGAGCGCTGTAGCAACACAGGCCTGACTGTGTTGTGGTTCTCCGATGCATGCCCGCGCCCCCAGTACGTGTGCGCCCTAGGCCGGCGCCTACCTCGCCTATAGGTGGAGCCGGCCCTGCACACAGTCTGACCTCCTAAAAAGAGGGACAACAGGGTGGGAAAGAGGGACAGAGAGATTTGGCCCTCAAAGAGGGACTGTCCCTCCTAAAGAGGGACACTTGGGATGTATGGTATGTGTCTGCCTGTGTGTTGTATATGTCTGTGTTTATCAGTGTGTCTGCATTTCACACACGTGCGCCCAACGGTCATAACATGACGGGCAACGCCGTCGCACATTGCTAGTTCATATATATAGCGATAAGCATAGAAATATTACAGAATAAGTCCGGCGTTATTAATAAATCCTACTTGATCTGAGACTGACAGGCAGGCATCGGTGCAGACATCTTGCCTTAGAGACCTCTAGCCTAAGCTGTCCATTCCAGTCTCCTCCACGATTGGCTAAGAGGCATAGCATTGTTCCTTAAAGGTATAGTAATGGCTTCCTTTATTGAGGTTTAATATTGTAGATACAAAAAATAAATAAATTGATATAAATCCCATCTCTCAAACATGTATAGTTTGAGTGATATATGCTTATGAAGTTCCCCTCTCCCGCCCCTTTCACAGACGTCAGCGTTGTAGCTAACAGCAGGAGATTCTAGTCGTGCGACCCGATGGCGTCTCTTCAGCAGAGACTAAATAGCACTATCTAAAAATAAATACTTAATTGGAAGCTTCACTCTACAAAGTGCCCTTGCAAACCAGGCACAATTTGTAGACCGTTCCAATGAAGAATTTCTTTTTAGATAGCGCTATTTCGGCTCTGCTGAAGAACCGTCGGCCGGTCCCGGGACCAGGATATACTTCTGTCAGCTAGACCCCTGACATCTGTGAAAAGGACGGGGGGGGACTTTATAAGCTTGTGTCTCTCAAACTATACATGTTTGAGAGATGGACTTATATCAATATTTACAATATTACATTCTATTAAGGAACCATTGCTATCCCTTTAAGGTACAGGGAGTAAATGATGGAGCAGATGCTTCTAAAGCAAGAAGCCTGCCTGTCAGTCTCAGATCAAGTAGGATTTCTTAATAACACTGGACTTTTTCTGTATAATACTAGTATTTCTATGCTTATCGCTAAATCAATCCTAATTTGGGGGGCACTTTATCTGGAGTGATAGATCCGCTTTAAACTCCTTGAAAGCTGGTGAGGTCTCTAACGCATCGCGAAGCAACGATTTGGAGACCTCGCTAGCATTAGAAAAAAATTAGAATCATGAGGAGGTGTTTTTAATTTTTTTCTTCCTTTGATTCAGTTGGTTTATCTCAGAATTGCATCTCTTTTATTGTCCTGAATACATCCCCACGTTCTGTGTGTTTTGTGCAGGTGTTTTGGGGGCTGGACAAGAAGCTGGCCCAGAGGAAACACTTCCCTTCCGTAAACTGGCTCATCAGCTACAGCAAGTACACCCGGGCGCTGGACGAGTACTACGACAAGCACTTCCCCGAGTTTGTACCGCTCAGAACCAAGGCCAAGGAGATCCTGCAGGAGGAAGAGGACCTGGCGGAGATTGTACAACTTGTGGGCAAGGTGAGATGGAACAGGACACCAGTCAGTGATGTGATAACAGGGCTGGGACTAAATGATAAATGTACCTGGAGTCATTATCCCCAACCATGAATGTTCTCTGTCACTTGGCGCCCCATTAGCAATCTGCATATATTATCTACCAGGGCAGATTCGAGATTCCAACAAAATGTAAAGCCAAAACAGACCTCCCTTACAGGTGCAATCAAGTTTTATTACAAATAAATCTACTGTAGGACTTTTCCCGTTGAGTACAATTTGTGCTTTATTTAAAAGTTATTGCACCTCAGACTGTTTTATTTTTCTACTAGTTCAACAGCCCGTTACACGGGCCACAGTGCCTCAGGCAGCCGGTCGCGGGGCAGTCACACAGTGGAGACTGCCCGCGCCTCGGCTGATACAGAGCCTCTGGCAGCCGGTCGCGGTGCAGTCACACGCGGTGGAGACTGCCCGCGCCTCGGCTGATACAGAGCTGGACACTCCTTGGGAGCGCCCAGCTCTGTATCAGCCGCGGCGCGAGCAGTCTCCACTGCGTGTGACTGCCGCACGCGCAGCAGTATCTACTGCGCATGTCGGGCGTTACACACAACTTGGCGAATTATTATATAGGATAATTAAACGGCCATCAACAGCAGCAGCTGATGTCTAGATTACGATTACATTTTCTCTGTCGTCCAGTACAGGTTACTGGTAACTTTGGGTAGGCGATCAGCTACTTTAAGTAGGCAGGTACACTTCTGAGAAGTGACTGCTGGGTGGGGCCTACCTCCCCTCCTTAGCTTGGCTAGCCAATCCCCAACCAGTAAGATTTGTTCCTTGGTCAAGACACAAGGCAAGAGAACAGTTCTGCTATAGTTTTAGTTTTTTATTATTTTTCTGTTAGATATGGGATACCACAATTAGGCGGATTACCATCGCTGACAATTCCCATCGCCCAGATGTGGTTAGCTGAGTTTACCAGGTTCTTTTGTGGACCTAAGCCCTGGGGGGAAAATCTTGGGTTCAAGTTCTTTCCCCAGGAGTTGCCCACTGAGGCTTCTTCTTGATACATGGTAATCTGAAGACAGAAGACCTGCTGGAAAAGGTGAGCACCCTTTGAGTGCTGAGGTCCATATGTCCCACACTTCCTCTCCGCACAGGGGTCTCATTTGGCGTTCCTATTACATACTCGTGCACTCATTGGGTTTATCTGTATGTCTGTGGGGTGTTTGGAGCACGTTTACGTGGTAACTTAACCCTTTGACTGCTGGTTCAGCATCTCTTGGGGGTTGTGGGAACTTTCCCTACTAGGCTTAGTGTTTATTGGCTCTACTGACATGTTCTAGCGGCACTGGGAGTGGTTTTACATTTTGGTATTCACTCTGTAAATTATACGGTAAACGCGCGCCGGAACACAGACACCATGGCTCCATTCATTTCTATGGGACTTTACAGTTTGGGATGTATCGCTGCAACTGCTCAATGTAGCGAGGTCAGAGAAGGCTCATTTGGTTTGTCTGCCCTTGCTCTGTTATCTGGTCAATGTTCTAGGCATGTTGGGGGGCTCAGGGGGCTTCAGGCACTATTGAGGTACTTTTTCAGTGAAACTACAATTCCCATGTGCCCTTGCTTCACACGCTCAGCAAAAACGACTATAATTTGTCTTTTAAATTCTTTAACAATTGCTGTACTTTTTAAGGTAAAGACTTCTAAAAGTTTGCCTCTTGACCTCATGCTTGAGGTAGCTTGCGGTACAAGGTGTACTGCAGGCATGTAATCGCAAGGCTTGCCGTCCCCTGTGTAGTGGAATCCCCGCCACCACATTCCCATCTTCACACAATGATCTCCTGCGCTCCCTGCATATGCATTTAGTGAGCACAGAGCGCCAGACCCTGATAAAAGGGGCAGGCTTATAAACAAAGACTGAAAGAGATTAACCCCTTAAGGGCCAGCGGTCCAGGGAATTTACCTTCCCTTAAGCGCTTTTGATCGTTGCTGACTCCCCGGGACACGTGACCTGTTGCGTGTACCGGCATGCAGCATTGGGGTCTGAGAGAGGCCACTGTAGTCTTGGAGAGGTCAATTTCAGACCCCGTTTTTACTTAAAGTGCTCCCTCAGGATCGCTGTAAGTAAAAAAGTATGTGACGTGGTATTCCTGTCACCTGTCCTTAAAGGGATAGTAATACTTCGTTTTAACTTTATTCTGTTTTGTAGGCATTAAAAAAACATGAAGAATGATATAAGTCTTATCTCTCAAACCTTTATGGTGTGAGAGATATTCACAAGCAAAGTTCCCCTCCCTCCCCTTTTACCTAGTGTAAGACATCTCTTCTCAGATGTGAGTCTGGTTGTAAGACCAGACTGATAACAGAAGGGGCAATCTTCTTCCTATGAGAACAATGAAGGCCCTTTCCCCCTTGACAAGTCTTTCAGCTTTTTCCCTTATCTTAATTGAAGTTTGTCCCTCTCTGCAGTCTACCTGGGCACCTCCCTTCTGATCTGGCTGAACGGTGGGGGGGATACTTTGCTTGTGAATATCTCTTAAACCATAAAGGTTTGAGAGATAAGACTTACAAAGTTCTTCATGTTTTTTTAATGCCTACAAAATAAAATAAAGATAAAACGAAGTATTACTATCCCTTTAAGGGTATAAAATGCGTGGTGGTCATAGCACGTCAACTGGCCCTTAAGAAGTTAAGACAGTGGGAGCACTGCCAGTCTTATGCTATGTAATAAAGATGGCTGTGCTCTCCCTCATCGATTCACTGGAAGATTAAGATAGATTTAAATTATAGGAAAACAGTTATTTAACATACAACAGGGCGTTTTGTACTTATCTACATATTTAAAAATATCAGGGTTTAAGGTAGGTGATAGGTCCACTCTAAATGGGGATTTTATCCTCTCGAATGCTACGTATTTTAATACAGTGTGCTGGAGACCTGTCTATCGTCCTAGGGGTTAATCTTATAAATCTAATTTCTTAACGTTTACTTGGGGAATATGTCTAAAAGCAATGTGCAGCAATTATGGGGCAAACCAACTGCACCATAGGGGAAATAAATAAAAATATCCCCAAACTGTATTCATTTAAATGAGGGGGTTTAACGCCTTAACCCTTTTGAGTGCCAGAAGCAATGCGTTGCGTACCCCTCCGGCACTCAAAGGGGTAAAGGCTGAAGAGGGCTCCAAAGCATTGTTTGAAAATGCTTTCGAGGCCTCTCTGGCAGTTTGGAGATGAGTTTAAATGAGCCGGCATGTTCATTTGTCCCCGTTGGCGCATATGGTTTGGCCCGGAATTGTGTCCCTTTAGCTCTCGACATATGGCCTTGAATGTTACCTGGTTAGAGTTGAGAGCAAAGTTAAAGGGATAGCAATATTTCACCAAAACAGCAGCTCCAATTAATCTTCATAGTATTTGAGCTATAGAACTTGTTATTTCACTACTGTCAGAGTTGTAGTACAAGAGTAATTGAATGCTAAAGTATCACCCTCCTTCCCCTTTTACCTAGTATAAGCCACCTCCCCTCAGATGTGGAATCTGCTCCACAGACCAGACAGATAACAGCAAAGGACAATCTTCTTACTTTAAGAACAATGAAAACCCTGCCCCTCTTGACAGGTTTTTCAGCTTTTTCCCTTATCTTAATTGAAGATTGTCCCTCTCTGCACTCTACCTGGACACCTCCCTTCTGATCTGGCTGAGCAGTGTTACATCAGTAAAAGGGGCAGGAGGGGGATACTTTGTCATTGAATTACTCCTGAACTACAACTCTGACAGAATTGAAATAACACTCTCCAAGGCCCAAATACTATGATGATTAATTAGAGCTGCTTTTATTATGAAACATTACTATCCCTTTAAAGGAAAGTATTTGGTAAAAAGAAAAACACTGTTGAAAAGTGAAGTTTTCTATAACGTCTCTGAGATATTATTTACTTAGCGTTCATGCAGAGTGAGCTCCACCTAGGTAAATATATAATATACACACTGTAATGGTTTCCTCCGTCACCACCTGCACCTGCAATTTCTGGGGAAATAGGAGAAATCCTAGCAAGTGCCTCCCAAGTGTTCAGCTTTAGGAGTTATTAGGGTTTGTACCTCCCAAGTGTCCCTTTTTAGGAGATACTGGGGGTCCGTACCTCCCTGGGTGGACTCCCTAATTTATTGGTTATTTTATCGCCTACTGACACCTCTTTGTTATTATTTTAACCAAAGCTAAAAAGACACATGGTAAATATTTTGGTATTGTTCTAAATCATTTATTCAGGTACAGAAAGCGGTGTCAGTAGAATATACAATAACCTGGTCATTCTCGATAATGCCCCTCCCACCAGCCACACTCCCAGCAACATCACCTAAAACAAAACTGTCCCTCTTTGGCCATTTGAAATTTTGGGCGGTATGCAAGTGGTTGTCCTCCTTCTATTGCCCATCTGAAACCGTTCAATATGGATGCATAGTGGTGAAGAAATATAATCTTTATTATACCGCTGAAATAAACTCCAGAAAAGCATGTAGCAGTGAATTAACCCCTAGGATGCTAATGATGGGTACAGTACATTGTTAACATGAAAATTAAATTATAGTTAGAGATGGCACCCACTAATAGTGTAACCTGATACACACTGGGGCCATATCATTGAAGAAAAGGAGTGATTATGGACCATAGGAGAGAAATAACATTTCTCTGTTTTCCAGTACAGGTTACTGGTAACTTTGGGTAGACGATCCACCCCTTTAATTAGGCAGGAACAATTCTAGAATTGTATGCAGGGGGTGGAGCCTACCTTCCCTCCTTGGCTGCAGCTAGCCAATCAGCTCCAGAAAGATTTGTTCCTTGGTGAAGACACAGGCAAGAGAACAGTTCTGCTATAGTTTTAGAAACATTTTTCTCTGTCATCCAATACAGGTTACTGGTAACTCTGGGAGGCGATCCGCCTCTTTAAGTAGGCAGGAACATTTCTCTAAATATATGCAGGGGCTGGAGCCTCCCTTCACTCCTCAGCTGCATCCTAGCCAGCTAGCTCCAGAATGATTTATTCCTGGGTGTGACAACACCAGGTGGAGAACATTTGTCGTTACTTTTAGTTTATTTTTCTGTCAGATATGAAATACCACCATTAGGCGGATTACCATAACTGACAATGCCCTTAGATGTGGCTAGCTCAGTAACCACGTGCTTTTTGTGGCTCTTAAGCCCTAGGGGGAAAATCTTGGCTACAAGTTCTTTCCTCAGGAGTTGCCCACCAAGGCTGCTTCTTAATACATGGTAGTCTGAAGACAGAAGATCTGCAGGAAAGGTGAGCAACCCTTTGAGTGCTGCAGGTCCACATGTCCCACAGGATCTGATTAGTGAGGCCATAGTACCCTTCTGCCCTTGGTCCCCAGGAAGAAAACGCCTCTCAAGCGTAATAGTTTTTTTCATTCCTTCCAGACTTGAGACACGCCCGGCGAACCAGGCGGTTCCCTCAGCTCTGCGTGCCTCCTCCAAGCCCAAACAGCAATGGAAGCCCAAGGTCTCCTCCAAGTCTAAGGCTTCCAAGCCTTCTTCGGCATGACTTGCCGAACCCAAGTCCCGTCTTCGTCACTACCACAGCGTCTGGGAGGATTCAGTGGCAGACCCGTGGGTTTTACAGGTGGTCGCGGAAGGGTACAGGATCCCTTTCGTCTCTCTTCCTCCTTTTCGCTTTTTTCCTTCTCATAAGCCCCAGGGCGTAGAGAAACACCGTCTGTTCAATGGCGCTATCCAGGCCCTTCTGGACAAGGATGTTCTAGAACCTGTTCCAGTTCAGGACAGAGGTATGGGTTTTTACTCAAACCTCTTTGTGGTCTCCAAGAAGGACAGCAGTTGTCGTCCCATTTTGGACTTGAAGGATCTCAATTCCTTTGTGATCCAGAATCATTATCACCAGGAGTCTCTATGTACGGTGATTGCTGCTATGTCCCCAGGGGAATTCCTTGCTTCTCTGGATCTTCATGATGCGTATTTACACATCACCAGTCATCCAGAGATCCGGCAGTATCTCCGATTTGCCTGCGACCGGGGGCATTTTCAGTTTTCAGCTCTTCCATTTGGTCTGACGACAGCTCTTCAAGTCTTCAACAGTGTCCTGGTACCTTAGTGTCCGTCCTCCACCGGGACGGCATTAGAGTTACTCCATACATGGATGACCTGCTTTTGAAAGTCCCTTCAGCGGAACTTCTTAATCACAGGTTCAGGTTTGCATTCATACTCACCCATCACGGGTGGATCATCAACATGGACAAGTTGGATCTTTTCCTATCCCAGCGTCTGGTCTTCCTGGGCCTTCTCTTCGACACTCAACAGAGCATGGTGTTTCTCACAGACGAGGTAGCTCACCAGATCACCCACAGGGTTTCTGCTGTTTTGGCTCACGATTCATTTACAGCAAAGAAGGTGTCCTTTTTAGTGGGGAAATTAATCTCCACCATAGAAGCAGTTCCATTTGCCATGACTCTCACCAGGGAACTCCAGAGGTTTGTGATCCAGGTGTGCAAGGGTCAGCCGGACCTTCTGAAGATGTCAGTATCCCTTCCTCTTCATGTGGCTCGACCTCTCCAATCTGCTGAAGGGCATGTCTTTCCTGGTATCCTTCTGGACCACTGTGACAACGGAATCCAGCCTCTCTGGCTGGTGAGCGGTCCTGGGTCGCCTGAGTGCTCAGGGTCGGTGGTCTCTGGAGGAATCTCTCCTTCCCATCAACGTGTTAGAACTTCGGGCGATATTTCTTGCCCTTCGTCACTGGACACCTCAGCTGGAAGACTGCCCAGTACGGGTACAGTCCAACAACTCCACGTCTGTGGCTTACATCAACAAGCAGGGTGGAACAAGAAGTCTCGCCACTTGGTTAGAGGTCAAGGCTATTTCGTCCTGGGCAGAAGAACACGTTCCTGCCATATCCGCAGTGCACGTTCCTGGGGTAGACAATGTCATGGCAGACTTCCTCAGTCAACACACAGTGGACACCGGCGAGTGGGAACTTCACCCAGAGGTGTTCACCCTCGTCGTTCAGAAGTGGGGTCTTCCTTGCATCGACCTGATGACGACAAGACACAACCGGAAGTTTCCAAGGTTCTGCTCTCGCAGGAGGGATCCTCTAGCTCTAGCAGTGGATGCCATGTCCATTCCCTGGTTATTTCCTCTGGCTTACATCTTTCCTCCCCTCCCCATGTTGCACAGGGTATTGAGGAAATTGAGACTGGAGCACTGTCCAGTCATTCTGATTGCTCCGTACTGGCCTCGACAGGCTTGGTTTCCGGTGTATTTCTGTGTATTTCTTCCGGTGTGGTGGCTACTATGCTCAGTGCCCTTAAACCTGTTTCTTCTAAGGCCTACCATCGTGTCTGGTCAACCTTTCTGTGCTGACAGGGACCTGTCTCAGGAATCTGATTTGCCTACGGTCCTGGCTTTTTTGCACGACGGTGTGGACAAGGGCCTCGGTTTGAGCTCTCTTAAGGTTCAGACTTCTGTTATCTCTGTTTTCTTTCAGAGGCGCATTGCCATCCTTCCTGATGTCAAGGTTTTCTTCCAGGGCGTTGCTCATACTCGTCCTGTCTTTAAGAATCCCGCTCCTCAGTGGGATCTTAACTTGGTTTGGGGCATTCTTCAGCACCCTCCCTTTGAGTCCTTGGCTACTATTCCTCTACGCCTGTTAACATGGAAAATAGCCTTTCTCCTGGTGATCGTGTCCGTTCACAGTGTCACGGAGTTACGTGCTCTGTCCTGTAAACCACTTTTTTCTGGTGTTTCACAAGGACAAGGAGGTACTTCGCACTTCTCAGGAGTTTCTTCCGAAGGTGGTCTCTGAGTTCCACATCAATCAGGAGATTATGGTGCCCTCTTTCTGCCCTGACCCTACCTCTGACAAGGAGAGGGATCTCCACTTGTTAGATGTGGTGCGTTGTCTCAAGTTTTATGTCCATCGCACTGAGTCTATCAGACATTCTGACACGCTGTTCATCATTCCTGAGGGTCCCAGGGCAGGAAGACCCGCATCCAGTGACTATTGCGTCCTGGATCAAGTCCACTATTCGTAAGGCTTACGAGCTCAGGAAGAAGCCTGTTCCCTTTAGGGTCACGGCTCATTCTACTAGATCTATTGGGGCTTCTTGGGCTTACAAGAATCAGGCCTCTGCTGATCAGTTGTGCAAGGCGGCCACTTGGTCGTCTGTGCACACCTTTTCAAAGCACTAACGTGTTGATGTGCTGGCATCGGCTGACGTCCGTTTTGGGAGGAGGATCCTGGAGGCAGTCTTGCCTGTCTAGGATCTTCTTCGGTTTTTTTGTGCTTCCTTCACTTTTGAGCCCTGTTGGCTCTAGTTCAGTGTGTTGTGTAACAGTTTCTGGGGTGTTGTTACCCCTGTTCAGTGTCCGTTGACACTTCATTGTTTTGTTGGGCTATCTCTGATCTGATGGTTCATATCTGCTTTGGTGACTTTGGGGCTTTGCACCTGGTCCTTACCTTACTTCCCGCCTCTGGGAAACTCAATGGTTGGACATCCCAGAGTTACCAGTAACCTGTATTGGACGACAGAGCAAAGAGGATTTTAGTCTTACCTATTAAATACTTTTATCTTAGTCCATACAGGTTACTGGTCTTCCACCCTGTCAGGGGACCATGCTTGGCTCTCCTGTGGCAGACTGTGGGGGTCCTACGGGGTCATGCTCACAGGAGTCTTCTTTACCTTCCACTATCTAGTCAATAGTGTCTCAAATCTTACTGGAGCTGATTGGCTAGCTGCAACCAAGGAAGGTAGACTCCACCCCCTGCATACAATTCTAGAATTGTTTCTGCCTAATTAAAGAGGCGGATCGCCTACCCAAAGTTACCAGTAACCTGTATGGACTTAAGAGAAAAGGATTTAACAGGTAAGACTAAAATCCTCTTTTCCTCAAACTTTGATAGATTTAAATGGTGCTTTTAACTTCTTGTGTGATAGAGAGGGTCCAAATGTGTTCTGTAGCAATGGGATTGAGCATTCTCTATCATTTAAAGGGACAGAAAAGGCCACTTAAGTCAGTGTGAGGTTGTATTTCTCAATGTGGTGAATTGCTCCTCTTTTGTGGATAGGACCCAATGCCTCTAGACCCCATTGTCCCCATTTGTGCAGCTGTAATCTTTAACCCTTTGAGTGCCAGAGAGGGACGCAACGCATTGCTACCTCTCTGGCACTCAAACGGTTAACTCTGGGTTGTGGAGCATGTGTGGTCTACTGCGAAAGGTAGCGCCAGGCAAAGTGGGATCAGTTAAAATGGTCTAGAAGGGACCCAGCAGTATATTACATTTACTGTATTAGTAGGTATTATTGCATAAGAGATGATTTAGACTGAAAGGAAGAGGTTGTCGTAATTCCCAGTTTCTGGTCAGATGAGCAGTTGTTGGTGTGTAATTCTCTGTGTTTTTTGCCATTCCAGGCTTCCTTAGCAGAAACGGATAAAATCACGCTGGAGGTGGCCAAGCTGATAAAGGATGATTTCCTGCAGCAGAACGGATACACCCCATATGACAGGTCAGAGGATACAATTAGCTGTCACTTTCCTGATTAAGATACGTTATTGCCACCTCTGTGGGACCCTATTAGCAGAATAAAAGGAGGCATGAGGGGAGGGAGTAAAATTAATTTTTTTTTTTTTTTTTTTTTTTTTTTTTTTTTAACCCCTTAACGACCCCACGATGTTTCAGGACCATCACGCCTATCTGGACGTTAAGGTCCTGGCACGTCACAGAAGTTTGTGATCATAGAGCTGCTGAATGTTGCACTGTGATCACGGAACACATCTATGGAAAAGAAAGTGACATGGTGCTCTAGTGCTCCCCACCCCCCGGACCACACGGTCCTTAAAGGGTTAAAATAAGTAATAATGTTAGCACCAATGGCATAACTACAGAGGATGCAGGTGTGATGGAGCTCGTGAAGTCCTGCGCACCCTTTGCAGTGAGGTACATTTACAGTCTTGGCTGCATCCACTGACATCATCACTGTGGGCCTCTGCTAGCTATTGAGATAACAATACCATTAGTGAACCCCTTCTCTTTTCTACTTTCACTCTCTGTGGTTGCGCCATTACTGTACAAAATAAGAATAGACTTAAAAAGGAGCAGTATTTTTTTTTTATTTCTTTTTTTTTAATGAAAACCTATGTAACATAGTAAATTAGGTTGAAAAAAGACACAAGTCCATCAAGTTAAACCTTCGCCTCATACCTCAGTAACTGAGAATTTTATAGCTTTCCTGCTACCAATTAAATTAGTCTTTATCAGACCTTCCTGATCAGCCTACCGATAAACAGTATAACTCTGTATGTTCCCTTTTGAAAGAAATGTATCTAATCTTCGCTTAAATGTATCCATTGTATCTGCCATAACTACCTCCCTGGGCAATGAATTCCACAATTTGACAGACCTTACCGTAAAAAAACCCTTCCTCTGCTGAAGTTTAAACCTCCTTTCCTCTAATCTCAAGGGGTGTTATAGAGATTTTCCTGCTGAATAAAACCCAGGGCACTCCCACTTCTGTCAGTTGTTTTACTCAAATGTGATAACAGTTCAACTTATCAGGCAATGAATTACAGCGTGACTACTTCCTGAATATTGTAACAGATAGGAAGTGACTCAGCAGTTTCTAGCACATTCTCTGGAGAACTGTTTATCAATGACTCCCCTGTCCCACTGAATGCAGCAGAACAAATAATTGGAATCTGACCACTAGCGGACACTGTTAAGGTGTTAAAAAAAAATATATATATATATATATATATATATATACATCTCAGCAGTTGGGAGTTCCTTTATTTTACTCACCATGAAAAGCCCTCCATTTTGTTTGTAACAAAATTTTACTGCTAATGTAATAATTGGGGGGTGTATTAAGAAAGCTAAAGATGAGCAATTCTTTCTGAGAGAAAAAAAAATCCTATTGATTTTAAATGGGGCTTTTAACCGCTTGAGTGCCTGAGGGGGTATGCAACACATTGCTTTGGAATGCATTACTCACCCCTCTGGCACTCAAGTGGTTAAATGTTAGCGTTCTCCAGTGTATTACTTTCCAACGCATTGGAGAACTTTTCACATGCAAGGAGTTAAAAAAAAAAAAAAAAAAAACAATTTTAAATCGTTTTTTATTTGTGACATTTTTCTTTTTCCCCATACGTTTTAATTGGTTCGCCCCAGATTTGTACCTCACTGGCTACCTGAATAAGTCTCGCTGTGTTGGTAAAACAGCCGTCTCCCCATTTATATATACAAAGTCCTTTATATTAACACCTCCCCATTTATACCTGTACCGTTAATGAGGTTTTCTGGATAATGGACTGAGGCTTAAACGGATAGTAATACTTCGTTTTATCTTTATTTTATTTTGTAGGCATTAAAAAAACATGAAGAATGATATAAGTCTTATCTCTCAAACCATTATGGTTTGAGAGATATTCACAAGCAAAGTTTCCCCTCACTGACCAAAATGGTTAAGTCTGCCATCTAGCTGTCAGATTTGGAATCAGGTCCTCAGCACTTCTCACTCCCACCCACTAACTGGCAGTTCATGTGGCAGGAGGCACTTATACCCAATAGCACTTACTCCTTCTGTGTCCAACCTTCCTTCCTCTAGTCTGTGAGATCTCACCAGCAGGGGGCCCTCTGATACTTCTGTTCTCCACATTTGATTTTACTATTTAATATCTCTGTATGTCTACTCCCTACTGTAAAGCGCTGCGGAATTTGTTGGCTCTATATAAATAAAGATTAATAATGATAATAATAATAATAAAAGATCAACAGGTGGCTCTTCAGCAGAGCCCAGATCACAAGATATAAAAATAACTATTTCATTAGAAGGGTCTAAAAAGAGTGCTTGCAAGCCAGGCACACTTTGTAGACTACTCGAATGAAGTAGTTCTTATATCTCAATCTCGGCTCTGCTGTAGAGCCACGGCCGGTCCGCGGACCGGATTCCAAATGTGACAGCTAGATGGCAGACTTGACCGTTTTGGTCAGTGAGGAGAAACTTTGCTTGTGAATATCTCTCAAACCATAAAGTCTGTTATTAAAGGGATTAAAGTGTATATGTCACCTTGAATTTTCTTTACATATTTGAAACGTTCATTCAAACTGCCTATATGTCATGTTATCCAAAAGTCCAGCAGATGAGTAGTTTAGTAGATTGTCATACTTTAATTTCTGGGAAAAGTGAAAATGAAGGTCTCCTGGTGCAGCAGAGGTTCATTAGAATATGACACTTTACTGAAAAGGTTTTATTAACATATGAAATGCTGTTGAAAAACTTAATTCGCATATAAAACATAATTGGCCCTGCACAGGTTCCGCACATGAACACGATAACAAGTATGAATATCTCATTAAAGGGATAGTAATACTTCGTTTTAACTTTATTTTATTTTGTAGGCATTAAAAAACATGAAGAACGATATAAGTCTTATCTCTCAAACCTTTATGGTTTAAGAGATATTCACAAACAAAGTATCCCCCCCCCCCCGTTCAACCAGATCAGAAGGGAGGTGCCCAGGTAGACTGTAGAGAGGGACAATCTTCAATTAAGATAAGGGAAAAACCTGAAAAACTTGTCAATGGGGGCAGGGCTTTCATTGTTCTCACAGGAAGAAGATTGTCCCCTGCTGTTATCTATCTGGTTTATGGACTGGATTCCACATCTGAGAAGAGATGGCTTACACTAGGTAAAAGGGGTGGGAGAGGAAACTTTGCTTGTGAATATCTCTCAAACCATAAAGGTTTGAGAGATAAGACTTATATCGTTCTTCATGTTTTTTTAATGCCTACAAAATAAAATAAAGTTAAAACGAAGTATTACTATCCCTTTAATGTACATTTGCTGTTTTTTTGGATAAAATGACACATAGGAAGTTTTAATGCAGTTTTCAAATGTGCAAACTTGAATTAAAGGGATAGTAATACTTCGTTTTAACTTTATTTTATTTTGTAGGCATTAAAAAAAAACATGAAGAATGATATAAGTCTTATCTCTCAAACCTTTATGGTTTATGAGATATTCACAAGCAAAGTTCCCCTCCCCGCCCCTTTTTCCTAGTGTAAGCAATCTCTTCTCAGATGTGAGTCTGGTTGTATGACAGTACAGATAACAGAAGGGGACAATTTTCTTTGTATGAAAACAATGAAAGCCCTTCCCCCCTTGACAAGTTTTTCTACTTTTTCCATTATCTTAATTGAAGATTGTCACTCTCTGCAGTCTACCTGGGCATCTCCCTTCTGATCTGGTTGAACGGGGGGGATACTTTGTTTGTGAATATCTCTTAAACCATAAAGGTTTCAGAGATAAGACTTATATCATTCTTCATGTTTTTTTAATGCCTACAAAATAAAATAAAGTTAAAATGAAGTATTACTATCCCTTTAAGGTGACAGTTCCACTTTAATGACCACTGTGCTGCACTGCTGCCTCTGCAGGTTCTGTCCTTTCTACAAGACGGTGGGGATGTTGTACAACATGATCGCCTTCTATGACATGGCTCGTCGTGCTGTAGAGACCACTGCTCAGAGTGACAACAAGATCACGTGGGCCATTATTAGGGAGCACATGGGAGAGATCCTGTACAGACTGACCTCCATGAAATTCAAGGTTAGTAGGAATATGCGGCACACAGATCGATTTTCTAATGTCCTCAGTAGCATTATTACTAATATTATTTCACTGCATCTAATTCATGGGTAGGCAGCCTTTGGTCTCCAGCTGTTGTAGATGGTATCCTTTGGCAATATCGCCCTCTACTTGGGGAGCATCAAAACAGCAAGATCAGAATGTCGCCTGCATGAAAAGGGCGATATTATCATGTCTCCGTTTTGATTGTTGCACCCTGCTGACTGCTAATTCCATACATTCCCAAGCAGGGCCAGATTTTCCATAAGGCAGAGTAGACATCTGCCTACAGGGGCTCCTGCCATTGCAATGGATATTTTTTGTGTTTTTTGAAGTGGCTTGGCATGCCATGCCGCATTGTAAGCTGTGCCTCACAGACCTGTAGCTGCTGAGCTCTCCTGGCTCTTTAGTAATGCAGAACGATGGGAGATGACATCATCATGACATCATCTCCCAGTGCTCTGCATTACTAAAGGGAAGACCGCGCGGGAGCTCCGACAGCTGCAGGTCTGTGCAGAAGCACAGATCTCTCCAGCCGCTGGACCACCAGGGAGGTAGGAAACCGATGTGGGGGAGAGAATGTGAGTCTTAATTTGGAGATAATGGGGACAATGTGAGGTCAATATGGGGATGATGGGGGGCAAGCAATGTGGAACTGATGGGGGTCAATGTGGAGGTGATAAGGGCAATGTGGAGATTTGGAGCACTGTGGAGATGGCCAATGGAAGGGGGGCGGCGGCTTCAGATATCTGTGCCTACAGGCTCCTGAGATGTAAATCCGGCCCTGTTCACAAGGACTGTGGGTAGAGATAGAGTGATGTTCGTGCAGCCCCCTCCATGCACATAACCACCACCCCATGCAGGGATAAATAAGGGGCTACATTAGAAAGCAGTATTTGGGACCTGTGTCCCACGCCATGGACCAACCTATTTTAAAGACAGAAGAAGCAGTATCATACCATCTGGGTTCTGTTATTGAGAAGAAGAGTGGGCCGGTGGGTATGATGCTGCTTCTTAGGTCTCTAAAAGAGGTTGTCCCACGGCATGGGACGCAGGTCCCAAATACTGCTTTCTAATGTAACCCCTTATTTATCCCTGTGTGGGGTGACTGTTACATGTGCTAAGGAGGCTGCAGCATCATCACTCTGTGTCATATACTAGTGTAAAAGCCCGTGTACATGGGCCAAGGTCCGGGTGACGTTAACCCTTTGAGTGCCAGAGGTGTATGCGTTGCGTAACCCTCTGGCACTCAAAGGGATAAGAGGCCGGTCCTGCTCTGCGCCCTGCCGCCAACGCAGTCATGCACTGTAGAGACTGCCCGATAGCACAGAATGCTCCCAGCACAGAACTCCCAGCATTCCGTGCTCCCAGCATTCCGTGCGTTCAGGCATTCTGTACTGCACATGACAGCTTCTGGGGGTACGCAACGCATTGTAACTATGTTTAAGAGGTTAATAAGCCATTGCTTGCCAGTGTCCTTCTGTGACTGTTCTCTCCCTAATTTGCCCCATCCTGTCTCTCCATTGCCCGGTGACATTCAAGCCTAAAAGCCCATTTGTCTCTTTTCCAGGACCCGGTGAAAGAAGGAGAAGCCAAAATAAAGGGGGACTACGCCCAGCTCTTAGAAGACATGCAGAACGCCTTCCGCAGCCTGGAAGACTAAGCGCCGGGTCCCTGCACCTTCCCCTCTCCCGACTCGTCATCTCAGACCTCCGGCTCCTGTGGGCCACTCGGGGTCTCTTGTATATGTACAATAGAAAACCTCTCATCCCCTATTCCACATTTAGTAGGTCTCCCAGAGACCAACCGTGTCCATTCCAGTGTCCTGACGCCTCTGTGTAGCTGGTGTCCTATTGATTTACCTGAACGTGTGAAGTGCAATCCGAGATACCTGGCAAGGGATTCTGGGTCATACGTATAAATACAAAGTGGAGGAATTCTGGGACAAATCAGCTGTACCGTGTGTGTGCAAACCCCTCTGGCACTCATAGGATTCAAATCAGTGGGGAAGTATTATTTGTCCCCTCATGGCGGATTTTTATGTATCCCTATACAATCCATCGAAAGTCACCTATTGAGGCAACGGGGGTTAAAAAAACAAAAAAAAAAAAAAAAAAACCTATTTAAATCAGTAGGAATATATATATATTTTTTTTTACCCTGCTGTACAGTTGGTTTGCACCAAAATTGCTCCAGTTTTTCTTACTGGGTCAGAACTAACTTTCTATAGAGAACTGATCAGGTCTGAGAAACCTGTGGCCCTTGAGCTGCTGCTGGATTACAACTCTTCTCATCCTCAGCCAACCAACATCTGGGTGACTGTGATAGGAGTTAGTGTAGCGACAGCTGGATTAACCCTTTTCAGTGCCAGATGGGTACGCAACACATTGCTTTGCACTGAAAGGGTTAATAGCGATGTAACATCTCCTCCTGATGCCTTACTATGGCAACAAAATTCTGATGGCCCCTACGAGTTTTTGCACTGTGCCTGTGTTGAACAGATAACATCTTCGGTCAGTCCTTGATCTTGTGTCTTTGATGGGCGGACATGAATGTTACTGGCAGATTCTTTTTCCAAAACGAAGCTGGGAAATTACATACCCCTACTTTAACCCTTTAAGGACCAGAGGGGTGTGATAAGCAATAGGCTGGCTTCCCCCTCTTGTTCTTAAAGGAATATGTTTTATATTTTTAGTGGGAGGAGTTTATGTCCTCTGGTTCTGCACACAGCTGTCGTGTCCACCTTCATTTCCATGACATCCATGACCATTTGAAGATGTTATTGCTTGAACCCAGGGCACAAGGACAGGGCCAGATTTCCCAATTTAATAAAGCTCCAAATTTTGAGGGGAGGTGCCTCAGCTGTGCTGGCCACACCCATATTCTGAATTGTGGGCGTGGCCACATCAATCTTAAAATCCCTGCACCAGTTTTGTATATTGCCTAGCAGATTTCACTAACAACCAATCGGCATTTTTCATTTTTCTTGTTATAGGCCAAGGGTATTTTCTGGGCCAGGAAACAGTGGTTGGGATGGGGGTGGGGTCATGTGAGGAGTGGAGGTGTGGTTATGGGAGGAGCTTAAGGGCACCTATATGCCTGTGATGTAAATCCGACCCTGCACATGGGTAATATTCATAAGACCCATTAGGATTTCCAGGACATAGTACGGTAATCGGGTGTCACTGTTCGGAGGTGTTATTTCCCCTTTAATTGTCCCGGTCCCATCCTGATACCAGTCCAACTGCTGCTATCCTTTCAGTATAAAGGAAACACTAATCTTAACCCTTTGAGTGCCAGATGGGTATCCAGTCCATTGCTTTGCGTAGCATGTTCCGTTGGGTATAAAGGAGACACTCTTAACCCTTTGAGTGCCAGAGAGGCATTATGCATTGGATACCTCTCTGGCACTCAAAGGGTTAATATGCATCTTGCTATTATATGGAATATCATGGTGTGGTGCTAACATGAATATATATATAACGTTTTCCAGGCCCTGGCAGGGGACAAGTATAAATTCCCTTGCATTTTAACCCCTTAAGGACCCATGACATGCCAGGGGACAGTCTTGGGTCCAACGTGCGATAAGGACCCATGACGGTCCTGGCACATCATGGCTTTCAGTGCTGCACTCCTTGGTCCTTAAGGGGTTAATGGAGATTCTTTTTTTAACCCCTTGATTACTAGACAGATTTCCAATGCATTCCTTTGCAATGTGTTAGAGACTTCTCTAGCATTCAAAGGGTTAAAAGCTCCCTTTAAATGGTATTTGGGGAAGTATGTTTCTCCCCCCCTAAGGTGCATTTGGTTTATCCCAGTTCATAGCACATCAGACTCCCCTGTGTTCCTCTATGCGTCTGGTAGTGACACATATTGCACTGCAATAAAACGGAACTGTCCTCTTGCCAGAAAGGGGTTAAAATGGTAAGAGAAGATTCGTTATACCCCCCCACCACCATCCAATTGTTTAGAGGCTGGTTTTACCCCGTCTCCGGTGGATTGTGAAGGTACATGATGGAAGTTACTATTTCAGTATATGGCAAAGTATCATATAAAAAAATATATGATTTAGTACTTACGGACATAATGTCGTCAAATTTCGTATATTTATATCCTTCAAGGAAGGTGAACAACTCTTAAGCCCTCCTGGTCTTTAATGGGTTAATTATCACCCTCCATTTAAGTTAGAGGGAAATTATCATGTTTAGTATTAGCAGACTTGCTAAAAATCCCAGGGTGCAGTGCGCAGCCCCAAAATGGGTCCATTAGCTGTAAGGGTTGGGGGTAAGCCAGAACACATCCCGGACGTCTATGCTTTCCTGGGAACTATTGCAGTTGGGCTGCACCATAAGAGAATATATATTCATCCAATCTTGTAAAGACAATAGTGTTTATTAGAACTTGATTAAAAGCATTGTCGCTGGTCACAAACTCTCAATTAACTCATGACCTCAGAAGGCCAGACAGATGCTCCTAATGGACTGCTGATCAATTTGGTGTGGAGCTTTGATTAGTCCTGGATACCATGTTCATGTGGCGTGAACTTGTTTGATGTTTGGCAGGACTCTGGGACCCCCAAACTCCAGCCACTGTAGACATCCTAAAAATACATAATTGGAGATAACTTCTCCAGTGATATAATTTCTCCAGTTCCTATGTTATTCTATAGATACTATGCAGTAAGATCTCCGAAGCTGAAGAAATCTTAGTGCATAGGCTCCGTAAAATAATATAGGAATTGGAGAAGTGATATCACTGGAGAAGTTATCACACCTTTATCACACCTTAGTGAATCTCCCCCTTGAGTCTAACAATCACATCTACAGCTGTCTACTAGTATATATTAAATATTTATTTGGCGATCCAATCCCCACACAATTCAATTGTAGGGGCTGTTAGGATTTTCTACACTGACTGAAGTGTAGGGGTTATTGGAACACGTGAGTGTTTCTTTAATCCATATCTTAAGAAAATGCAATAAATGACCAATTACAGGGATTGTCTTACCCTTCAGTTATAGGGAGATGTAACACTTGATTGTTTAACCCCTTGCGGACCAGAGAGTACCACGCATTGCAAAGCAATGTGCTCCACACCCGTCTGATGCTTAACCCTTTGAGTTGGATACTTCTCGGGCACTCGAAGGTTAAAGGGTTAAGCATATACCTGCGCGAATGACCTCTCTAGCATCCAAGAGGTTAAAAATAATCCTAAAAACATGACATCAGGTGTATCCTTAAACATTTAACCCTCCGAGTGCGTTGGATACCTTTCTGGCATTCAGAGGGTTAAGGACGAGAGGGATTTACAGTACATTGGTCCTTAAAGGGCCTAATGATACACCTGCTCTAGAGTAATGTACATTTGTGCTGAAGACCCTGCTCATCCAATGAGTTAAAATAATAAACACGTGACCCACAATCCCTTGTCATGTACATTCCCTGCCCTATGGGTGTTTGTGAATAAACGCTAGTGAATTCATTGTATAATTCCTTTCATCTTGTGTGTAAACACTCGTCCTCTTTTACCATTGTACTCCGTGTTGTAAAATTCTCAAGATGAATAAAACGTATAGATGTTTAAAGCCGGGGGTGGATTGTACTACTTCCCCACAGCCGTGTAAAGAAGAACTCGTGTATTTATTGTACTGTAACTGGGCTCCTAGTTGGGTGCCAGGTTAAAGAGAAAGTAATGATTGGTTAATTCAATATTTATCAATGCAAGTGTGTGGCTGATCTTGGTGACATTCTTAACCCCTTAAATACTGGGCGATCGCGCATACGTCTGGCTATTAAGGACAACAGACCTTTTTATTTTTTTGTGCATCATTGCGCATCAATTCCATGCCTGTCCTGGCACGTTATGGGTCCTTGTGGCTTGTCGACCCATGACGTGCCAGGTCCGTCAAGGGTCCTTAAGGGGTTAAACCCTTAAGGACCCATGACATGCCAGGACAGTCATGGAAAACTTTCCTTAAGGACCAGTGACGGTCCTGGCACGTCATGGAATTCAGAGGTCCCCGTGCGACTGAAGAAAAAAACAAAACTCTGTGGTCCTTGCCGACCGCGCAGCCAGTTGTTAAGGGATTAAAAACAACATTTGGCTTGTTATTTAATGTTTATTATTTCTCCTGCCCCCCCTTCTTTTTGGAAGGGACTGCCCTGTTGCCCAACTGTCCTCAACAATCTAACGAATCAGACACTTCTTTGTTACCGGGTTTTGTAAACCAGTGCTGAGCACCAGCTACAATAAAGTGACTGTTCAGGACTCATTTACAAGCCTTAGAAACAAGGAAGTATCCCGGTTAGCAGATTGCAGTGTAGGAGTTGCCGTTGGAAACCACAGCTCTGTCAGTCAAGCGACCAACCAGACCCTTCCAAGGATAAAATACCCAGGAAAATATAGCAGGAGATCAGTCACATTCTTAAATTGCTGACTATTGATTTATCTAAATCTGAAGTTAGCATTACTTTCTCTAAGCAGCTTCAGATACCTTTGTTTTTGTTTTGGTGTTTTTGTTCAGCGTTTCGCTTTTGTTCACTGTATCAGTTATTTCTTCCAGGCTCTTGAAGGGGATGAAAGAAAATTTTGAAAGCACTCTGATTTTATGACTTGAAATACGTGTAAAGTTGTTAAAATTCTTGAGAATAAAATATGAATTTAAATTTATCACACTGTTGTGCTGAGGGTGTTAATATTGTATCAATATAAAATGTATATAAATTAGTGTTAACTGAACGCAAACACCTAATATTAACTCCTAGAGACAGACGCCTGCCACACACACACACACACACACACACACACACACACACACACACACACACACACACACACACACACACACACACACCCCGACACACACACACCAGACGCTGACACACAAGACACACACACACAAGACACACACACCAGCCACGTAAGATGGCCCAGAACTGCACGGTGTCTTGGGGTCCCATTACAGTTAACAATAAAATGTCAGCAGTCAAAGGCAGAACCGCATTTCTTCCATCTGCATCAAAGTCTGTAAAAGTTTTAGCAGGCTGTCATTTTAAGAAGGAGCTAGAGATGTATAAAGAAAAAGTCATGAATTGTGCAATAAATTATACCAAATTTGCTCCCAAAATGTACACCACTGCAACATGGTATAACATTTGGCCCAGTACAGCTCATGTATACAAATTACACAGTTGCCTTTATGCATCCATATTGTCACTCTCACTGCCAGGCGATTTTTTTTGCACTTTTCATGCAGTTTTACATATTTCTGCTTCCTCCCCAACTTCACTCTTCACTTGGCTGATGTGTTCAGCAGGAACATGTTAATCAGGGTGGCTGGAGTAACAATGGTCAATTCAAACAGGACTATCCATAGATATCAGTGCCCCCCAATTAATTCTTAGTATAGCGGTAATCATTGAAATACTGTTATGCTTATTAAGTGCTGGCATTATTTGTAAACATAAGTTTGTATGAGACGCACCTCAAGACCACAGAGCAGACATCTTGCCACTGAGAGATCTGTGTGCCTGCACTCTGTCCCTGTCTCACTGATAGGTTATTTGCCAAAGGGGAAGTTGCATTGTACCGCATAGTACAAGCAGAGACCTGACGGTGCAGGAGCACAGATCCCTCTTCGGGAAGATGTCTGCGCTGTCGTCTTGAGGTGAGTCTCATACGAATGTACGTTTGCAAATCATGCCAGCACTTAATAAAGATTATAATAGTATTTCTCTGTCGTCCAATATAGGTTACTGGTAACTTTGGGTAGGCAACCGCCCTTTTAAGTAGGCAGGAACAATTCTTGAAGAGAGTGCTGAGTGGAGCCTACCTCCTCTCCATAGCTGCATCTAGCCACCCCTCTCCAGAAAGATTTGTTACTTGATGAAGATACAGGCAAGAGAACAGTTCTGCTTTAGTTTTAGCTTATTTTTTGTTTTCTGTTAGATATGGAATACCACCATTAGGCGGATTACCATGACTGACATTCCCTAGTGGATAGCTCAGTTTCCAGGCGCTATGGTGGACCTCTTAGCCCTGGGGGGAAAATATTGTTTGGCAAGTTCTTTCCCCAGGAGTTGCCCACCGAGGCTTCTTCTTAATACATGGTAATCTGAAGATAGAAGATCTGCAGGAAAGGTGAGCAACCCTTTGAGTGCTGAGGTCCACTTGTCCCACGTTTCCTCTCCGCACAGAAGTCTCCTTTGGAGTTCCTACTGCATCCTCCTGCACTCGTTGGGTTTATCTGTATGTCTGTTGGGGTTTTGGAACAGAGTTTCTGTGGTAAATGTAACACTTTGTCTGCCAGTTGGCATTCTTTTTGGGGGTTTTCACACTTTTCCCTTCTTGCTACAATGTGTAATTGTCTTAACATGTTTTCTGGTGTTTCTGCAACTATTTTTTACCTCACTGTAAAATATTGTAAATTTGAGTTTGCGATCTTTACCGCATAGACGCCATTGCTCCATTCACCTCTATGGGACTTTTCAGTTTGGGACATATCTCTGCAACCGCTCAACGTAACGACTTCAGAGATGGCTCGTTTTGTTTGTCTGTCCTTGCTCTATCATCCGGTCAATGTTCTGTGTGTTTTGGGGGGCTTTGGGCACTGTTGGGGTACTTTTTTAGGGAAAACTACATTTCGAATGAGTGATTGCTTAGTCCGCTCGTTTCTGATTGGCTCCCATTGCGGCAGCCATTTTCTGCTTTCCCTTAACGAGTATCCTACGCAGGGCTTGGACTCTTCTCTCCTCGGCAGATTAACCCTTCGCCTGCAAGATAAGTGCAAATTAGCGATTTTCTGGAATGAAATTTTAATCTTAAACACTGTATTGTTACACTTCCCCAGGTTCTGTGCTCCTCTTCCAAGCCCAAACAGCAATGAAGGGCCAAGCAGTCCTCCACTAAGCCCAAGACCTCCAAACCTGCTTCGGCATGATTCACTGAACCCCCAGTCCCCACGCTCCAGTGGGTGGTCATTTGCGCCACTTCCTCAGTGTCTGGACAGACACCATGAGAGATCCGTGGGTTTTGCAGGTTGTGTCAGAAGGGTACAGGATTCCTTTAGTTTCTCTTCCTCCGTTCAGGTTTTTTTCCTTCCCACACCCCTCAGGGAGTGTGCTATCCAGACCCTCTCCGGCTGGGGAGCGGTCCTGGGTCACAGCAATGCCCAGGGTCGGTGGTCTCCAGAGGAATTCCTCCTGTCCTGGGTCACAGCAATGCCCAGGGTCGGTGGTCTCCAGAGGAGTTCCTCCTTCCCATCAATGTGTTGGAGCCTCGGATGATATTTCATGCTCTTCGCCACTGGATGCATCATCTGGAGGGATGTCCATTCCGAGTGGAGTCCGACAATGCCATGGCCGTGGCTTACATCAACAAGCAAGGCAGTACAAGAAGTCTCACTGCCTGATTGGAGGTCAAAGCTATTTTAACCTGGGCAGAGGAACATGTTCCTGCCATATCCACAGTTCATATTCCCGGCGTAGACAACGTGCTGGCAGACACAGTGGACAGCGGAGAGTGGGAACTGAATCAAGAAATGTTCAACCTCGTTGTTCAGAGGTGGGGACTGCCTTTCATCGATCTGATGGCAACGAGGCACAATCAGAAGGTTCTGTTGCTCTGCTCTCGCTGGAAAATCTAATAATGATAATAACGCACAACGAGGCAGAGATTTGGTGCTCGCTGTGTAAATTTACAGTCTAGCTATGGATTGCCTACAGCATTCTCGTCTTTAAAGGGATAGTAATAGTTAAAATGTAAAAAAAAATATGTTGTAGAGTTTATCCCCCTGAGTAAAACAAGAGTACTCCCACTGCTGAAAGGTGTTTCATTCAAAAGTTATTAATTTTCAAAGTTGAATTTTTTAGGTGCAATATCACAGTGGCCTGAAATTGTACAGTGGCGCTGTTGCTACACCATCCTATGGAGATTTATAGTCAACTGACCAGAGCTGTCCATAGGATCGTGTAGCAACAGCGCCACTGTACAATTTCAGGCCACTGTGATATTGCACGTAAAAAATTCAACTTTGAAAATTAATAACTTTTGAATGAAACACCTTTCAGCAGTTGGAGTACCCTTGTTTTACTCAGGGGGATAAACCCTACAACATATTTTTTTTTTACATTTTAAGTATTACTATCCCTTTAAAGTTTAACTAACTCATTGTAATGGGCTTTCATCTATATTTGTTTATTGTAATGGGCTTTGTTACCCATTCTTTATTTCTGACTATAGTTTGAAATATTAATATGTATGTGTCACTGTATGCACAGTAACCAGTACTTCTGGTATGAAGTGACAGCTGGGAAGGAGAGCGGAATGTTATTTGACAAACCAGGCTGTGTCAGTCATTACTACCAAATTTGCATAAACTGACAAATAAAGCTAAATATCTCAGGATGTGGTTTTAAATAAAAAAAATTGATAACATAAATGTAGTTGTCTTTGGAAAGCCCTTAAAATCACCCAAATCATAAAATGTCAGTTTTACTTTAATGCAATTGCATTATTTAGTATGATCTGGCCCTCGATTAAATTACTTTTAAATTGCTTTTCGCAATATGACCCCTCAATTAATTTTCTTTTCTTAACCCTTTGAGTGTCAGAGGGGTATGCACTGCATTGTGTACCTCTCTGCCACTCAAAGGGTTAATCTGGTCCTGTTCTCTCAGCTTTCAGGTAACAATTATAAATCCAATCCCGTGAACCTTTTACTGCCCCTTTAAACTGTAATAGTGCCACCTAGTGTCCAAGCAGTTCACCTGGTGTTCAGGCAGTTATTATGTTACATTCTATGGGACAGGTAAGCCACTGAATATGAAGGTATATCCATCACACTGCAAATCAATGCAGTGGAGATGTCTGTCACTGAAAGGGTTAAGTTGTGTTACGGGCCTGCATTGACATATATGTAATCACACAGCTGAAGCTTCTACCGAGCAGAGCTTTGATATAAAGTGTAAGTAGAGTAATACTGGGGCGAGGGGGGCGGGTATAGAGGAGTTAAAAAATCTGAAAGCCACCTCCATTGAATCAGACCCAATCTCCCATAAGGTATTATATTTACAAGATACTTTGATGCAAGTAAACTTCAAAACCAATCGATTGTCACAATAAACAACCTCCAGTATCATGTATACGGTGAACCCAATTCAGACCACTTAAAGGGATAGTAATACTTCGTTTTATCTTTATTTTATTTTGTAGGCATTAAAAAAACATGAACGATATAAGTCTTATCTCTCAAACCTTTATGGTTTGAGAGATATTCACAAGCAAAGTTTCCCCTCCCGTCCCTTTTACCTAGTGTAAGCCATCTCTTCTCAGATGTGGAATGCAGTCCATAGACCAGACAGATAACAGCAGGGGACAATCTTCTTCCTATGAGAACAATGAAAGCCCTGCCCCCCTTGACAAGCTTTTCAGGTTTTTCCCTTATCTTAATTGAAGATTGTCCCTCTCTGCAGTCTACCTGGGCACCTCCCTTCTGATCTGGCTGAGCAGTGTTACATCAGTAAAAGGGGTGGGAGGGGAATACTTTATCATTGAATTACTCTTGAACTACAAGTCTAACACTCTCCAAAGTCCAAATACTATGAGGATTAATTAGAGCTGCTTTTATTATGAAACATTACTATCCCTTTCATGTAGCTTTCTCATTGTCTCCTTTCCTATATATGCCTTTAATGGGAGAGAAACCAAATACACACCAGCTCTCTAAGGGTAAACTGCAATACAATGTGTATAACAAGGCACCAAAATGGGTGATTAAAACAAGCGCATCGATCAAGAAGTCCAGATGTATAGATACCTCAAATAAGCTTTATCACAGAGCTGAAGCCTATACAGGACATAGCTTTCATATTCTAAATTCCAAGTGGCGTAATACTGGGACCAACCAACCACTGTAAACAAAATTTCCAGCTGTATTACTGATTACATTTTTTAACCTCTTGAATGTGATATCAATATCAGGTACTAGCATATTATGCATTCAATTAGTGACAGCTAAGGAAGGGTTAAGCTGCTATAAGCCGCCATAGTTGTAAAAATGTTGGTGGGATGAGAGAGCGCAGCTCTGATTTCCCCTCCCTTCTCTTATTCCTACCCCTTCCTTTGTTCTCTCTGTTCTTAGATTAGACATAAGTAACAGTTTTTCAAGGTTGCCAACACTGCCGTTTTCTAAAGGTCCTATTGTTAAGATGTTGTGTAGTAGCTGGGAAATAGGGTGTGTGTAAAACAATAATTGGGTGAAGGGTGAATAGATGTGATTGGGTGAACAAACTGATGATCATCCTATATAATAACTCACCAAAACGTGTGTAACGACGCAGTCATGCGCAGTAAAGACTACCCGCGCATCGGCTGATACAGAGCTGGGCGCTCTGTATCAGCCGTGGCGCTGGCAGTCTCTACTGCACTTGACTGCCCTGTGACCGGCTGGCAGTGGCACTGTGGCCTGTGTAACGGGCTCTTCAACTAGTAGTGAATAAATGATAAGGGGAGTGATTATACTAATGTTGTGTTGTTTTTGGACTACAAATGTATCATGCTTGTAGTTTTTAGACCATAATGCATCATGTTATTACCCAAAATGCTTTATGATTATTAGGGTGTGTACTAGTATATAAATGCATTTCAAGCTTTATTTTCTTTAGAACGGAACAATTTTTGTAGTATGTTTTCCTTTATTCGAATAAAGTGGATTCCTGTTTTGTCCCTTCTCCAAATCTTGTCTCTTCATTGACTGTGCGACAAGAGGTTAAAAGCATTTTGCTAATAAATGCTAGAGAGTTTAAAAACTATAATCAGTAGTTACATAGTTGCATAGTAATTTAGGTTGAAAAAAGACTTGCGTCCATCTAGTTCAACCCTTTTCCTATTCCTGTTTACCATCGCTGACCCAAAAGAAGGCATCTGACTTCAAATGGCAATCAGATTTCTCCCTGGATCAACAAGTCCTAACTAAATATTAATCCCAATACTAACGTGCATAGCCCTCTATATTATGCTCTTTTAAATAAGTATCCAGGCCCCTTTTAAAGGCATCTAATGTATTTGATAGCACCACCTCCTCCGGAAGTGCATTCCATACCTTTATTGTCCTTACTGTAAAGAAACCCTTCCGCTGTTGTAGACTAAATCTCCTTTCCTCAAGTCTAAGCGGGTGGCCCCTTGTCCTGTGTACTGTTCTGTTAATGAACAGGTCTTTTGAAAGCCCTTTATATGGGCCTTGAACATATTTATATAGTGTTATCATATCCCCTCTAAGACGCCGTTTCTCTAGTGTGTACAAGTTTAACTTTTCTAGCCTCTCTTCATAACTAAAACTTCAACTAGTTCATTGCATTGGAGACCTCTCTAGCAATCAAGGGGGTGAAAGCCCAGTTTAAATCAAAGAGATTTGTTTCCCTTTTTTGTATGATACATTTGGTTTGTTCAAGAATTGCCCCTCTTTTCTTTGGACGTATGGCCCGCAAACATGATCTCTCTCTGTACAAAGAGATAATCTTACTCCTTTCAACTACTATGATCAGGAGGCTGCCACCTTTCTGCTTCCGGTGACATTGCACGACTTGTGCCCATGTATATGATGGGAGAGCGACACATACCAAATTTATCATAGTAATATACACAGTTGTGCAAATGAAAAGTGGAATTATTTGGGGGCAAACCAATTGCTCCATAAAGAAGAACTAAAGTGCCTTTACTCGCCAACTTAAAAACTCGATGGGCACGTCTCCCCTGGGCAGTCACATGACAGAGCGTCACTAGTGTTCCATAGTACTGTGTAGTGTGCGCATACAACTGACTTTAAATGAACAATAATCCCAACACCTGGGGGGTAGATGTACTAAGATTCAATGCTGTGGGGATGTATATCTGTGGGGCAGGGGAGGGCTGGCAACTTTTGGCCTGGGGGGCAAGTACAATTAAGTGGTCTATTTCTATTACCGCTCCAGCCCAATGTCCTAGCCCACCCCCTTTTGTTAATGTTATCGCTGGCATTAATGTTATGGATTAAGTCAAGTGATACCTCAGAGCTTATAACTGAAATTGTAGTACACTATGGATATTATAGAGATGACAGTTGAAATGGATCTACACTACTGATACCACAGAGCTTATAATTGAAATGTATCTACACTACTGATACCACAGAGCTTATAATTGAAATGTATCTACACTAGTGATACCACAGAGCTTATAATTGAAATGGAGCTACAATACTCATGTAGCTCCTTAAATTCTGTTTACTCTATTTACAGCAGCAAATGGGAAATTGAGTGAGGCAGTGGCCCACTGGCCCATATTCATGACCAGCCTGGGGGGCAATTGCCCCCTTGCCCCCCAGGCCAGCCCTCCCCTGCTGTGGGGAGCACATTGTGTTGGCTATGGAGAAACACATCACCATATGCACTAAGAATTAAGAGAGGTTCACCCTTAGCATACAATGCTGTGGAACTGTTGGCAACAGGGACGTACATAGACATTTTGGGGGGCAGGGGCTCAAATGAAAAAAAAAAGGGCACTTCTCATAATTATTTATTGAAAATATATATTTAAAAAAAAAAGAAAATAATTTACATCTCAGGAGCCTGTAGGCACAGAAATCTGAAGCCCCCTCCCCATTGGCCATCTCCACTGGACACCTCCACAATGCTCCTGATCTCCACATTGACCCCCATCATCTCCATATTGCCCTTACATTGTCCCCTGTCAGCTCCATATTGCCCCCATCAGCTCCACATTGCCCCAATCATCTCCATATTGCCTCCCATCAGCTCCAACTTACCCTCACATTGCCCCATCAGCGCCATATTGCCCCCATCAGCTCCAACTTACCCTCACATTGCCCCCATGAGCTCCATATTGCCCTCATCAGCTCCAACTTACCCTCACATTGCCCCCATCAGCTTCATATTGCCCCATCAGCTCCAACTTACCCTCACATTGCCCCCATCATCTCCATATTGCCCCATCAGCTCCAACTTACCCTCACATTGCTCCCTTCATCTCCATATTGCCATCAGCTCCAACTTACCCTCACATACATTATCCCATCATCTCTACATTGCCATCATCTCCATCTTGCCCCCCATCAGATCCATATTGCCCCATCTTTTCCACATTGCCCCCCAGTGTCCGTTTCCTACCTCTTCCCTGGTGGTCCAGCAACAGGAAAGGTCTGTATGTTCCTCCTTTGGCACAGACCTGTAGCTGCTGGAGCTCCTGCGCGGTCTTCTCTTCATGCAGAGCGCTGGGAGATGATGTTATCTCCCAGCACTCTGTAATACTAAAGAGCCGACAAGGGAGCGCAGCATCTACAGGTCTGTCCTGAAGAAGGCACAGACCTGACTGGGTGGTGGTGGGGGGGTTAGTGCGGGCGGCGAGGCAACTTTTTTTTTTTTTTGCTAAAAGGGCACGAGGGCACTTTGAACAAAAAGGGCAGGTGCTCAAGTCCCCCTTGGTGTCTATGTGTGCAATTACCTGGTTGGCAACGTGGAAGGGATGTCCTCAGTTACACTTCTCCAGCAGTAGACAACCCTGACGTCTGAGCGCATTCTCTCTGTTTCTCCATTTGCTCAGTGGGGGGGCAGAGAGGATCTTCTCAGACGTCAGCATCACAAACAGCATCACTTCCTTAAACCTTTGAGCGCCTTAGGGATGTGCATTGCAAATGTACCTTCGACACAGATACGACACAACATCACCATCACGAACCCTCATTGAACTTTAGTGCATCTCAGCCCTAATCTCCTTTAAAGGTTTGGCCATTTGTCCCTGACTAGCACGTATGTGCTCTGGTAGCTCAGATGTTAATATATAGCGGCTCACCTGATTATGTGCTGATTCTTGCAGGGTAGGGTAAAGCCTGCTCCACTTTTTTCTCTGATCGTGACTGAAGGCTGGATTCAAATGCAGGTATCCCCATAAACTTCATCAGGAACATTTTTGATAAAACAGGAGGTAACATTTATCTCCTGCATTTGAATTCAGCCCTGAATGCTCTTCCTCTGAATCAGGGAACACTTCTAAATTTCTCAAATCCCAGAGCTGCAGAGAGCCGAAATCCATGCTCTGCACAGTATTAACCCTTTGAGTACCAGAGGGGTATGCAATGCATTGCAAAGCAATGCGTTGCGTACCCCTCTGGCACTCAAAGGTTTAATAAAGTAACACAGTAACATAGTTGATGAAGAATAAAAAAGAGACGTCCATCAAGTCCAGCCCATGCCATGTCACCCCTGTTGATCCACAAGAAGGCAAAAAATAAAAATGTAAGACCTTTCCAATTAAGCCCAAAGGGGGTAAATAAAATCTTTCCTGAATCCAAACAGCATTCGGATATTTCCTTGGGTCACCATCCTATCTGCTTTGAAACCAGCTGTCATAATTCTCAATATGTACTGAGCTAGAAAGGTTTACATTACATTTTTGAAAGCAACTACAGTATCTGCAAACATAGCATCCTGAGGCAAATAATTCTATAACTTTACTGCCCTTACTGTAAAAAAAAAAAAAACCCTCCATTTGCTATAGTTACATGAGCCTTTTATCCAGTCTTAATGGATATCCGCTTGTGTTTTGCTCAGATCTTTGAGCAAATAGTTGAAATAGTTATCTGCTGAGCTACAGCAGCACTACAGCGGTAGTCAGGGACACATTGATATGGTCTTGAGTTTACTGTTCATTTAACTCTTTGAGTGCAAGGGGGTAGCCACCCCTCTGGCACTTGAAGGGTTAAACTGCACTAGACATTACACTCATGTAAATAATACATTAACTCAAATAAATAAGCAAAATAATATGTAGGGAAGCTCAAGACCTATTAATCTTTTAATAACAAATACAGAGAATTTGATGCTGAAATCAAGTTTAAAACCAGGGACACAGTGCCAAAAGTGGGGAGTGCCCCTGGAAATCTGGAGCATTTGGCAGGTATGAGGGGTTTATGTTCAAAATAAAAAGGAAGTCATTTTGCAGAGCACCAAATGCACCATAATGGAGAAATTACAAATTCCCATTGATTTAAATGCGGAGCTAACCCCCTGATTGCTACATAGGTCTCAAACTTTTTGCAAAGGATGACTCTTTAGCATTCAGGGGGTTAAAAGTCCCTTAAAAACCAGTGGGAATGATAAGGTTTTACATCACCCCTATGATGTAGAGAGGTATATGTTTCTCATTAAGTTATTGAGTCTTGGTTGGCTACCTGAGTCCTCCAGCTGTTCAGGGCTACGACTGCCATCTGGATGAGGATGATGGGAATTGTAACCCCGAACAGCGGCAGGGCCTCCGGTTGCCTAGCCTTGTAATAAAGAAATAAACACATTGATAAACGTGCGACTCAACGCTCATGCGCGAGAAGACGGCCGAGCCCGGAGCATCAGCTGGTTGTCAAGGAGACCACCGCGCGGGAAGATACGAGCTGTTGCCAAGAGAACGGAAATGCTTGTTGCCAGGCAGCGGCCTAGTAGCATCCTCTGCATCCCGTGATAATGGATGAGCTGGAAGTGGTCAGCCCTGGTGGGGAGATGGAAAGGCCGGCAGAAGGAGGAGAGCGGACCCTGGCAAGTGAGAAAGAGGTGAGGAGTGAAAATAGACTACAGAGGCCTAGTAACAGAGGCGGGCAACCTGTTGTTGGACTACAACTCCCATAAGTGGGCATTCTCAGCATAACAAAAAGCTGTCAGAGGGCCACAAGTTGCACATAGGAACCCTTCATTCTTGAGGAGGATAATATCAGCATTAACAGAACTGTCAAAAAGACATGAATTTGACTCTGATATCTTTGAAATATTGGGTTTTATGTATGAAAAGCACAGTGGAGATTTATGGGACAAACCAAGTTCCACAAATTCTCATTGATTTAAATCTAGCTTTATTTAACCCATTGAATGCAAGAGAGTTCTCATAATGCCATCCCTCCCAACATTTCAAATGGCCAAATAGGGACACTTGTGTTGTAGGTGGGGGTGTAGCTGGTGGAAGGGGCATTACCCAGAATTTCAAGGTTATTTCATGACGCACTGACACCTTTTTTCTAACGGAATAAATTATTTAGACCAAGAACAAATTATTTTATTTACACGTGCTAATATATAAACCATACACAGATGTTTAAATAAACATTAATGTGAATTTTATTGCTGTGGAGCAATGTGATACACTTATATACACACCACACAGTCTGATCTCCTAAACACAGGGACACCAGGGTGATACACTTCTATACACACCACACGGTGTGATCTCCTAAACACAGGGACACCAGGGTGGTACATTTATATACACACCACACAGTCTGATCTCCTAAACACAGGGACACCAGGGTGATACACTTATATACACATCACACAGTCTGATCTCCTAAACACAGGGACACCAGGGTGATGCACTTCTATACACACCACACAGTCTGATCTCCTAAACACAGAGACACCAGGGTGATACACTTATATACACACCACACAGTCTGATCTCCTAAACAAAGGGACACCAGGGTGATACACTTATATACACACCACACAGTCTGATCTCCTAAACACAGGGACACCAGGGCGATATACTTATACACACACCGCACAGTCTGATCTCCTAAACACAGGGACACCAGGGTGATACAGTTATACACACACCACACAGTTTGATCTCCTAAACACAGGGACACCAGGGCGATATACTTATTTACACACCACACAGTCTGATCTCCTAAACACAGGGACACCAGGGCGATATACTTATACACACACACCGCACAGTCTGATCTCCTAAACACAGTGACACCGGGGTGATACACTTATATACACACCACACAGTCTGATCTCCTAAACACAGGGACACCAGGGTGATACACTTATATACACACCACACAATCTGATCTCCTAAACACAGGGACACCAGGGCGATATACTTATACACACACCGCACAGTCTGATCTCCTAAACACAGGGACACCAGGGTGATACAGTTATACACACACCACACAGTTTGATCTCCTAAACACAGGGACACCAGGGCGATATACTTATTTACACACCACACAGTCTGATCTCCTAAACACAGGGACACCAGGGCGATATACTTATACACACACCGCACAGTCTGATCTCCTAAACACAGTGACACCAGGGTGATACACTTATATACACACCACACAGTCTGATCTCCTAAACACAGGGACACCAGGGAGATACACTTATATACACACCACACAGTCTGATCTCCTAAACACAGGGACACCAGGGTGATACACTTATATACACACCACACAGTCTGATCTCCTAAACACAGGGGCACCAGAGTGGGAAAGAGGGACAGAGGGATTTGTGTCTCAAAGAGGGTCTGGCAGACAGGGGATTAAGTCATACAAGTAATTAGATAAAAAAACAAACATTTTAAAATCTCAGGTGGGCCGCCTTTGGCAAACTGCATGGGCATCCACATGTTGTAGGTCACGGTGTTCATGTTTAATTTTCAAGAACCACCAACAGGCCAGGATTTAAGGATTTCCCTGATTAAACACATGTGAGTTAATCAATGGCCCATTATTTGTGACTGACCCAACTGTGCTCAAACAGTGAAATCCTTAACCCTTTGAGCGCCAGAGGTGCAATGCATTGGATACATTTCTGGCACTCAAAGAGTTAAATCCTGGGCTGTTGGCTCTTGACGACTGAGCTTGGACACTCCTCTTCTAGGTGATTTGTCCATGCTTGCTTTCTTCTGAGATGAAGAGCAAATGCACTTTTTGACTAAAACAGAGGCAGATATCTAATTTACAGTAAGGGCAGTGCATTTGTAGAATTCAAAAGTTATCACAGCTCAAACTTTTTTTAAGTGCATAATCTCAGTATCTCACTGTCTGTTTAAAACTGGTCTGTTAGGTCTTCTGATGTATATTCAGCAAATAACTCTGAGACTAGTAATGCAGGAATCTTGTAAAATATTAACACTTTAAGTGCCAGAGGCGTGCGCAGTACATTGCCTCACAATGCGTTGCGCAACCTATGGCATTCAGATGTTAATAACAATTCTTCTGTTTGATGGTTCATTAGTCAGCACAATAAATAGTGCAGAGTTACTCTGATAAGTACCATAACGCTTGTTTTAATAGACTATATAGCTGTGAGCTGGCATAAGAGAGGGTACTCTGCATATATCCAGGGTAAATTTGTTGCCGTTGGCGTAACCTTTCAATGAACCAACATAAATGTTTTTTATAAAGTACAGAGCTTTTGAAAGGGCAGCTTTCTTTTTCAAGTGTGTGTGAGAACACTTAGAGAGGAATGCTGTGTACTTTATGAAGAACTACTGAAGCAATACTCACCTACATTACAAAGGCTAATACATCGCAGTGGTGATTTGGAAATCTGTTTCAAAACCACCAAGGTTGTATTTATGTGATGGTGTCCCTTTAAAGGGGGTGTATGACCCCAATACAAGTTAGCTTGTATAGTTTCATTAACCCATAAAGGATCAGCGGTGCCGGGGTGTGTGGTCCTTTAAGGACCAGATTGGGAAGTTCGAAGTGCCGCTCCACATGACTGATCACGTGTGCTGGCACGCCGAATGAGGGACTGAAAGAGATTACTCCTGTCTTGGAGCGATCAACTTCATTCCCCGGTATTACTCACCGCGCTCCTGCAGGAGCGTGGTGAGGAGGAGCATGGTGAGTAAAAGTACCAGTGCCGGACCAGCATGATGGTCCGGGTACATCATTGGACGCGAAGGGGTTAAATAGCGAATATGTGTAAACGTTTAGTATTTTTTTTTTTTTTTTTAAAAGCTCTAGTTCGTCGAAATGTAAGCAATAAATGCTGCCCTGCACATAATTCTGCATAGACTGTGATTACCAGCTCTGTACCACAGTCCGTTGCTCTGCCTCTGCTCTCCTCTCTCTTTCTAGCCTCCTCCAATGACAGAGGCTTCTGTCTGTAAGCTTCAGCGTTATTGGCTAGATATTGATCTCTGCCAATGAGAGCGCTCCAGCTTACAGATATAAAGCCTCCATCATCAGAGGAGTATGGATAGAGAGAGGGGAGCAGAGGCAGAGCGACGGACTGTGGTACAGATCTGGTAATCACAGTCTATGCAGAAGTATGTGCAGGGCAGCATTTATTGCTTAAATTTTGACGAACTAGAGCTTTAAAAAAAAAAAAAAAAAGTAAACGTTTGCAAATATTCACTATTTAATGAAACTATACAGGCTAACTTGTATAGGGGTGACACATCCCTTTAAGTTGGTCCATTTAAAGGTATCACCAGTTGCAAAAAACATTATTCTCTTCAAGACCAATATGGCTGTCAACAGTTTGGCTTTTACTCAAGATACAAATGATTAGGAATAACTTAAAAGGAAAGTAATGTCAGAAAAAAGTATTAACTATAAGGTATATACAATTAAAAGAGAGTACTTGCACTTATTCTTATCTCTCAAAACGTTACAGTTTGAGAGATATAGGAAAATAAAGTTCTCCGCTCCCATTTCTTCTTGATGAGCTGTAAAGCTGTCAGAAGCAGATTATGGTCGCTTGACCAAGTGCAGCGCCAATATAACGATATCTAAAGATAAATACTTAATTTGGAACTGTCTACAAAGTGTGCCTGACTTGCAAGCACACTTTGTAGTCCATTCCAGTGAATTATTTATTTATAAATAGTGTGATTTCAGCTCTGCTGAAGAGCCTCTGACTGGTCAAATGACTGGAATCTACAGCTGTCAGCTAGATGGCAGACTTGAGTAAAACAGCCAGGAAAAGGTAAATTTACCACGTTATAACTCTCAAACCATAAATGTTTGAGAGATACGACTTACATTGATGTTAATCTTTTTTAATGTCTACAATATTAAATCAACTTAAAATTAACCATTACTATCCCTTTAACAGGGGTGTTACTAGGTACTGGGCAAGGCAGCTAAATTCACACGTCCCATGCGTAAAGCCCAGGTTCTTATTGTTAGTCTGGGGAATATAATGGTGGTTAATCTGCCTACTCGTAATGGTCCAGCTGGGCTGCAGGGTGCCAAAAAATGCATTAGGTTGGCCCACAACCTAGGGAACCTAAACACGCTCCTGTACCTCAAGATGTACAGCAGACACATTCTAGTAGCTGTGTATATTTTATCTTCTTCCGCTATCTACATTGTTCCTAATATCACCGATAACTGGTGAACTGTGCTGCAAACTCCTGTTATCCTGCTATTTACCTTGAAATTTTACAGTAATGATTGCCTGAGATATCATATTCCTTCATTCACTTTATTGTTCTTCATCTGTACTATTCCCAGTTCCAGAATGTTATTTTTAGGAACTTTTGGCGAAATCTATAATGCATATTCTAGGGCTGACATATTCTGTGCACTGAATTCATCTGGTGGGATACTTTCATCATTTGGTGAATTGATTGACATATTATGTGCAGTGAATTAATTTGGTGGGACACTTTCATCATTTGGTGGATTGATTGACATATTTGGTGGACCCATTCATCATTTGGTGATTTGATTGACATATTCTGTGTGACAAAATTCATTTGGTGACAAAATGTCATAATTTGGTGGATTGATTGACATATTTGGTGGACCCATTCATCATTTGGTGATTTGATTGACATATTCTGTGTGACAAAATTCATTTGGTGACAAAATGTCATCATTTGGTGAATTGATTGACATATTCTGTGCAGTGAATTCATTTGGTGCAATACTTTCATCATTGATTGACATATTTGGTGGAACCGTTCATCATTTGGTGATTTGATTGACATATTTAGTGCGACAAATTCATTTGGTGACAAAATATCATCATTTGGTGGACCCTTTCATCATCTGGTGATCTGACTGACATATTTGGTGGACCTGCTCATCATTTGGTGATTTGATTGACATATTTGGTGCAACAAATTAATTTGGTGACAATCTTTACTCATTCAGTGAATTGACTGAGATATAATTTGTACCAAATGTACTTGGTACTAAACTTTGGTCAATACATTGCATGTTGTGGAATAGCTAAACAATTTTGTAAATAACAATGTATTTGGTGAAATATATGCAAACATTCAGTGGACAACATGACTTTGGTGGTCTAACTGCTGCAATTTTGTCGACAAAATGAATGGTTTACAAATGGCACCCCATGGATGATACCATTTTACTAGATTCCAGTTTATCTGCTGTTGATACCTTTTACTATTTACTAGATTCCAGTTTATCTGCTGTTGATACCATTTTTACTACCTTGGATGTTAGAGAGGTTTTTAATGCATTGCAAGTCCAGAGGTTAACCTTTCAGATACCCCACTGGCACACAAAGGGTTTAGTTTTTAGTGTTCCACTAAGATTTAGGGACAGATGTGAAAAAGGAAAGAGGAGGAGTTCTGGGGAAAACCAATTTAACTAAAGGGGAGAACTAAAAATGAAAATAATTCCCATTGATTTAAATGGGGATATTAACCTTTTAAATGGTAGAGGGGTTTCCATCTCATTGTAAAACAAAGACGTAAAATCCCCATTTAAGTCAATGGAAATGTTTAGTTCTCTACTATAGTGCAATTGTTTTGCCCCAAATCTCCTCCACTTTTGTTTTAAGCATGCAGCCCTTAACCCTCTGAGTGCTAGAGGGGTACAGAATGCATTGCTTTGCAATACATTCCTTACCCCTCTGGGCCTCAAAGGGTTAATGTTCCATCACCTCACAAAGTTTGTAGGTAAAAGGTGTTCAGTTCCGAGCTGTGGAAAAACACCCCTCAGTACATTGTTCACCCCTCAAGGGGTTACGATAAAAATAAAAAGCTCATAAACAGCCATTCTTGTGTTCTTATTTACAGGTAAAACATGAAGGTGATTTGGATATCAGCAGGGAACTGTCAGAACAAACGCAGGTGACGGAACCAGACAGAAGTCCAAACAGCTGGAGCACTGACTGGAGTATTTGGGTAACGGCACCATAGGATGATTCATCAGCCACATCAGTCAGGACAGAGATCCAGAGAGGATTGTATAATCGTCTGAGTGCCAGACACATAGGGCTCGATTTAAAGCCAACCGTTAAACCAGCCGCTAAGTGAAAAAGGCACATCGCTCGCAAATAATACAGGAGTTACGGCAGATTCAATAGCTACTCTACGAGAATAGCTATCGAGCGTAGGCACACAAAAAACACGTAACACAAAACCCGTTGTCGCTCATGTTAATGCACAACGGGCGGACAAATCACACGATAACTGAGCTCCAAACAACATGTAACATAACGGCTGCCGTTGTCAAGCAACCCTGATTGATGCCAAAACAAATTCAAACACACATCCAATCCCAAAGGCCCAATGTATCAAATAACTTCAAATACACCTATATATACCCAAAAATAACCGCCACACACTGTCTGTTATCGAGTTCTTCAGAGCCAGATATCAGGACCCAGGAGCGGAGGATAGTCATTAGAGAGAGGGAGAGAGGCGCGTTCATTGGAGGTAGAGGAGTTTTGCAGTTTGGAGAGAGGAGAGAGGTGCACTATATATACACATATCACACTTTTGCACATATTACATACACACATACAAACACAAACACATACACATACATACACATAGTCCTTTTATTTCATAACACCTTACACATATTACTTTTTATTTTGACAGTGTGAATCTGGGAGTGAAAGTGTGTGACAGAGAGTGACTGGATCGAGTGTGTCTGTGAGGGCCTGTGGGAGTGCCTGGGTGTGACTGGGTGAGTGATGTCAAGGAGAGGAGGACAGGAGAGAGGGATGGGGAGAGTAGTGGAGGAGGAGGAAGCTCAGGAGGGGATCCCTCAGCAGAGCAGGGGTGGGAGAGGGAGATCCGCAGGGCGGAGGGGGACCAGGCCCACCAGAGCAGGAACACGCAGGACAGGGACAGAACCTGCAGTGGGACGAGGGGTAGTTCCTGGGGAGCACCCCACACAGGCAGGGTCAGACCAGGCAGGGCACTCCGGCTCTGAATCCTCCCATGCCGGAGCTGATGAGGGCAGGATCAGGGATCCCAGATATAGTGAGGAGGAGAACACGGCTCTTGTGGAAGCTGTCCTGGAGAGGCAGAGTGTTCTCCACCCGACGGCAAAGGTCCCTGGCCTGGCAGCGCGGAGGAAGGCAGCCTGGAACCAGATCTGCAGCCGGGTGAACGCGGTGGCAACATGCAGGCGGGACGTGGAGTCTGTGAAGAAGAGATGGGGCGACTGCCGGAGGGTGGTCAAGAACAAGATGTCTGACATGGCCAAGCAAGCCCGAGGCACCGGAGGTGGCCCATCTGTGCCCATCACATTCTGCGGCTGGGAGGAGATGGTGCGGCAGAACATGTCCCCGACCATGATCGAGGGGGTCGTGGGAGGAACTGACACTGGGGATGAGAGGAGCCTCCACACTACCGGTAAGTGCAACACTACAGAACAACACACTACAGCAACCAACACCAGCTGCACACACACTCACACCTCAACACATGGCCATCACTCAGCCATACAACTGCACCAACACAGCACCATGAGGGTTAAAAAAAGGACACAACACCTGGACAAATGGCAACGTCCAACTTGGGACAAACCTGTCAAAGTCCTACTTCAACCCTCCTGTCGCTGTGCTCATTACACACAATACACAAACCTTCATTTTCAAATTGTCGACTGTAATAGATCATCACTGTTCACACACAATGTCACCCATGTCCCCACCCCCACCCTAACCCCGTGAGTGCTAGAGGGATCATCAATGCATCGATCAACAATGCATTGGCAACCCCTCTGGGACTCAAGGGGTTAACCTGACAACAAACAAGTCAATAGGCCAACGATCACATGCTACACAGGGGACATTCACTAAGCGGTGACAAACACATGGTGGACACAAAGTAACCCTCACACACCCTCACTTCACCAGTACCAGTGTTAGTCCATGGAGAATATGCCAAAACAAGAATCAAGTTCATAGGGTCCCATTGTACAGACTCCATGGAAAACACTGGAAATGGGGAAAGGAGATCACTGGAGAAGTCACCATCATGTTCATGTCATCGGTTCAACATCACCGCTTACTGAATCACAAAAGGGGGCATCAGATCACACATCACAGTGTCACACAGAATAAATGCTTGTAGGTGCAACACACAGGCCGAAAACTATTTTACAGAATTCAAGCAGGAAAAAGTAGGCATTGGTGTTGTGGCTGCAATCATTTCTCTGACTTGAAATGACATATCCCATATCTGATTCCCACATGGATCCACAGGGGTGCTGATGCCATGGATCGATGGTACACCAGCATCTCTATGCAGGATACATATGGGAAACAAATAGCAAACATTGTACCTTGGTCACCAACAGGCCATGACTGATGGATATCTAGGACTGAGTACGGTTGCCTCACACAGAAGGATGGATGGGCTCATACACAGACAAAAAAACAGGCCTCAATCAAAGATATCCCTCACTACTGGCTGGATTGTTGCCCTTAGGATTCAAATGTTACTAAATATGTTCCAACATGATGTGAACACAGAGATCACTTCACTGGATGTGATTGCCTTACTGGCCAGATATGTGCACCCATCACATATCAACCTACATTGCTACCATCCAAATACACATACATAGTATATCACACCCTACGTAGATGGGATATACGAGGTATGTTCATATCCATCATATCAATACAATGTCTTGTTGGATGGGTGCACATATATAGCCAGTAAGGCAATCACACCTAATGAAATGCTCTCTGGCATCACATCTTGGAAGGATATTACTCCATCCATATGAAGGGTACATATCCACATACATATATGACCATTTCTACTTGTGTGTCACTGTAATGGGATAGCAATGGGTAATGTCATCATGATGTCATATCATTGCCATCGTTAACAGATGTGTCTTGATCTAAGTCCCATCCCTCCAACACTCATGGTTATACAGATATTGCTCCATGTGACAGGTGAAGATATCCATCATTTGACCACACGGAGGCTCTTCAGCAGAGCCAAAGTCACAACATATAGAGAGAAATACCTCTTTGGAATGGTCCACAGAGTGTGCTTGTAAATCATGCACACCCTGTACACCATTCCAATTAAGTATTGTTCTCTAAATGGGTTGATTTTGTCTCTGCTGAAAATCCCTCGTGTAGACAAATGACTGAAATCTACATCCGTCACATAGAGCATTATCTGAACAACCATGAGGGTAGGAAGGATAGGACTAACAGAGAACAACATCTGTTCCCACAATGTCTACAATCTGACATCAAGGTGGACTTAACCTTTGCCACCCCCCTGGAGGGATAGCCATCCCTACAAGTTGTGAAGACAAATATATGTTGTTGGATCTCCCCCCCCCCCCGAGTTAAACAATGGTATTCGTACTGCTGAAAGGTGTGTTGATGCAAAAGGTATCACAGCTCAGACATGGATATGTCAGGGGCAATATCCTAGTGGCCTGATATTGTACAGTGGTGCTGTTACTACACAATCATATGGACAGCTCTGGTACAGGGACCAGATATCTACATGGGAGGGTGTAGCAACAGCCCCACTGTACTATTTCTGGCCACTGTGATATTGCACCTCAAAATGAAACCTTCACCCATAATAACTCAAACACCTTTCAGCAGTGGGAGTACCCTTGTTTACCCAGGGGGATTAACACAAACACATATATTTTTCTTCAACACATATCAAAGTAGAATTGTCTCCACAAACATATGGCAAAGGTCACTAATCACAACATCTTCTTCCTCCACACAGCTTACGGCCGTCAAGCCCAGCAGGAGACAGTGGAGGAGGCTATGTCACCCCCCAGTGAGGAGGACACAGAGGAGGGGACCAGCCGGTGGTCACCTTACCCACCATCACCATCCCCTCCAACACAGGCTGCACCACCCCTTCCAGCTGCACCACCACAGGCTGCACCACCCCTTCCAGCTGCACCACCACAGGCTGCACCACCCCTTCCAGCTGCACCACCACAGGCTGCACCACCCCTTCCAGCTGCACCACCACAGGCTGCACCACCCCTTCCAGCTGCACCACCACAGGCTGCACCACCCCTTCCAGCTGCACCACCACAGGCTGCACCACCCTTTCCAGCTGCACCTCCCCAGTACAGTGGCTGGATGCCACAGGAGGAGAGGTGGACACATCCATCCACCTCCACCAGCTACTACCCTCCATCAGCAGCACCACCACCGCCAGGGAGGCAATGGCTGCCAGGGACAGTGGCCAACACCCAATATGGGCCATATGCCTCCCAGATCAACCCACCCTCCTGGATGGCTCCACAGCATGCCCCAAGGTATGATCCAAGGTGGGGTCCCACCACCTATCAGTGGCCACCATATGACCCTTGGCCACTGGACTACACACACCTGGGCCTGATTGGTGAGCCCCAGCGCCCCCTACCCAGGGACATATTCACACCTCCACCAGCACACACATCTCTGGGCAGCTCTGCATCACTTGATGTGGTGGGCATATGCCCATCATCTGCACCAGCCACTCCAACAGCAGCCACAGCACCCTCAGCAGCAGCAGAGGATACAGCACCTCCAGCAGCAGAGGAAACAGCACCTCCAGCAGCAGAGGAAACAGCACCTCCAGCAGAGGAGGAAACAGCACCTCCAGCAGAGGAGGAAACAGCACCTCCAGCAGAGGAGGAAACAGCACCTCCAGCAGAGGAGGAAACAGCACCCTCAGCAGCAGAGGAAGAAACAGCACCCTCAGCAGCAGAGGAAGAAACAGCACCCTCAGCAGCAGAGGAAGAAACAGCAGCACCAGGGACACCGGGCACATCCACCTCCAGCACCGCACGCCTCACAGGGATGGAGGCGGAGTGTATGGCCCTTCAGAGGAGACTACTCCGGTCGAGCAGGAGTACTGACAGCAATATCACCAGGAGCAGGAGGCAATCCAGGAGGAACATTGTCCAATTGGAGAGCAGGATCCAAGGTTTGGAGTCGGAGGTGTCCAGGGGGAATACACTACTCCAGCAGCTCAGGACTGGTGTGATGGACATGTTAACACAGGTCCTTGTGGAGCTGAGGGAGATAAACCGCAGGGAGAACCTGAGGATGGAGAGGGAGAACTTGCGTTCCACTGAGGGGTCTACTGCAACCACCACCCCCTCTAGTGTTACCCCTGAAGCAACACCTAGGGGGCAGAGGGTTACCAGGAGATCCACAAGGGCATCCACCTCTGGCACCCAGGCTAAGGCCCCCCACCCAAAGAAGAAAAAATGAAAGGCCCAACCTGTTAAGTTTCCCCTCAATAAAGAAAACATTTTCTTTTTAATTCCAGTCTGATCTGTTGTGTCTTCAGTTATGGATTGGGTGGCAGGGTTGTCTCCAATGCATTGCCATACAATGCAGTGAACACAACCTCTGCCTATGTGAAATGTTAGTGGGATGCTACAACATGGGTTCACACACACACCGTTGTACAAATTCAACTTGTAATACATCCCTGGAGCCATATTACACCACTGTGTTATATGGCGGTGTTGTGTGTTGAATTTGAACAGCAAAACATACCCCTTAGCACAACAAATTGTACAACACTGAACATTTGTCTACATCATGTGCTGTGTTTAACCCTTTGAGTGCCAGAGTGGTAGACAACGCATTGTCAAGAAATGCGTTGGGGACCACTCTTGCACTCAGTGGGTTAATGGGATAACCAGACAAACAGCTCTGTGATTTAGCAGGGACATTATAAGCAGGATAGATAAATGGGACATGTATCCATGTTGTCTTGGATTCACACACTCATTGTGCAACTGACTTACTGAAGAAGCCAATGTTTTTAACCTAGGATTTCAACGTGTAGCACACACATTGATATCCTGGGCTGAGCATTGGGGTCTCCTGTAAGTTGAGTTGCTGTTTCCCTAAGGGTGTAACAGACTTCACCAGTGATAACACATGTCCACTTAGTCTGGTTGTTCGTTAGCCCATGTACTGAGATATGTCAAAGTGGAGCAAAATCTCCGAACATGGATTATACTGAGCAATACAGATACTGTGGACAGGTATTCACTGTGGAAGTATGTCCCCTGTATCACCTCTTCATCACTCCCACAACACATTGGTGCATCACTGCCACCATCATCTGTTTGCATTGATACATCACAGAGTCCAGTCACTGGCAAACAAGTGGTGGACTCCTGTGATGTGGGTGTTGCCTTTCCATGTATGGGGCATACTCTACCCTGGGTGTGGTAACACATTGACATATGTGTTCTCAAATATATCCTCCTACAGACACAGATAGAATGGTGATGGTTCATCTTTATTGTGTCTCAAAGTACATTAGAATGTACATGTGTTTTGTGTGTGTATTGCCTATATGCATTGAACACCTGTATGAGAACACTAAATGTACTTTGAAACTAAATTGTAATACTTCAGTAACACTGCTGCCCTGCTCATGTGTTGTCCATGAGGTTTGACAACTCTGTAGCTGAGCATCCTGACTGTACAGGTTACAACACTCAAGAATTAGTGTTTTCTGTGTCTCTATGAGAATGTTCCAGTAGAGGTTTGTGTGAACCTCAGGTCAAACTTTGCATCACCAACAACATCACCATAAACAGCAAGGGGTGATCTTCATGAAGGTGTTGTCAAGACATCAATCCAGTCACATGGAAGCTCTTCAGTTCAAGGATGGATCATGTTACGGATGCCTGCGGGACAAGAGGACAGGATTTGGAGCAGTAGACCTGAACTGATCATCAAGCAACAACAATTTAGTCTTTTTCATCCCCTCAGTTTTCACAGTTACAGGTGAGTGCACAAACCATTGCTTGACAATGTGTTGTGTACTCATCTGTAACCAATTCTGTGGGGAACTAAGGACATGTGCATCAGTCCTAGGGATATGTGCCCCTGACATGTATACACACATTAACAAGTGTTCTGAGAGCTCCATGGAAGTAATGACATTGTGCTGCCACTGTGAAAGTGACAGTGGCAGCCCAATGTCATTTGTTCCATGGAACTGTTAGGACACATTTGTTGATGTGTGTATTCATGTCAGGGGCACATACGTCTGCACACTCACAGGTCTGCATGGAGTCCGTGGTAATCTGATCTACGTCTCATGACCTCTACATTGTGTGCCCATACCACTGTACATCCACCCCTGTGCTGCTCTTCTCAGCTGTAGCACAGTACAGGTCCCATATTGAGTCTGATGTCCCTTCTCATGCAAATCATTAGATAATACTCTTTCACTACTGGGCTAGCATGGTTGTTCAGGCTCTAATCATGGCATATCCAGTTAGTTGCTGTCAATCAAGCCGTGTAAGGTGATGAACATGGGTAATATGTTGTACCTTGTTTCTCCTGAGGGTGTGCGTGATATCCTTGGGGTCTGTATGTCAACGTGGAGAGTGGAATGGAGGATGGTTGCTGAGTCCACACACACAATTTTCCACGTCCACTGCCAGTGCAGTGCTGTGTCACTGTTCCTGTGGGGTGAGACAGAACAAAATGTGCAGTGTGGTTAGTGTCACAGGACTGCTGGGGGACTTGCATGGATTGTTTGCATGCCTGTGTTATACTCACAGGTGAAGTATTCCGTGATGAGCCTGTCTCTGATCTGTGCCCCTCTCATGGTCTCCTCCACATGCCCGATGTCCATGGGCACTTCCTGTATGGGGGGGTCCGGGATGTGCTCCAGCAGCCTGGTGTCCACTGCGATATTGTGCAGTATTGCGCACGCCACAATGATGTCACACACCTTAGCCGGTGCATACTGCAGTGCTCCCCCAGAGTGGTCCAGACATCGGAATCTTGACTTGAGGAGCCCAAATGTCCGCTCAATAGCATTCCTGGTTCTGGCATGAGCCTGGTTGTAGCTTTCCTGGGCATGTGTTTGGGGATTGGCCAGAGGGGTCAGTAGCCAGGACTTGCATCCATAGCCAGCATCACCTGTGTAATGTGAGTGACATGGTGAAACAGGGAGCACATGTTGTGTGAATGATGTTTTGTGTGGTGGACGTAGTAGGTGTGGGTCAGGTGCATGCTGAGCTGAGTGGTGTGTACGCCTGTGTATGTGGTGTGATTTTGTTTTGTGAACTCACCCAGTAGCCATCCCCCTGTAAAGGTTCCATTCTCAAAATCTCTGTGGACTGAGGAGTTTTGTAGAATGTATGCATCATGTGTGCTGCCAGGATATTTTGCACAGACATTCATGATCCTCATGTTGCTGTCACACACCATCTGCACGTTGATGGAGTGGAAGTTCTTCCTGTTGATGAATATCTGTGCGTCACGTGCTGGGGCCTTAATCCGGACATGGGTGCAATCTATAGCACCCATGACCCTGGGCATGCCTCCCTTTGCGTAAAAGGCCTGCTTGACGTGTATCCAGTCCATGTCGGTGGTGGGAAAATGTATATGGGTACTGGCCTTGATTTTGAGGGCTGGCAGGACCTGGGCCAGCACTCTGGAGAATGTGGCCTGGGACATGCCAGATGCGTAACCCTCAGTGGACTGGAAGGCCCCGCTTGCCATGAAGTGTATGGCACAGAGTAGTTTCTGCAGGCCAGTTAGGGCATGGTTGTGGATGTAGATGGGATCCACCTGCTCCTTGATGACCTCATACAAGGCAATGATGCTGTCAGGCCTCAACCTGTAGCGATCAATGACCTCGTCATCAGCCATTCCAAAGAGTGTGACCCTTGGGCGGTATACCCTGGGCCTTGGTGGTCGTCTATACATCCTGTGCCCTCCAGGTGGGGATGGACTCCTGTGTGGCTGCTGAGCCAGAGCCTCCTCACTTGCAACAGGTGGAGGCTGTTGATGAGGCGTGCTTGGGGTTTGCTGATGTTCCCTAGCTCTCTCCCTTGCACGCCTTCTCCGCAGTCTTCGCAACAATATGTAACCCAACATACTGTTTGCTCTCTCTATCTGTCTCTATCTATCTGTATCTATCTATCTGTCTCTCTCTCTCTCTCTCTCTCTCTCTCTCTCTCTCTCTCTCTCTCTCTCTCTGTCTATCTCTCTCTCTCCCTCCCTGAGTGGAAAACAAGCCACAAGTGAGTGTGTTGAGTTGTCCCTTTAAGTACTTGCTAGGGCGTTGTGTAGGTGTGGTGATGAGGTGAGTGCTGACCAATGGTGAGTTGTTTGTGTCCAGGTAAGTGTTTGCAGGTGTGTGTGTGTTATAAGATGTGGTGTGTTGTGCTTGTTCTGTGTGTGCCATTTGCGGGCGTGCAGTTGTGGGGTGCAGGTCGCGTGTTGATGTTGCCCAGGTGAGCTTGTATTTGCAGGGTCCGCTTTGTGTGATGACCCCCATTGTTCCGTGCCATGTTGTGTTGTTGTTTTTTTGTGTGTCATTGTTCCTGTGGTGTTGGTTGTTGTTTTGTGTGTAGTGATTTGTGTTGTGTGTGCATGTTTTTGTGTTGTTTTGGCATTGCACGGGTTAATTTTCCCATTTACATGGTTGTGCGGTAAGCCTTTTGTGTGTTTTCCTCTGTAACGGGTGTTTAGTTTTGGCCGTTAAGTGTCTAACGTGTGTGAGAAGTGGGTCTTAACTTTTAGCCGTTAGGTGTGTCTTTTTTTCAGCCGTTATCAGTACCGCAAGCCTTTGAATAGCTCTGGGGTATGTTGTTCCATGTTGTTCCATGCGTCTGAATGCACGTAAGTGTAGCGGCCGTAGGAATTGTGCAACTGCCGTTAGCTGTTGTTTAGACGGATCTTTGAATTGCAACATGACACTTAACGCACCCGTTAGTGTTTTTTTTGGTTAACGGCTGCCTTTAAATCGAGCCCATAGAGTCATGAGCTGGATGTTTCTCTGGCACTCATAGGGTTAAAGTAGAAACATAGGAGTGTAGCTTTAACCCCTTAACGACCCATGACGTGCCAGGACTGTCATGGGTAGATTTGTCTTAAAGGGATAGTAATACTTCGTTTTATCTTTATTTTATTTTGTAGGCATTAAAAAAACATGAAGAATGATATAAGTCTTATCTCTTAGACCTTTATGGTTTGAGAGATATTCACAAGTAAAGTTTCCCCTCCCGCCCCTATTACCTAGTGTAAGCCATCTCTTCTCAGATGTGGAATCCAGTCCATAGACCAGATAGATAACAGCAGGGGACAATCTTCTTCCTATGAGAACAATGAAAGCCCTGCCCCCCTTGACAAGTTTTTCAGGTTTTTCCCTTATCTTAATTGAAGATTGTCCCTCTCTGCACTCTAAAGGGGCACCTCCCTTCTGCTCTGGCTGAGCAGTGTTACATCAGTAAAAGGGGCGGGAGGGGGATACTTTATCATTGAATTACTCTTGACCTGCAACTCTGACAGTATTGAAATAACACTTTCCAAAGTCCAAATACTATGATGATTAATTAGAGCTGCTTTTATTATGAAACATTACTATCCCTTTAAGGACCCATGACGGTCCTGGCACATCATGGGTTAAATGATAGCAGCGCGCCTCCGTGCACGCTGCTATCATTAAGTCCCGGCTGAGACTGAGCGCTCCAGTACCGGAGTGTACAGTCTCAGCCACTTTCACAAGTGCCGGGTCATGTGATCACTGCAGCAGCGATCCCATGTACCGGCATTGTGAATGAATGAATGAGGCAGTGTTATACACTGCCTTTGTGTCTCCTCTATTCCTGTCTGTCGCTTACGATCAAAGTAAGGGACAGAGATGCAGAGAGGAGACACCTAGTGGACAAATAACATGCAGCAGCTGGGGGTATTAACCCCTTCACTGCTGTGCTGGAGGCTGGCTAAATGCAGGTCCATTTTTGACCTGCTAAAATCAACTCTTGTTGTTTTTTTTTTTTTTTTTTTAAAAGACACAATACTTTTGTTTTTTTTTAACCGATCATACCATCATGCAGTGTCCATAAAAATGTAACCCATTGTGCCCAAATGATCCCAAGAGGAAAAAAATGTCATTTTTTTACATTTTTTTTACCGTTTTCTTTCATTATGCTAAAATAAATGGTGGGCTATCCATATAAGTGTGGTATCAAAAGAAAGCCCTATTTGCGTGTAAAAAACGGTATATTATTTGTGTTGGTAAAATAAAGCACTTAGAGGGAAAATACTGTTGAAGAAAGATGTAGTCAAAAAGGTCAGAATTGCTCCGGTCTGTAGATGAGATGCGAATGATGTCACAGGAGGCGTGGCCTTTGCAGCTTACCTGCATCACACAAGTTAGAGTATTGATATTAACAACAATAATTAGACAGTAAGACACTAATAACAGTGAAGCATATTGCATATCTTTTAATCCCTTGGAGACTAGAGAGGTCCAACCTTTCTTGCCTCCATGTTAGATGGGGGTGTAAGATTATCTCTTCAGCAAGGTTTTAAAGCTGAACTTTCAGATAGTACTATGTCTCCATGTATTCATTAAAGGGATAGTAACGTTTCATAATAATAGCAGCTCTAATTAATCTTCATAGTATTTGGACTTTGGAGAGTGTTATTTCAATTCTGTCAGAGTTGTAGTTCAATAGTAATTCAATGACAAAGTGTCCCCCTCCCGCCCCTTTTACTGATGTAACACTGCTCAGCCAGATCAGAAGGGAGGTGCCCAGGTAGACTGCAGAGAGGGACAATCTTCAGTTAAGATAAGGGAAAAACCTGAAAAACTTGTCAAGGGGGGCAGGGATTTCATTGTTCTCATAGGAAGAAGATTGTCCCCTGCTGGTATCTGTCTGGTCTATGGACTGGATTCCACATCTGAGAAGAGATGGCTTACACTAGGTAAACGGGACGGGAGGGGAAACTTTGCTTGTGAATATCTCTCAAACCATAAAGGTCTGAGAGATAAGACTTATATCGTTCTTCATGTTTTTTTAAAGCCTACAAAATAAAATAAAGATAAAATGAAGTATTACCATCCCTTTAAGTGCATGGCGACTAGCTTGGAAATCCACTTTTTACCTTTAAAAAATAGCAGATAATAAAGAAATCCTTGCCGTTTGGAGACCGGAACCCAGGCTACAGCGCAGACATCTTGCCTGCGCTGTCAGTCCTGGTCTCCTTTGAGTAGCACTGTAGCGACCACAAGGTAACCGGAAGGGACTGACGACACAGGCGCGCAGACTGCACTAACCTGCCCGTCAGTATACAAACGGGAAGGATTTCTTTTTAAATGTAAGACGTGGATTTCCAAGCTAGTCGCCACGAGCTTAATGAATGCATGGTGACTTAGTAATATCTGAAAGTTCCGCTGTAAGCGTTTTTGTCACCCATCAAAGTTTGGATAGGTTTAATCATGTGTAGTGGGCTTTAGTTTTCTCCTTAAAAACATGATTGTAAATACTAATGTACTGTTCGGAGCATAACTCCCAAGTATCCCTGTTTAGAAGATATAAGGGCTCCATACCTCCCAAGTATCCCTGTTTAGAAGATATTAGGGGTCCATAGCCCCCAAGTGTCCCTGTTTAGAAGATATAAGGGCTCCATAACTCCCAAGTGTCCCTCTTTAGGATATTCTAGTTACAGATCCCGTATACACGGGCTGATCCGGAGCGGAGAGCTCCGGATGACTCACAGCCTGTCTGTGCTCCAGTTTGTCACCCAGCCGCCTCCGCTGCTGCCCCAGAGCCGGAAGCACAGACAGGCTGTCAGGATTCCGGAGCTCTCCGCTCTGGATCAGCCCGTTCTGCGAGTCCCTACTGCGCATGTGCGGTTACGCACACAGTGAGCGACGCATTCTAGGACTTTATGTTATAGGAGGATTAGGAGTCCATACCTTCCAAGTGTCTCTTATTAGTAAATATTAGGGGTCCATACCTCTAAAGTGTCCCTCTTTAGGAGATATTATGGGTCCATACCTCCCAATTGTCCCACTTTAGGAGATATTAGGGGTCCATACCTCCCAAGTATCCCTTTTTAGGAGATATTAGGGGTCCATACCTCCCAAGTGTCCCTCTTTAGGTGATATTAGGGATCTATACCTCCCAAGTGTCCCTCTTTAGCAGATATTAGGGGTCCATACCTCCCAAATATCCCTTTTTAGGAGATATTAGGGGTCCATACCTCCCAAGTGTCCCTCTTTAGGTGATAATAGGGATCTATACCTCCCAAGTGTCCCTCTTTAGTAGATATTAAGGTCCATACCTCCCAAGTGTCCCTCTTTAGGAGATATTAGGGGTCCATACCTCCCAAGTGTCCCTCTTTAGTAGATATTAGGGGTCCATACCTCCCAAGTGTCCCTCTTTAGGTGATATTAGGGGTCCATACCTCCCAAGTGTCCCTCTTTAGGAGATATTAGGGGTCCGTACCTCCCAAGTGTCCATCTTTAGGATATATTAGGAGTCCATACCTCCCAAGTGTCCCTCTTTAGGAGATATTATGGGTCCATACCTCCCAAGTGTCCATCTTTAGGAGATATTATGGGTCCTTTCCTCCCAAGTGTCCCTCTTTAGGAGATATTAGGGGTCCGTACCTCCCAAGTGTCCATCTTTAGGATATATTAGGAGTCCATACCTCCCAAGTGTCCCTCTTTAGGAGACATTAGGGGTCCGTACCTCCCAAGTGTCCCTCTTTAGGAGATATTAGGGCTCCATACCTCCCAAGTGTCTCTCTTTAGGAGATATTAGGAGTCCATACCTCCCACGTGTACCTCTTTAGGAAATGTCAGGGATCCATACCTCCCAAGTGTCCCTCTTTAAGAAATGTCAGGGCTCCATACCTCCCAAGTGTCCCTCTTTAGATGATATTAGGGGTCCATACCTTACCTCCCAAGCGTCCCTCTTTAGGAGATATTAGGGGTCCATACCTCCCAAGTGTCCCTCTTTAGGAGATAGTAGGGCTCCATAACTCCCAAGTGTCCCTCTTTAGGAGATATTAGGGGTCCATACCTCCCAAGTGTCCCTCTTTAGGAGATATTAGGGGTCCAAACCTCCCAAGTGTCCCTCTTTAGGAGATATTAGGGGTCCATACCTCCCAAGTGTCCCTCTTTAGGAGATATTAGGGCTCCATACCACCCTAGTGTCTCTTGTTGATATCCATATCTCACTTTCCCACCCTTGTCATTATATGTGTATATAAATTAGTCTGTGTAAATAAAATACTTTGATCTTGCTCTAAATCATTTATTCAGTTAAACAAAGAGGTGTCAATAAGTCATTATGGGCTTGATTCAAATGTTGGCGTTAAAACCAGCGTGAAGTAAAAAACTGCCTTAGCGAGTTAAACAAGACTGGGCAAAGTGAGATTCAAATCTTCCATGCCCAGAAAGGCTAACGAGCGATGACCAACAAAATACAAGTTCACCTTAAACCTGCGTTGCTTACAAAATCTTACCTTACCTGTATATATGCGTGTGTGGTTTTTTTTAATACATTTTTTTATTAAAATACCATTAATAAACGTATATTGACTTAGATGCATTCATTTTTAATGTCCTACCTCCTGTGTCCCATTTCTATTAGTACTTTTGCTCCACTCTCCTTCAAACGGAGAGTGGAGCAAAAGTACTAATAGCAATGGGACACAGTACATAGGACATTATGAATGAATGAATTTCATTCATAAACCATTGCTGAAGAAGGCCTCCCCAGCGCTCCCTTCAGTTACTTCAGTTACGTGTCCACAATGCCAACGCGTGAGGAGAGGAGAGGTATTGGAGGAAGTGGGCAGCAAATACAAGCCTGCCACCCGCTTCCTCCGATGTCTCTGTCCCCTCTACCCGCTTCCTCCAATGCCTCTGGTCCTCTTCAATTCCCCCAGCCAGCAATACAGGATTTTTGTGAAGTAACTGAAGGGAGCGCTGGGGAGGGCTTCTTCAGCAATGGTTTATTTATGAGATTCATTCATTCATAATGTCCTGTGTACTGTGTCCCATTGCTATTAGTACTTTTGCTCCACTCTCCATTTGAAAGAGAAGTACTAATAGAAATGGGACACAGGAGGTAGGGCATTATAAATGAATGAATCAATATAAGTTTATTAATGGTATTTTAATAAAAAAAATGTATTAAAAAACACACACACACACACATATATACAGGCAAGGTATGTAGTCCATACCTTGCCTATTAACCCTTTGGGTACCAGAGGGGTAGGAAACATGCTAAGCAATGCTTTCCTACCTCTCTGGTACTCAAAGGGTTAATTGTGGAATAAAAGACAGATTTGTCCACTACATGGAAGTCCATGAGGTGGATGTAGATGGGGTTAGTATGTCACATATATGCAATATATGTGACATACTAAGGGGGTGTGTGTGGAAGCGGGCATTGTGTAGTGCTTGGTGTACTAGTTTTATTGATTGTAACCCTTTGAATGCCACATGGGTGAGCAGTGCACATCCCTATGGCATTCAAAGCTGTCCATGGTGCTGAAAGCCTTCTCTGTGTTCCCCTAGTGGGTGGGTAGGGAAAAGCACAGAGAATGCTGTTCAGAACTGGCGATGGTGGTTTTTTTACTCTGTCTCCTGTGCTGTTCTCCAAAAAAAATAGGCGTTAGATTTCTGGAGAGAAATGTTGCAATTTAACGCGCGTTAGCCCTAACTGCAACATTTGATTGGCTTTTGGCGTCGCTTGTACATTATCCTCTATGGGTGAGATCTTGCTGTTCTGGCGACGGGCGACGTGTGTTTCAAAACTGGCGTCGCTTCTTACTAGTGGAACGTTTGCATTGCTCAGTTGACGTTAAAACCAGCGTCGCCAGTTTTTTCTGGCGACGCCAACATTTGAATCGAGCCCTAAATAACCAAAAAATTCTTGGTAATTTTCCACCCACCAGCCACCACCCCCCAGCAACACCCCGTAAAACACAATTGTCCCTATTTGGCTATTTGAAATGTTGGGAGGTATGATTTGGGGCTCATGAGATGAATATATCTATGTGCACGTGTTCATATCGGGGATCATATGTGATTTTCATATTTTGTTCTCTTCGTTGTTTGTTACACTAGTCCTGTGAGAGACGTACTAAGAATTGTCAGTCTTCCGTAGGTTTCTGAGAAAACTGTGAATTTCTCTATTTTTAACAATCATTTTTTGCCTGATAAATGTGCATAAGATGATATGTCAGTTTTCGGTCCCTTTGATTGCCTACTTTCATGAAATAAATACGTTCATATGGTTATTGAGTTGTTTTCCTGCTAATGTACCAAGTAGCCAATGAAATATCCTTTTTTAGATGATAACGCTGAAAACGCCCTTTTTGGGGTCTGTGTAGAGCTGTTAGTTTGGAGTCTGGTTCATCTGGATTAACCCTCAGAGTGCCAGAGGGGTAGCCGATACACTGCAAAGGGTTAACAGCTTTTTAACCCTTTTTGTTCCACAGGGGTATGCAACGCTTTGCGTACCCCTCTGGCTCCCAAAGGGTTAAAAATATTTTCAACAAAATCTTAAAGGCACACTACCCTTAATTTTAACTTTTGATATTCTGCAAGTTCATAATGTTATTTTTTTCCATCTGAATCTATATTTTGATTTTTTTTAATATTCCTGACAGTGAGCTCTATGGATGTGAGCTTCCAGAGAGTTTTCCTGGTCAATTTACTACCAAAGCTGGATAGTTATCATAGCTGGGAACTTGCCGGGTTGGATGAAGCCTGATGTTCTCCAGGATCCTTGTTAATAAGACAAATATAAATTGTTTACACCCCAAGCTGGTGGTGTCGCAGTTACAGTTCTGGCATGAGACTGTCCAATGAGCTGCTATCACTCTCAGTGTTTCATTGCTCATTGTACAAGTTGACAATCTGACTGGTGTAGTGGCATAACAATAGGGGTCCTGCCTTGCACAATGGACCTCTAGCATAAGAGCTCTCCATCGTTGGCACTCTAGTAATGCAGTGCGCTGGGATATGACACCATCTCCCACCGCTCTGCATTACTGGAGAGAGGACCGCACGGGAGCTCCAGCTCTTAATAGAGGTCTGTGCAGAAGGAGGCACAGACCTCTCATGCCATGCTGCTGGACTACCAGGGAGGTAGGAGATGGTCAGTGGGGGCAATGTGGAGAGCTGGGGGCAATGTGGAGCGGTGGACATTGGGGGTAATGTGGAGAGTTGGGGGCAGTGTAGAGATGTGGACATCAGGGGTAATGTGGAGAATTGGGGGCAATGTAGAGAGATAGATATTGGGGGCAATGTGGAGAGTTGGGGTGCAATGTGGAGAAGTGGACATAGGGGGCAATGTGGGGAGGTGGATATTGGTGGCAATGTGGAGAGTTGGGGGGCAATGTGGAGAAGTGGACATCGGGGGTAATGTGGAGAGTTGGGGGCAATGTAGAGAGGTGGATATTGGGGGCAATGTGGCGAGTTGGGGGGCAATGTGGAGAAGTGGACATCGGGGGTAATGTGGAGAGTTGGGGGCAATGTAGAGAGGTGGATATTGGGGGCAATGTGGCGAGTTGGGGGGCAATGTGGAGAAGTGGACATCGGGGGCAATGTGGAGAGTTGGGGGCAATGTGGGGAGATGGACATTGGGGGCAATGTGGAGAGTTGGGGGCAGTGTAGAGATGTGGACATCAGGGGTAATGTGGAGAATTGGGGACAATGTAGAGAGATAGATATTGGGGGCAATGTGGAGAGTTGGGGTGCAATGTGGAGAAGTGGACATAGGGGGCAATGTGGGGAGGTGGATATTGGTGGCAATGTGGAGAGTTGGGGTGCAATGTAGAGAAGTGGACATCGGGGGTAATGTGGAGAGTTGGGGGCAATGTAGAGAGGTGGATATTGGGGGCAATGTGGCGAGTTGGGGGGCAATGTGGAGAAGTGGACATCGGGGGTAATGTGGAGAGTTGGGGGCAATGTAGAGAGGTGGATATTGGGGGCAATGTGGCGAGTTGGGGGGCAATGTGGAGAAGTGGACATCGGGGGCAATGTGGAGAGTTGGGGGCAATGTGGGGAGATGGACATTGGGGGCAGTGTGGAGAGTTGGGAGCAGTGTAGAGATGTGGACATCAGGGGTAATGTGGAGAGTTGGGGGCAATGTAGAGAGGTGGATATTGGGGGCAATGTGGATACCCAATGGGGTGATTAGGTCAGGGGCGGACCATGGCAATTTTTGCACCAGGGCCTGGTGACTACTAGTTACTCCTCTGGACTGGTGTCCACATATATATAGCAGAGGAGGAATTGTGATAACACTACTGCCTCGCTTGGTCACAGGAGTAGCAGTGCCAGTGGTTGTAGTAAGCAGATGACCAATGTTATGTGTCCTTTAGGGTGCCAGATCAGTAACTGCCACCCTATGGGACACTTAACACTAGCCGTCATGCAGTTACCAGATTGTGGTGGGAATAGCTGTGTCGGGAATTTTCTAATTCATAATTTTTGGTGATCAGATCCTCTCTTCACAATGATACATTTCAATTCTGGTTTTCATGGCCTGAGATTGATTTTAGAGACATTGTGCTGTGACCCTTTGAGTGCCAGAATGTGGATTTCTTTAAAGAGAAGCAGACTGGCACAGAGGTCTTGGTACAAGGGGTGGCCAACCCTGCTGCTCAGAGTTATCAGCAGTCCATGATTTCAGGATATCCCTGAATGAGCAAAGCGGACTTATTAGTGGGTCAGTTCCTTTAATTGATCTACCTGTGCTCATTCAGGGATATACTGAAAACATGGCCGCTTGTTAGTTTTTGAGAACAAGGGTTGGCTACCCACGATGTGTGCTATCAATTTACATTGTATACTTATAGGGGAGGACTGGTAACATTTGGCCTGGGGGGGGCAAATACAATCTAGTGTCCCATTTCTACTATCATTCCAGCCCGCTGTCTCAATACACCCCTCCTTTTGTTCATTTTAAAATTTGCATTAATGTTGTGAAGTAAGGCAAGTGATACCATAGAGCTTGCAATTGAAATGGGGCTACACTAGTGATACCAGAGAGCTTACAATTTAGCTAAAACTATACTAGTGATACCATATAGCTTACAAGGGAAATAGGCAATGCCACTAGTGTAGCTCCATATGGATTGTAGCTCTGATGTATCATTTGTGTAGCTGCATTTCAGTTGTAAGCTCTGTGGTATCACTAGTGTCACTCCATATAGATTGTATACCTGTGGTATAATGTGTGTAGCTGCATTTCAGTTGTAAGCTCTGTGGTATCACTAGTGTAGCTCCATATGGATTGGATTGTATATCTGTGATATCATTTGCGTAACTGCATTTCAATTGTAAGTTCTGTGGTATCACTAGTGTAGCTTCATATGGATTGTATATCTGTGATATCATTTATGTAACTCCATTTCAATTGTAAGCTCTGTGGTATCACTAGTGTAGCTCCATATGAATTGTATATCTGTGGTATAATTTATGTAACTCCATTTCAATTGTAAGCTCTGTGGTATCACTAGTGTAGTTCCTAATGGATTGTATATCTGTGGTATCATTTATGTAACTCCATTTCAATTGTAAGCTCTGTGGTATAATTTATGTAACTCCATTTCAGTTGTAAGCTCTGTGGTATAATTTATGTAACTCTATTTCAATTGTAAGCTCTGTGGTATCACTAGTGTAGCTTCATATGAATTGTATATCTGTGGTATAATTTATGTAACTCCATTTCAATTGTAAGCTCTGTGGTATAATTTATGTAACTCCATTTCAGTTGTAAGCTCTGTAGTATAATTTATGTAACTCCATTTCAGTTGTAAGCTCTGTGGTATAATTTATGTAACTCTATTTCAATTGTAAGCTCTGTGGTATCACTAGTGTAGCTCCATATGGATTGTATATCTGTGGTATAATTTATGTAACTCCATTTCAGTTGTAAGCTCTGTGGTATCACTAGTGTAGCTCCATTTACAGCAGCAAGAGGGAGACTGAGTGAGACAGAGGCTCACTGGCCCAGACATATGAGTGGCCCAGGGAGCAATTGCAGGCCAGGCCTCCCCTGCATACTTACTACATTGTATCAATAGACATTCTTTCACTATCCCTGGCAGAAAACTCTCTGCATACAGGCAGCTCTCTGTCAGGGACAAAAAAAGTGTAAAAAAACAGTGGAATATATAAAAAAACAATAATAAAAAGTATATGCAGTTCGACTTTACATAGTCTGATCTTGCAGGATATGTAAATACAAAATAAAAGGTAACTGCATCTTTTACCCTTTGAGTGCCGGAGAGGTTTCCAGTGCATTGTGTTGAAATGCTTTGGATACCTCTCTGGCTGTCAATGGGTTAAATGTGTTTGCCTTATAGTGTATGATATGCAAAATATGTTATTTTTTATAATTGTAATTCTTACTGATGACATCTTGCTGTTGGATGACAAAAAATATACTTCAATTGAGGCACCATTTAACCCTTTAAGGACCGGCGTGCGCAGCTGGCACTTAAGGACCACAGAACATTTTTTTATTTTTTTAATACTCACCGAATGGCGTGCAGCCAATGGTCCTCAAGTTCCGGACAGCGCGACAATCCTGACACGTCTTGGGTCCTTAAGGGGTTAATAACTCATATGATCCAGAAAAAAAAACAATATATAGTTCTACATATATAACTAGAAATGTTCCCACAGGAAATGTACATATACAGATGGATAACAAAATGCTGAAAATCTGGCTTCTGAGGTATTAGAAATTTACCAAGCCTCTGGCACTCAAAGCGTTAAAGGGTCAGTAATGTCCCATAAAAATATTTTAGAGTTTTGTAGAGATTAAAAAAATAAGCTAAATGCCACAAATCCTATCTCTCAAACCGCTATGGTTTGAGAGATGTTCTCCGGTAAAGTTCCCTCTCCCTGATGTCAGCTGTAAAGATGACAGAAGGAGATCCGTGTCGGCCGACACGAGGAAGTTCTTCAGAAGAGCCGCAATAACGTGATTTAAAAATAATTACGTCTTTGGAAAGGTCTAAAAAATGTGCTTGCAAACCGGGCACACTATGTAGACCGTTCCAAAGAAGTATTTATTTTTAAATTGCAATATTGCGGTTCTGCTGAAGAGCCACTTGTCTGTCACCGGACCTGGAACTCCTGCTGTCAGCTTTCAGCTGACGTCATTAGAAAGGGGGGGAACTTTAACGGAGGATCTCTCAAATCATAGCGGTTTGAGTGATAAGATTTGTGGCATTTAGCATTTTAATCTCTACAAAACTCTAAAAATATGTTTATGGGACATTACTGCCTCTTTAACCCCTTAACAACATGTGCCAGACTATGACCGTCACGGTCCTTGAAATACATAAGGACCAGTGACGGTCATAGCACGTCACGTACTTTTTACTTACAGCGCTCTACCGGGAGCGCTGTAAGTAAAAATAGGGCCTGAAATTGACCGCTCCAAGATCGGAGCGATCTCTATCAGGCCCCATAGTGACGCACCGATACACGCGACAGGTCACATGTACCGGCGCGTCCACGTGGTTCAATGCGGTCCTTATGGGACGGAAACGTCCCAGGACCGCCGGATGTTAAGGGGTTAAAGATAAGCTTTTGGTTGCATATTAGCTAGTACAAGAGTAGGCAATTGTTGGCTCTCCAGCTGTTGGAGATAGAACGCCCTTCATCCCCAATCAAGCAAGAGAGTGTACAGCAGCTGGAGAGCCAAAGGTTGCCTATCCCTGTGTTATTGTACGTTACAGGAAAACTGTAAATGCAGACTGAAAATAGGGTGTCTCCCTGAGGGTGTCAGGTATGCCAGATGTGGATCCCTTGCCCCTTGTGCCTAGAGATCTGATGGGTGACCAGAGTTCCTCCAACTGTTCTGGATTACAATTCCCAATTGGTGCGAATTGTAGTTCTGAACAGCTGAAGGGCTGCATGTTTCCTAACTGTGAGAGACCAGTTACACCTCTCTGACTAGGCCCTTAGAAGGCAGAACCACCGCACGTGTTAGCACTTATCCTTGTATATTTTGGCTGTGAAGTGGCCTTGTGCACTGAGTCATATTGATCTGCAAATAAAAAATAATTTTCTGTAATAGAAAGAAAAGCTAAAACGTGAAGTTCTTGAGTGGTGGCAAGCCACGGAAAAAGGGGCTCTTTCCTGTTATCTCCCCTATTCTTTCCACTACATGCGGGGTTCTGTGTTCTGAACTGTTATGTGATGTATGTCACTGATATGTAACTCACCGATATGTAACTAAATCACCTCTTGTCATTCTTATAACATTTTATACTTTTATACATTTTTTTCATACATTTTCAAACTTTGTGACAAATATATTTCAGACTGGTGTTACAAACATAATAAAGAAAACTGTTACATACATACATACATACAAAAAATGTATTAACATGAAACTGAAACTAATTGGGTAGCAGTGTCACTATGGGTCACTCTGGGGTGGCTAACAGTTATTGATAAATCAATGAAACTAGTTGTACCCAACGTAACATACGCCGTTATAGCAGATTTTAAAGGTTATAAATTAATAACTCATTTTATTTGACCCTGATTGAATGAGTGTGTGTGTGACCCTGAGTGAATGAGTGTATGACTCTGAGTGTGTGTGACCCTGAGTGAATGAGTGTGTGTGTGACCCTGAGTGAGTGTGTGTAACACACTCTGTGCTCAACTGGTAGTTGACCCCACTGCACTTTCAAACGTTAAGAGAAACTTTACTCCACTGCGAGTAACGGTTTTAAAAACAGAGGTTTATGTGTGTGACCCTGAGTGAATGAGTGTATGACCCTGAGTGTGCGACCCTGAGTGTGTGTGACCCTGAGTGTGTGTGACCCTTAGTGAATGCTACGCTATACGCTTGGGTTTCAAGCGGTATTTTGCATGTGCTGACTACATGTCCCAGAATGCTGTGCTATACGGTTGGGTTTCAAGTGGTGGTTGAGTGTACTGATTGGCCTGCTCTCCGGGCCGGCGAACGGATCTCAATAATTGGCTGGGTATGTATCCTAAGCAGCCAATCAGCACACTGTGAACGGAAACAAACTTAAGCGTTTTATATATATAAAAGATTAACCCCTTAAGGACCATTGCTGTGCCAGGACCATCACGGCGGTCCGGCACTTAAGGACCAATGACGGTCCTGGCACAACATGGCATTCAGGGCTCCCATCGCGGCTGCACGCCGCTCCGGAAGTCCTGAACCGGAGGCGCTAATAAAAAAAAATGCCCCGTTGTCCGCAAGTGCCGGCCGCGCGTGCGCGTGCCGGTCTTTAAGGGGTTAATCACAACAGATTATATGGGTACACATACACATAATGACACACAAAGCGGCAGTTACATTTCCAGGCATTTAAATATCAGTGACATTAGTGGAGGGCAGATAACAGGAAAGATCCGAAAAAGCCATTTATTCTCAGTAAGTGTTTCACGATGTCTCTGGCTTCATTAAAAACCTTGCAAACATTTTTTTGTGGTGACAATGTCACTTAAAGAGGAGCTATCACTCCCCAGTTCCCATCTGACAGATCTTCTCTTGTGGAGTCAGTCCTGGCAGTGTACATACGGTAAATGATCATCTAGACAGCCAGGTCTGTGCTCAGGAAACTGTTCTCTCCTGTGATGGACCTGATCTTTGGAGTTTCCGAGGCCGATGTACTAAAAAAAATTGGGGCAATTCTGGAACAAACCAACAGCACCACTGGAAATGAATAACAATTTCCCAAACTCCCAAGAAGACCTGCCACCTTGATTTAAACGTGCATATTTGATAACTTCATTAACCCTTTGCGTGCCAGAGGAGTACACAACACATTGCAAAGCAATGCGTTGCGTACCCCTCAGACACTCAAAGGGTTAAATCTGCCCATGTGTCATGTTAGCCAAAAGACCAGCAAATGTACAGTTAATGAGATATTCATACTTGTTACCATATCCTAATGTATGCTGATTGGTCCAGCAGATTTTAGTAGAGGGAAAAGTAAAAGTGAAAGGCTCCTGGTGCAGCACAGAGCTTCATTAACATGTGAAATGCCATGAAATCCTTAATTAGCATATGAGACGTCACTGAAGCTAGATTTATGTTATTCCATGTTCGCCTAGAAACCTAGCAGCTGTTATATAATAATGAGTTTGTACACAAGTATAGGTGCAGTTGTGTAATTTTTAATCCTTTGATTGACAGAGGGGTATCCAACACAGTGCTCTGCAATGCATTGCATACCTCTCTGGCACTCAGAAGGTTAAGCTAACAGGGAGGTTCAGAACGAGTTGCACTGGCAGGTTTGTACGTTCCCCCTAATGCGCCTTGTTCTAGATTTATATATAAAAAAAAAGTTTCCACTTCAAATCTGGAGCAGTTAGGGACTTGCACAATACGACTGCCTTGATTTCAGCACTTATGACAGATGAGAAGATAGAACAATGGTGGGTGACTGTAGTGCCGTATAAACATAACTGGGAACTCTCCGGATTTGCCTCTTAGACTCCAATTTTTACAGTGCAGTGGGGAGTTTCATAAGAAATTCTGCCCACTTCTCCTCCTTCCCAGCCCGTTCCTCCCACTTCCTGTCCACTTCTCCTCCTTCCCAGCCTGTTCCTCCCACTTCCTGTCCACTTCTCCTCCTTCCCAGCCTGTTCCTCCCACTTCCTGTCCACTTCTCCTCCTTCCCAGCCCTTTCCTCCCACTTCCTGTCCACTTCTCCTCCTTCCCAGCCCTTTCCTCCCACTTCCTGTCCATTCTCCTCCTTCCCAGACTGTTCCTCCCACTTCCTGTCCACTTCTCCTCTTTCCCAACCTGTTAAACATAGAAACATAGAATTTGACAGCAGATAAGAACCATTCGGTCCATCTAATCGGCCCATTTTCCTACTGCAAAAACCTCAAACCTTATTTGGTCCTTGGTCTTGTCTTATGTTAAGGACAGCATTATGCCTATCCCATGCAGGCTTACATTTCCTCATTGTATTAACTTCTGCTGGTAGGCTATTCCACTTATCTACTACCTCTCAGTGAAGTAAAACTTTCTTACATTACGTCTAAACCTTTGTCCTTTGAAATGATCTTCCCTCCTGTACTTTGTTGAATCCCTTCATGTATATGAATGTGTCTATCATATCCCCTCTTTCTCTTCTCTCCTCCAAGCTATACATGATCAGATCCTTTAGTCTATCCTGATATTTCTTTTCCTGTAAAACAGTCACCATTTTAGTAGCCCTCCACTGAATTCTGGAAATGGGGCCTCCAGTACTGTACACAATACTCTTGGTGAGGTCTAACCAGAGAATCTAATTAGAGAGTTCCAGCCACTTCCTGTCCTCTTCTCCTCCTTCCCACCCTGTCCCTCCCACTTCCTGTCCTTTTCTTCAACTCCCCACCTTCCTCCCATTTCCTGTCCTCTTCTCCTCCTTCCTCACCCAGTTCCTCCCACTTCCCACCCATATTTATGACACATCCATTAAGCTCCACCCCAAGCACAAGTAAGTCCGCCCCTTATGATGCATATCACATCATTTAAATTCCCCAGTGGCACCACAGGAGGACTCCAGAAGACAAAGTGCCCAGGTATGCTAATAACCATTTATGGGACAACTAAATAAAATAAATATGAACAGTATTGCTACACAATTTGTTATGTACCCCTCTGGCACTTAAAGGGTTAAATGAATCCCCTCTGATCAGGACAATTTACACACACATTAAAAAAAAGTTTAGGATTATAACCAGAAAAATAATTTTTTATATTTGCTAGCTGTAAATATGTGATATTTAAAGTTATATTGTCTTGTTTCATTCGTTGGTGTTAGTGTTTCTTTAAAATCATTGCAATGGAAACTGTAACCTAAATAATTTAGTAGCCTGCTGAAATAAAACATAGAACAGATGGTCAGTGGAGAATATTCTCCTATTGTGCCTCCCCAAAATGCTACCACCCCCTTCTGAGAGTAAAGGGTGGGGAATTGGAATGCAAAAACTTTAAAGGGATAGTAACACTAAATATGGAAAACATATATATTGTAGGGTTTATCCCCCTGAGTAAAATAAGAGCACCCCCACTGCAGAGAGGTGTTTTATTTAAAAGTTATTATGGCTCAAACTTGAATTCTTTAAGTGCATTATCACAGTGGCCTGAAATGTTACAGTGGCGCTGTTGCTACACCATCCTATGGAGATTTATGGTCAACTCAACAGAGCTGTCTATAGGATGGCGTAGTAACAGCGCCACTGTACAATTTCAGGCCATTGAGATATTGCACCTAAAAAAATTCAGTTTGAGCTGCAATAACTTTTTAATTAAACACCTCTCAGCAGTGGGAGTACCCTTGTTTTACTCAGGAGGATAAACACTACAGTATATATTTTTTAACATAATAAGTATTACTATCACTTTAACCAGTCCAAACATAATGAGGAACAATTCTGGGTCATACCAGCTCTATTCACTTTGATTTAAAGGGATAGTAATACGTATTATTACTAATCCCTATATTAAAGACATATTAAAAATAAATATATTGCCCCCAGTGTCATCTCTCAAACCTTTATGTTTTGAGAGATCATCGCTCCTATAGTTGCCCTCTCCCCTTCCCCGTAGTCAGCGTTCTAGCTGACTGCAGGGAAGCCTGAAATACGACTTTCAGGCGGCTCTGCAGTAGAGCCAAGATCTCGTTAATAAAAAAGAAATCTTTCACTGAAATGGTTTTCTACGTGTGCTTGGTTTGTGCTCGGTTTGCAAGCACATGTAGAAGACCGTTTTAGTGAAAGATTTCTTTTTAATTAATGTGATCGCGGCTCTGCTGCAGAGCTGCCTGATGATCTAAGACCGGATTTCCCTTCAGTCAGCTACAACATGGACTTCGGGGAAGGGAGAGGGCAACTTTAGGAGTTATTATCTCTCAAACCATAAAGGTTTTAGAGATGACACTGGGGGCAATATATTTATTTTTAATATGTCTTTAATATAGGGATTAGTAGTAATTAAGAATTACTATCCCTTTAAATGGGGCTTTTAACCACCTGAATACCAGAGAGCTCTCAAAGGCATCAACATACCTGGGAACATGGGTGGGGCTTAATCAGATGGGGAGGACTTAACCTGTATTGTGCTGGGGAAGTGGGCATAACAGGGTAAGAAGGAGGTGAAGTGGGTGGTGATTCCAGGGAAGTCATCACCTCCAGAGAGTCAGTCGCTATCCCCGGAGACCCAGCAATTAACACTAAAACTGGAGTCTTGGGGGAGATTCGGATTATTACCAGGTACGGGCTCAATAAGCAATGCTTGGAGACCTCCACCATTCAAAGGGTGAAAGCTCTAGGGAATTTGGGGAATTCTTATTTGCCCCCTCTAGTGCAGCTGGTTTCTCTTAAAGGGATAGTAATACTTCGTTTTATCGTTATTTTATTTTGTAGGCATTAAAAAAACATGAAGAACGATATAAGTCTTATCTCTCAAACCTTTATGGTTTAAGAGATATTCACAAGCAAAGTATCCCCCCCTGTTCAGCCAGATCAGAAGGGAGGTGCCCAGCTAGACTGCAGAGAGGGACAATCTTCAATTAAGATAAAGGAAAAACCTGAAAAACTTGTCAAGGGGGGCAGGGTTTTCATTGTTCTCATAGGAAGAAGATTGTCCCCTGCTGTTATGTGTCTGGTCTATGGACTGGATTCCACATCTGAGAAGAGATGGCTTACACTAGGTAAAGGGGGCGGGAGGGGAAACTTTGCTTGTGAATATCTCTCAAACCATAAAGGTCTGAGAGATAAGACTTATATCGTTCTTCATGTTTTTTTAATGCCTACAAAATAAAATACAGTTAAAACGAAGTATTACTATCCCTTTAAGCTTACTCCAGTTCTATTTCATGTATAAGGGCACGTTCATGTGGTTGACAGAACTGTAGCCGACTCCTGTTATAAACTCACCTTTTCACCCGCGCTCCGCTGACGATCTCGAAACAGAAGGGGTATGTTTGAGGGCTGGCCTAGACAAGCTTCGCACAAGTATTATTGGCTGGTGCCTACATGGGTCAGCCAATTACTGGAGGTTGGGATGAACATCTCAACATGCAGCACAGCTGGGGCGAATGCTCTGCTGGTGACTCAATAGGCCTGTGTACAGACCTGCCCGCTTCATAATTACAGTGTTCTTTATGTGGATGTCGAAAACTGTACTTTGATGTGTTCATCTTTGTGGTGTGTTTGGTGTGTTCACCCTTGTGAAAGGAACAGCCCAAAATTGTGCTTTGCAATGCGCTGGACACCCCTTTGTCAATCAAAGAGTTGATACTTTAATGTGAGCATGTCCTAACACCTCCCCTATAGCAAGTGCTGTAAAATAGAAGAATTAACGGGATAGTAATTTTTCACAAAAACTGCAGCTCTAATTTATCTTCATAGTATTTGGGTCATAGAGAGCGTTATTTCAATACTGTCAGAGTTGTAGTACAAGAGTAATTGAATGATAAAGTATCCCCCTCCCACCCCTTTTACCTAGTGTAAGCCGCCTCCCAGCAGATGTGGAATCTGCTCCACAGACCAGACAGATCACAGCAGGGGGCAATCTTCTTCCTATGAGAACAATGAAGGCCCTGCCCCCATTGACAGGTTTTTCAGGTTTTCCCTTATGTTAATTGAAGATTATCCCTCTCTGCGATCCATACGGACAGTCCTGCTGCTCTGAGGTGAGCAGTGTTACATCAGTAAAATGGGTGGGAGGGGGATACTTTATCATTCAATTACTCTTGTACTACAACTCTAACAGTAATGAAATAACACTCTCCATGGCCCAAATAATATGATGATTAATTTGTGCTGCTTTTATTGGGAAACATTACTATCCCTTTAAGCTGATTTCCCCTGATCCTTGTTAACCCTTTGAGTGCCAGAGGGGTGCGCAACGCATTGCTTTGCAATGCGTTGCGTACCCCTCTGGCACTCAAAGGGTTAAAGCATGACGAGAAACAAGGCACAGAGGAGTGGAACCCCTGAAACGCTTATACACACTCATTCCGCAGTCTTGTTCATTGGTGCCAGTGACATAAATAGGACAATGTCAGCATAAATAGCTAAATACATAGGCTTTAGGCAGACGCAGCATACAAAAATATATTTTTTTTTAATATGGGGTGCCGTTTGTAAATCCTACATTTTGTCCTCAACACATATCTGTTGTGTCACAAAAATAGTTTAGCCCACTGAATGTCCATTGTTGGTTACCAAATTGTTTAAATATTCCACAAAATGAACTGTGTTGACCAATGTTTTTCACAAAATGAATTTGTTACAAGAAGTATGTCAATCCGTTCACCAAATTAAAGAAGGTTTGTCACCAAATGAATTCGGTGCAAAAAATATGTCAATCAGTTCACCAAATGATGATATTTTGTGAAAAACTTTGTTGAACAGAATCCATTTTGTAGAATATCTAAACAATTTAGTAACTCATATTGGATTCTGTGAATATACAACATTCAGTTGGCAAAATTATCTTTGTGACACAACCGATGACATTCTGCGGACAAAATATAGGGTTTACAAATGGCACCCCATACATTTTTAGCTAGAAATCACATTTGTATTTGTCCTCACTGTACATCTTAACACAGGGACGTATTCACAAGTACAAAAGTGGTGCGGTTGTATGGCAAACCAGGGGGAATATGGGAAAACTATTTAAAATGTTGCCATTGATTTAAATTAGCTGTTAACCCACAATACGTGTGATTTTGTTATTAGGATATGACATATTTATGTATCCGTGACCTTGATTACTCTTTGGCAAATGACTTATAAATATTAGGTGTGACCTGAAGATTCACGACTGCACGTTAGGGGAGCCTGGAGCTTAAAAAAAAAGGATTGAGAAACACTGTTTTAACCCTTTGACTGCCAGGGAGGTATCCAACGCAAATGCGTTGGATACCTCACTGGCGCTCAAAGGGTTAACCCTGTAACCTCAATGTTAAAAATCCCATTTAAATCATAGGGCATTTTAAGGAATGTTTGTTTGATCCCTACGCAGCTGTTGAATTGTCTTAAAGGGATAGAAATACTCAAAATGTAAAAAAAATATATATATTGTAGGGTTTTTCCCCCTGAGTGGGAACTCCCACTGCTGATAGATGCTTTATTCAAAAGTCATTGCAGCTCAACCCTGTATTTTTTTAGGCGCAGTATCACAGTGGCCTGAAATTATACAGTGGCGCAGTTGCTACACCATCCTATGGACTGCTCCGGCCAGTTAACCGTAAATCTCCATAGAATAGTGTAGCTACAGCGCCGCTGTACAATCAGGCCACTCTGATACTGCACCTAAAAATAACTGCTGCAATAACTTTTGAACAAAACACCTTTCGGCAATGGGAGTTCCCTTGTTTTGCTGAGGGGGATAAACCCTACAGTATAATTCACAGTCTTGCATTATTCATTATCCAGTTAATTATTTACGCAAAGAGCTGAGCAAAGAAGATGTCATCCATTAAGACTAGAGGAAAGGTGGTTTCGACTAAAACAAAGGCAGGGATTCTTTACAGTAAGGGCAGTAAAGCTATGGATTTCTTTGCCTTGGGATATTGTACTTGTAGATAATTTAACTGCTTTCTAAAAAGTAATGGATGCCTATCTAGCACAGAACAATAGTGAGAATTATGACAGAGGCTTCAATGCAGATAGGATGTTGATCCAGGGAAATATCTGACTGCCATTTAGAGTCAAAGCAATGCGTTGTGTACCCCTCTGGCACTCAAAGGGTTAAAACTGGCCATTTTATTAGTACATTGGCCTGATAATGGGGATCAATAGGGTAGAATTAGTGTATCATATGTCTCAAATGCAAGTTGTGCAAAGTGTAACCACATATTCTAAATATGACTTCTTCACCTGGTTGCAAATATTGATGGTTTTAACTACCAGCAAGAATGAGTTTTTGCATTTAAAGGGATTGTAATGAAAAAAAGTATTAACTAAATGGTATATACAATTAAAAGAGAGTACTTGCACTTATTCGTATCTCTCAGACCGTTATGGTTTGAGAGATATAGGAAAATAAAGTTCTCTGCTCCCTCCCCTTTCTGCTTGATGAGCTGTAAAGCTGTCAGAAGCAGATTCTGGTCACTTGACCAGATGTGGCTCTTCAGCAGCGCCAATATAACAATATCTAAAGATAAATACTTCATTTGGAACGGTCTACAAAGTGTGCCTGGCTTGCAAGCACACTTTGTAGACCGTTCCAATGAAGTATTTATTTCTAAATAGCGTGATTTCAGCTCTGCTGAAGAGCCTCTGTCTGGTCAAATGACTGGAATCTGCAGCTGTCAGCTAGATGGCGGACTTGAGTAAAACAGCCAGGAAAAGGTAACTTTAGCAAGTTATATCTCTCAGACCATAAAGGTTTGAGAGATAAGACTTACATCGATGTTAATCTTATTTTAATGTCTACAATATTAAATCAACTTAAAATTAACCATTACTATCCCTTTAAAAATCATGATTTAAATCGAGTCTTACTGACTAGTGATTTAAATTGACTTGATTTAAATCAAACCCACCCTGTTCACATCTGTCTACCACTTTTATACCCCCCCCATGAAGCCTCTAGTAGATAATAGTGTTCCTTCCTTCCCAAATAATACCTTCTAGCAATTAAGAGTTTAAAATACCAATTTAAATGAGCGCATATATTTATTCGTCCACTGTGTTCCAGTTGGTTTGCCCTAGAATTGCTTCAGTTCTCCTTAGTCAATCCGTCTCAGTGACTCGGTTCAGTTTGGAACATTCCACATCCCTCCCCCTTTTTCTGGCACCCATGGTTTGTTCCAGGTGAGCTGTTCCGTTCCCATTAGGACCTGATCAGTCAGCGATCTGCAGGTAAGCCGAGCTGGCGGGGATGTGTGTATTAAGTTACACTCCTTGGGAGTTTACACACTGCACAAAAACCCTTTCTAAGCTTGTCCCATCTCTGAGGGTTGCCAGACATCGTGCTGACTTCATAGGTAATATGGGATTTTATTTACTATTGTTAACGAGCAAACACCATCGTAGATTGTTATCAGACTGATTATGTGTTGTTGTACTTGGCATACGTTCAGCTACTCTTATTGAGGATGATGTACAGAGAAACTAGTGCAATATTTGGAGCAACCAGCTGGATTTAAAAGTCTCCATTGATTTAAATGGGATTTTGAATCCACTGAATGCTAGGTAGGTCTCTCAATGCATTAGAGACCTCTTTAGTATTCAAAGGGTTAAAAGCCCCATTTAGATTATCTGGAATTTGGAGAATGTTTAGGTGTTCACTGCAGTACAATTGGCTTCTTTCAGAATGACACCAGTTCATCTCTGTGCATCAGCCTCATAGTTAGGAATAGTTACCAAGCTGGCTGTAGAATTTATCCTTAACCCCTTAATGACAGGGTTTGTTTGTTTTTTCCATTATAGCGAATGACTTCCTGGACTTACCAGGTAAGTCGTCTGTCACTAAGGGGTTAACCCTTTGAGAGCCAGAGGGGTACGCCACGCATTGTTTTGCTTTGGCGTACCCCTCTGACACTCAAAGGGTTAATTTTAGCTCTCAAGTGTCATTTATAATGCCGTGGTTCATCCGTCTTCATCAAAGAACTCCACGATAGCTTGTAATTGTTAACTCCTTAGTGACGGGGCGTGAGCGCACGCGGCCGGCACTTAACGCCTGCCAAATTTTTTTTAAAAATTCTGCTGAATGACTTCCGGGATGCACATGTAAGTGGACATGTACGTCCATTGTCGAGATAGGGTTAATAAGATGGCAAAAAAGTAACATTACGGTCAGTTATAAAGTCTTGTGATGTCTGGAAAAAAAAAAATCAGCATTTCTCTCAGACGTGATTATGCTTTTGTGTTTTACTTTACTTATGTCCAGTTAATCTTGCTGCGACTCATGTACTAAGAAGATTTGCAGCAGTTTTGGGGCAAACTATACCGTACGGACAAAATGAACATGCCCAATGATTTAAGTGCCACTTTTAAGTCATAAGAATGACTTATGGTGCAGTTGGCTTGCTGCAGAATCTCTCCAATTATTATCCAGTTATGTCTAGTTATCAAGCTGGATCTAGAATTAATCGTCAATTTTAGTTTTCCTCTACAATTTAAAATGTTGTGATTCATTCATATGTATCATTTGGCTTGAAAGCAGTCTAGAAACATTCGTAACAAAACATGGTTTCGGTCGATTGTGACATCTCTGGCTGTCCTTAAAAAAAAAAAAAAATCTGTATTCTTAGGTGTTAATACTCATTTCTTTGTTGGACATTACACATATATTTCGAAATCTTTAAAACTGCAACTTTTTAGGCAAAACTGTTAACCTTTTAGTGCCAGAGGGGAACGCAAAACCAGTTCAAAGAATTACTAGCGATTTGTAATTTTTGATTTTATTTTTTTTTACAGATTTGTATGAGTGATAAATGTGTCCAATTGTTAGGTCCATTGAGGGAGATTTATTAAAGAAGTTCCTCATACTTTTTAAAGAACGGTCCTTAAGTCCTCGCAACTGGAGATAACGTGACGGCTGATTTATACATTATTTATATAGTTTTTTATACATATGGCATTATTTCTCTGTTGTTAACGCCTGGAATGCTTAAAGGGATAGTAATACTTAGTTTTATCTTTATTTTATTTTGTAGGCATTAAAAAAACACGAAGAATGATATAAGTCTTATCTCTCAAACATTTATGCATAGGCGTGCGCAGCCAATTGCATTAGGGTGTGCACCCAAAAGCACAAACACACACGTGCGTGCGCGTATGTAATATATATGTGTGTGTGTGCTAGCTAAATAAATGATTGCCCCCCATCTGCTCCATATTGCCCCCATCAGCTCCAACTTGCCCTAACATTGCCCCCATAATCTCCACATTGCCCTCAGCTCCGACTTGCTCCCATCAGCTCCAACTTGCCCTCACATTGCCCTCATCAGCTCCAACTTGCCCTAACATTGCCCTCATCAGCTCCAACTTGCCCTAACATTGCCCCCATCAGCTCTAACTTGCCCTCAGCTCCAACTTGCCCTCACACTGCCCCCATCAGCTCCAACTTGCCCTCACATTGCCCCCATCAGCTCTAACTTGCCCTCAGCTCCAACTTGCCCTCACACTGCCCCCATCAGCTCCAACTTGCCCTCACATTGCCCCCATCAGCTCCAACTTGCCCTCACATTGCCCCCATCAGCTCTAACTTGCCCTCAGCAGCTCCAACTTGCCCTCAGCTCCAACTTGCCCTCACACTGCCCCCATCAGCTCCAACTTGCCCTCACATTGCCCCCATCAGCTCTAACTTGCCCTCAGCTCCAACTTGCCCTCACACTGCCCCCATCAGCTCCAACTTGCCCTCACATTGCCCCCATCAGCTCCAACTTGCCCTCACATTGCCCCCATCAGCTCTAACTTGCCCTCAGCAGCTCCAACTTGCCCTCAGCTCCAACTTGCCCTCACACTGCCCCCATCAGCTCCAACTTTCCCTCACATTGCCCCATCAGCTCCAACTTGCCCTCACATTGCCCCCATCAGCTCTAACTTGCCCTCAGCAGCTCCAACTTGCCCTCACATTGCCCCCATCAGCTCTAACTTGCTCCCATCAGCTCCAACTTGCCCTCACACTGCCCCCATCAGCTCCAACTTGCCCTCACATTGCCCCATCAGCTCCAACTTGCCCTCACATTGCCCCCATCAGCTCTAACTTGCCCTCAGCAGCTCCAACTTGCCCTCAGCTCCAACTTGCCCTCACACTGCCCCCATCAGCTCCAACTTGCCCTCACATTGCCCCCATCAGCTCCAACTTGCCCTCACATTGCCCCCATCAGCTCTAACTTGCCCCCATCAGCTCTAACTTGCCCTCAGCTCCAACTTGCCCCCATCAGCTCCAACTTGCCCTAACATTGCCCCCATCAGCTGCAACTTGCCCTCAGCTCCAACTTGCCCTCATCAGCTCCAACTTGCCCTAACATTGCCCCCATCAGCTCCAACTTGCCCTCACATTGCCCCCATCAGCTCTAACTTGCCCTCAGCTCCAACTTGCCCTAACATTGTCCCCATAATCTCCACATTGCCCTCAGCTCTGACTTGCCCCCATCAGCTCCATCTTATCCCCATCACCTCCAACTTGCCCTCATCACTTCCAACTTGCCCTAACATTGCCCCCATCAGCTCCAACTTGCCCCCATCAGCTCCAACTTGCCCTCACATTGACATCAGCTCCACATTGCCCCCATCATCTTCACATTGCCCCCTTCCATAATGCCCCTTCATCTCCACAATGCCCCATTCATCTCCACAATGCCCCCTCCATCCCCTACCTTCAGTCCCTGGTGGTCTAGCGGTGTGCCATAAGAGAGCTCTGTGCCTCCTTCGGCACAGAGCTGAAGCTCCTGCGCGCTGCTCTCAGTAATGCAGAGCGCTGGGAGATGATGTCATCTCCCAGCGCTCTGTATTACTACGGAGCCTGGGTCTCACTGGCTTGTCACATAGATGCCGCGAGGGAGTGCTTGGTAGTTTAAATCAGCGCTCCCTCACGGCAGATATATTTTAAAAAAAAAGAAAAAAAAATCCCCAGCTTCCCTGGCCGGTGCGCACGGGGCCGATTAGGGTATGCCTGGGCACGCCCGGCACACCCCGTGCGCACGCCTATGCATTTATGGTTTAAGAGATATTCACAAGAAGAGTTTCCCCTCCCGCCCCTTTTACCTAGTGTAAGCCATCTCTTCTCAGATGTGGAATGCAGTCCATAGACCAGACAGATAACAGCAGGGGACAATCTTCTTCCTATGATAACAATGAAAGCCCTGCCCCCCTTGACAAGTTTTTCAGGTTTTTCCCTTATCTTAATTGAAGATTGTCCCTCTCTGCAGTCTACCTGGGCACCTCCCTTCTGATCTGGCTGAGCAGTGTTACATCAGTAAAAGGGGCGGGAGGGGGATACTTTGTCATTGAATTACTCTTGAACTACAACTCTGACAGAATTGAAATAACACTCTCCAAAGTCCAAATACTATGATGATTAATTAGAGCTGCTTTTATTATAAAACATTACTATTCCTTTAAAGGGACAGTAATGGTTGTTTATATAAAGGTTTAAAGCGGAACTACCACCCTTAAAAAAATGTTGTATCAAATAATCCCCCATCTGGCGAGTAGCTGCTCAGTAGCGCTAGTCGCCAGAATTCTTACCGCATTCATGTGAATGAGCCACTAATCTGGTACTGACAGGCAGGACGGACTGTGGATATCTTTCCCTAGTGACGTCCGCACACCTGCGCTGTCAGTCCCAGCCGGCTCTAGGAGGGGCTGCAAGGAGCCGTTCGGCTCCAAAAGGGACTGACAGCGCAGGCACACGGACTTCACTATGGTAAGATGTCCGTGCTCTGTCCTGCCTGTCCTGCTAATCCCCAGATGGGGGATTTTTGTTAGTTCCGATTTAATGTCGTAGGTATTAAAAATATTAAAGGGATAGTAATACTTAAAATGTAAAAAAAAATGTTTTGTAGTGTTTATCCCCCTGAGTAAAACAAGAGTGCTCCCACTGCTGAAAGGTGTTTCATTCAAAAGTTATTAATTTTCAAAGTTGAAATTTTTAGGTGCAATATCACAGTGGCCTGAAATTGTACAGTGGCGCTGTTGCTACACGATCCTATGGACAGCTCTGGTCCCAGGACCATAAATCTCCATAGAAAGGTGTAGCAACAGCGCCACTGTACAATTTCAGGCCACTATGATATTGCACCTAAAAAAATTCAACTTTGAAAATTAATAACTTTTGAATGAAACACCTTTCAGAAGTGGGAGTACTCTTGTTTTACTCAGGGGGATAAACCCTACAACATTTTTTTTTTACATTTTAAGTATTACTATCCCTTTAATGCAATGACTTATGTCCCGTCTCTCAGACATGTATAGTTTGAGAGATATACGCTTCTAAAGTTCCCCCCTCCCGCCCCTTTCATAGATGTCAGCGCTCACTAGCTGACAGAAGAAGATCCTGGTCCTGGGACCATCCGACAGCTCTTCCGCAGAACCGAAATAGCTTTATCTAGAAAGAAATACTTCACTGGAACGATCTACAAAGTGTGCCTGGTTTGCAGGGGCAGAAGGGGGGAACTTTATAAGCATATATCTCTCAAACTATACATGTTTGAGAGACGGGACGTAAGTCAATGCAGTAATATTGTTAATACCTACAATATTAAACTTTTTTTATAAACAACCATTAGTGTCCCTTTAAAGACAGAATATACCTGACGTTAAAATTCTGGTGAAAATTCTGTTGCAAAATTGTAACAACTAGCGACATTTCTTTATATACTCACTGTTACAAACATCGTTACTCCATTAAAAAAAAAACTTAAAGGAATAGTAATGTTTCATAATAAAAGCAGCTCTAATTAATCATCATAGTATTTGGACTTTGGAGAGTGTTATATCAATTCTGTCAGAGTTGTAGTACAAGAGTAATTCAATGACAAAGTATCCCCCTCCCGCCCCTTTTACTGATGTAACACTGCTCAGCCAGATCAGAAGGGAGGTGCCCAGGTATACTGCAGAGAGGGACAATCTTCAATTAAGATAAGGGAAAAACCTGAAAAACCTGTCAAGGGGGGCAGAGCTTTCATTGTTCTCATAGGAAGAAGATTGTCCCCTGCTGTTATCTGTCTGGTCTATGGACTGGATTCCACATCTGAGAAGAGATGGCTTACACTAGGTAAAAGGGGCGGGAGGGGGAACTTTGCTTGTGAATATCTCATAAACCATAAAGGTTTGAGACATAAGACTTATATCGTTCTTCATGTTTTTTTAATGCCTATAAAATAAAATAAAGTTAAAACGAAGTATTACTATCCCTTTAACTACATGGCGTACAGCCCCCCGAAACTGGCGTCCTTAGTATTATAACTATCCAAGACGCTGTTACAGCCATTTTAATGCTTCTTTTTGCTTAACCCTTTGAGTGCCAGAGGGGTACGCAATGCATTGATTTGCAATGCGTTGCGTACCCCTCTGGCACTCAAAGGGTTAAATCCACTTTTATAAATCTCCCCCACCCCATTTTTCTCAATTTTGGCACTCATTTTTAAACTCTTGGGTGCTAGAGGGTTCTTCAGAGTTTTACAGAGCAATCAACTGGAGATCCAGTATCCAAAGAGTGAATACTTTTCTATAGAGAGTAGTGGATTTAGGTTATCTCACAGTCCACGTGGATAATCAGAAATAAATTGTGTTCAATGTGATCACTGATGTACTAAGAGTAACAGGAGACATTATGGATCAAATCAACAAATAAAATCCCATTGATTTGAATGAGACTTTTTAACCTCTTTAATGCTAGACCTGTATCCAATGCGTTGGAGCCCGCACTAGCATGCAAGGGGTTAAAAGTAACATTTAAGTAAATTGATTTGGGGGGATTTTTATTGGCCTCTTATTTTGTGGTTGGTTTGATCTAGAATTGCTCTACTTTTCTTAGTATGCCAGACTCATGATTACTGTAAACCTCTGAGAGTCCAAACTAAACTCTCTTATTAACCCTTTGGGTGTCAGAGGGGTACGCAACGCAGCACATTGCAAAGCATTGCATTATAGAGCTTTTCCTGCTGAGTAAATCAAGGTTACTCCATCTGCTCTGAGAAATATGTTTTCAGAGTTGTTATAGTTTAAACTTTTTTTTTTCATTAACAGTGCCCTCTAGTGTTCAGATATCAATTAGCTGTTTTGTTACATTCTAAGAGAGAGGTGAGTCACTGACAAGCAGTTCTCCATAGAACGTGATAGAAAACTGCTGAGTCATTTCCTTTCAGTTTCAACTAGTAGGAAGTAATGATGCTTTTACTAACGTCCTGACAGTTTGAACTGTTATAACATTTGATCCAGAAATGGAAGTTCCCTAGTTTTTACTCACCATCAATATCCCTATAACATGTAGATTTTGTTGGAAAAGTTTACTGTTTTGTTAAGTGCAATGCAATTCTTTGGGTACCTCTCTGGTACTCAGAGGGTTAATGTAAGTAATCTAAAATTGAGTATCACTACTCTTAAAAATATTCTGTTTTTGTTTACCCAATTTGGAAATGATCAGATTCATTATCTAGGTTTTAAAGTAAGTTCACAGCTTGTATATTATCTGATGTTCCCTGAAGGATATTCAGATTATTGTGGCATTAGTCTTTGTTCTGCTTCCTTGTCTCTCTGTAGGCTGTAATTTGTTGGTGTGTCTGGGGAATTTGTCTATACCGTGTGTCTATAATAATATCTCTGACAGGCACAGAGGAAGGTGTCTGCGGCTTTGAAGGGGGTTAATGCATCCTGCGTAATATCGTACACATCTTCAGAACGATTTCTTATGCGGAATTAGCAACACAGGCGATATTTACAATGGAAGTTATTTTCTAGGAGGGAAGTCATATCGAAATGAAAGATAAATGTTGGCTGCTTTTTTGATGTATTTTTCATACAATTTACAGAAATTTACATGCAATTGTGAGGCAATTTGTAGCAATATATATTTTTTTTCTTTTTAGCCAACAACTATTCCTCTAAACAGCTGATCCAGAACAAACTGATGGAACAAAGAGGGAAGACACAAAACAACTGAGAGTAAGCAGGACACCAGCAATGTAGGCTTCTAGAAAGATAATGCACTTACTAGAAGAATTCTTAATCTTAAAGGAGCAGTAAACTTTTTTATGAAAAAACATATTTTATAGAGCATTTCCTGCTGAATAAAACAAGGTCGCTCCCATCGCTGTCAGATGTTTTATTCAAAATTTATAGCAGTTTAAATAATCAGGAAGTGAATTTACTGTGTTTACTTCCTGTTAGTTCTGACTGACAGGAAGTGAATTTACTGTGTTTGCTTCCTGATAGTTCTAACTGACAGGAAGTGACAGGCAGTTTCTATCACATTCTATGGATAACTGTATGTCTCTGACTTTCCTCTCCATTAGAATCTAACAGGAAATCTAATTAGAATTTGACCACTAGAGGGCACTGCTAATGTAAAAAAACATGGGTTTAAACTGTAATAACTCTGGAAATATAAATCTCTCCGCAGTGGGAGTACCCTTATTTTACTCAATAGGAAAATCTCTACAATATATATTTTTTCATAAAAAAAAGTTTACTGCTCCTTTAATGCACCACATAACTATAGGAGGGATCACTATATCTCCCAAGAGCAACATAGAAACATAGAATTTGACGGCAGATAAGAACCATTCGGCCCATCTAGTCGCCCATTTTCCTGCTGTAAAAACCTCAAACCTTTTTGGTCCTTGGTCTTTTCTTATGTTCAGGACAGTCTTATGCCTATCCCATGCATTCTTAAATTCTGTCACTGTACTAAATTTTACCACTTCTGCTGGTTGGATATTCCACTTACCTACTACTCTCTCAGTGAAGTAAAACTTTCTTACATTACGTCTAAACCTGTGTCCCTCTAGTTTTAGACTACGGCCTCTAGTCCTAATATTTTTACTCCTATGAAATGTACTTCCCTCCTGCACTTTGTTGAGTCCCTTCATGTATGTGAATGTGTCTATCATATCCCCTCTCTCTTCTCTCCTCCAAGCTATACATGTTCAGATCCTTTAGTTTATCCTGATATTTCTTTTCCTGTAAACCAGTCACCATTTTAGTAGTCCTTCTTTGAATTTTCTCAAGAGTATCTATATCCTTCTGGAGATGGGGTCTCCAGTACTGTACACAATACTCTAGAGTATCTATATCCTTCTGGAGATGGGGTCTCCAGTATTGTACACAATACTATAGAGTATCTATATCCTTCTGGAGATGGGGTCTCCAGTACTGTACACAATACTCTAGGTGAGGTCTAACTAGAGATCTGTAGAGTGACATGACCACTTCCCTTCTTTTGCTACTAATGCCCCTTGTATACAACCCAGCACCCTGCTTGCATTCCCCACAGCTTTATTACATTGCCTGCCTACCTTTAAGTCATTAGAAATAATTACTCCCAAATCCCTTTCCTCTGTTGTCTCTGACAGCACAATGCCCTTAATAGTATATTTTTCCTTTGGATTTTTATGTCCCAAGTGCATTAGTTTACATTTATCAACATTAAACTGCAGCTGCCACACTCTTGTTCATACTTCTAATTTACTTAAATCTTTGTAATTTGGCTTATTCCCCCTGGAATGTCTACCCTATTGCAGATCTTTGTATCATCTGCAAAAAGGCATACCTTTCCTTGAAGATCTTTTGCAATATCACTAATAAAAATATTAAAAAGAATTGGCCCTAGTACAGATCCCTGAGGGACCCCACTAGTAACAATCCTTTCATCCGAATATTCTCCATTGACTACCATCCTCTGTCTCCTGTCACTCAGCCATTGCCTTATCCATTTAACTATATTTACATCCAGACCCAAACACTGCAATTTATTAATGAGTCTTATATGAGGGACAGTGTCAAATGCTTTACTGAAATCTAGATAAGCTACATCTACTGCTCCCCCTTGGTCTATTATTTTAGTTACCCAGTCAAAAAATGTATGAGGTTCTTGTTATGAACACAGGTCATCACATCCAAATCTCTATAGACTTATTCTCATGCTCCCTGATGACGAGCTACTCGTTGCTTGAAACGCATTGGTAAATGAAGGCATTATATGTGCCAGACTTCTTTATTGTTCCGTTGGTTACTTCTATTCAGACCCATCAAGGTTTTTTTCAGTATATATATATGGTGAGTGTATTCCAATAAGGGTCCTATTTTGGGTTCCATCAGCCATACAGTTTTACCCTTAGAGAATCTTTTCATTCCTATTTACGATTGCCCTACATCGGAGCACGAGAAGAACTCTCTAGTGATTTGGCTGTGGTGACCTGTGTTCATGAGTAGAACTGTTGCTCTTGGGAGATATTGTGACCCCTTCTATATGCATTTGATGCATTAGGATCAAGAATTACCTAGTAAATGTGTTACATTTCTACCAACCTACATTGGTGGTGTCTTACTTACGCTCAGATGTTTTTCCTCTTCCCTCTCTGTTCCTTGTTTTGCATTAGACTGTGAAGATGCCTCTGTGGACATCATAGAAGAAGCAGCAATGCTGTTCATTTTCTTTGAACTATTTCCCATTCGTTTTGATTTTTGGGATACATTATTGTGTATAATTTTGAAACAAGTTACAGACTCTTTGGACACTGGTAGTATCGCGTTGTTTTTTGCTTTCTTCACAATACACTGAAAACATAGATACTTGAATTATTTATACAATTCCATTGCTATCATATTGAAACAAAGAGTTGCGTTTTGATGGAAGTGGAATGCGCTGTGGGCCAATGAAACCTGGGCTGATGTGCAGTAAATCTCCTTGTGATCAGTCTTATAAGGTGCAGGGGACCTTATGTACAGAAGCAAAGTGGTACAATTTAGGAGCAATTCAACTGCACCTTAGGGGACAAATGAATGTCACGTTGATTTAAAGCGGAACTTTCAGCTAATAGCAAGTCACCATGCATTCATTAAATGCACGGCGACTAGCTGGAAAATGTATGTCTTACCGTAAAAAAATACATGTGTCTAAAGGGATCTGTCCTGTTTGGAAACCGGAACTGAGGCTAGAGTGCAGACATCTTGTTTGTGCGCCTGCGCCGTCAGTTTCGGTCTCCATAGAGTAGACTGCAGTGCACCATATGGTCACCGGAACGGACTGACGGCGCAGGCGCACAGACCGCACTAACCTGCACGTCAGTCCTGAAACGGGACGGATTCCTTTAGACACAAGTATTTTTTTTATGGTAAGATACATTTTCAAGCTAGTCGCCATGTATTTAATGAATGCATGGCGACTGTCTATTATCTGAAAGTTCCGCTTTAAAAAAGGTTTTTTAACCCCTGTTATACTAGAGAGGTCTCCAACTCTCTAAAATAAAAGTCGTTCAAATCATCATGTAAATAAACCAGAAGGTTTTTTTTTTTTGCTAGGTGACCTCTCTGGCATGTATGGGGTTAAAATCCTCATTTATATTGATGGGAATTTGAGTAATTTTACATTTTTCTCTGTGGTGGACTCGGTTCCTTCTAGAATTGATCCACTTCCCCTTTGGAGGAAGATGTATAAAAAGTGCATGTTTAACCCCTTAATGATCAGCGGTCCAGGGAGGTTACCTTCCCTTAAGGACTGCTTTGATCCTTGCCGACGCACCGGTACACTTGACCTGTTACGTGTACTGGCACTCCGAGTGGGGTCTGATAGAGACCGCTCTGGTCTTGAAGTGGTCAATTTCAGACCACGTTTTTCCTTACATTGCTTGTAAGTAAAAAGTACATGACGTGACAGAGCCATCACCGTTGAAACATTTCTAAAATTGTAGAGATTACCAATAAAAGTAGAATACCCTACCTCCTATCTCTCAAAATGTTATAGTTTGCCAGTTCGTAGCATTTAAAGTCCCCCCCACCCCTTCCCTGATATCAGAGATCTAGCAGACTGCAGGAGAATATAGTTCTGGGACCGGCGGAGGCTCTTCAGCAGAGCCGAGATAGTGCTATCCTATATAATAATTCTCTAAATCGTGTGTAACGCCGCGACATGCACAGTAGACACTGCTGAGCGTGCTGCAGTCATGCGCAGTACAGACTGCCCACGCCGCGGCTGATACAGAGATGGGCACTCTGAAGGAGCGTCCAGCTCTGTATCAGCCGTGGAGCGGGCAGTCTCTACTGCGTGTGACTGCCCTGCAACCGAGTGGCAGTGGCACTGTGTCCCATGTAACAGGCTATTCAACTAGTTTACAATGAAATACTTCATTGGAACAGTCTACAAAGTGTTCCTAGTTTGCAAGCACACTTTGTAGACCGTTCCAGTTAATTATTTCATTCTAAATAGCGCTATCTCGGCTCTGCTGAAGGGCCTCTGCTGGTCCTGGGATCAGGTTCTCCTGCAGTCAGCTAGATCTCTGATATCAGGGAAAAGGGAGAGGCGGGGCTTTAAATGCTACGAACTCGCAAACTATAACGTTTTGAGAGATGGGAGGTAGGTTATTCTACTTTTATTGGTAATCTCTACAATTTTAGACATTTTTAAACACAAGTATTACTATCCCTTAATGGGAAAAAAATGGTGATGGTCCTTAAAGGGATAATAATGTTTCATAATAAAAGCAGCTCTAATGAATCATCATAGTATTTGGACTTTGGAGAGTGTTATTTCAATTCTGTCAGAGTTGTAGTTCAAGAGTAATTCAATGACAAAGTATCCCCCTCCCGCTCCTTTAACTGATGTAACACTGCTCAGCCAGATCAGAAGGGAGGTGCCCAGGTAGACTGCAGAGAGGGACAATCTTCAATTAAGATAAGGGAAAAACCTGAAAAACCTGTGAATGGGGGCAGGACTTTCATTGTTCTCATAGGAAGAAGATTGTCCCCTGCTGTTATCTGTCTGGTCTATGGACTGGATTCCACATCTGAGAAGAGATGGCTTGCACTAGGTAAAAGGGGCGGGAGGGGAAACTTTGCTTGTGAATATCTCTCAAACCATAAAGGTTTGAGAGATAAGACTTATATCGTTCTTCATGTTTTTTAATGCCTACAAAATAAAATAAAGATAAAACGAAGTATTACTATCCCTTTAAGGGGGTTAATAATTGTCGCTAAAACTCACTATGGGCCATAATTATAAAGTAAAGTTTATAGCTATGTCTATCTGAGAATATTCTAATAATATTTGCAGAAAATTTGCAGCTGAGAATATTTCTTCACATACATAGCTGTCACTATATAATTCCATTAACCCTTTGAATGCCAGTGGGGCACGCAACGCATTACTAAAGCAATGCGTTGCGTACCCCTCTGACAATCAAAGGGTTAAGAACAGGTTATTCCCAGCATTAAGATTTCATCACTAAAACTTCTTTTATTTTTGGTGTAATCAGAGAATTTCTTTATAAATACGTCACAACACAATCCTTGTCTGGACAAGACCATTTCTACTCCACTTTATGAAAAAGTCGACTGACTGGAGTTATCAGCGGAAATGTCACTAAAAGTTTATACGTATCTTTATGTCGCTTTATGACAGTTTTACAGACATTTTCTTTATAATACCAGTTTTATAAATATCTCCCAATGTAACTAAACTTACATGTTTTGCCCAAATGTTCAAAATGCTGCATTAAAGAGATAGTAATGTTTCAAAATAAAAGCAGCTCCAATTAATCTTCATAGTATTGGGCCATGGAGAATGATATTTCAGTACTGTCAGAGTTGTAGTTCAAGAGTAATTGAATGATAAAGTATCCCCCTCCCGCCCCTTTTACCTAGTGTAACACTGCTCACCTCAGATGTGGAATCTGGTCTCTTCACAGGACAGATCACATCAATGGACAATCTTCTTACTGTGATCATAAGGAAAACCCTGCCCCCTTGACATGTTTTTCAGGTTTTCCCTTATGATCACTGAAGATTGTCCCTCTCTTCGATCCATCCGGACAGTCTTGCTGCTCTGAGGTGAGCAGTGTTACATCAGTAAAAGGGGCGGGAGGGGGATAATTTATCATTCAATTACTCTTGTACTACAACTCTGACAGTATTGAAATAACACTCTCCATGGTCCAAATACTATGATGATTAATTGGAGCTGCTTTTATTATGAAACATTACCATCCCTTTAAAGTCATCCCCCTGTGAACTTAACCCTTTGAGTGCCAGAGGGGTATGCAATGCTTTGTTGTGACTTTATGGGGTAGAAGCATTAAATAGTGCTAAAGATATGATAAAGCAAATATTATATCACTTCTCCAGTTCCTATGTTATTCTATGGAGCCAATGCACTAACATTTCTCAAGCTGGAGAGATCTTAGTGCATAGGCTCCATACAATAACATAGGAACTGGAGAAGTGATATAATATCTGCTTTATCATATCTTTAGCACTATTTAGTGCATCTACCCCATAAAGTCACAGCAAAGGGCTGTTACCACTTTAATGTTAAGTTATCTCCACTTTATCACCTCTTTACCATGCCTTAGTGCATCTCCCCCTTTGCTTTCTCTATGCCTTCCCCACATATATGATGCTTCAGTGTCTGATTTGTCAGTAGCTAATTCGCATATTGAAATCTGACTTAATAAGATGTTGTTTTATTCCCGGGGGTGCACTTATATGTTAATGTGACTATTCTCCATATGAACTAAGCTCCGATATCTGGTGATAGTCATACCTGGGAACTCTCCATATCTGCCCCAGATTGTCCAGTGGTGGTGAGTTTCTTCTGAAACTCCACCCACTTCTCCTCCTTCTCACCCTCCTCCTCCCACTTCCCACTCACTTCCCACCCACTTTAAAAGACAAGGATGATAATTCCTGCCCACCCAGTTAAGCACCCACCCCGTTCATGACGCAAATTGTGTTATTTACATCCTTCTGGTCAGCAGCACATGAGTCCTGTCTGGGGGTCAAGAAGAGGACATTCCCAGGGTTGGTGATAGTGTCAGAACTCACAGAAACAAATTCTCCTCCCTGAGACTGATGAATGGTGGATTTTCCACAGCTTTCTGTGTAGTCGTCAGTGCTGCAGAACAGGTCTCAGTATTACAAAGTGGAGGACAGTTCATCATATTTCACAGTTCTCCATAACCCAAAGTGGAGGACAGTTCTCCATATTTCACAGTTCTCCATAACCCAAAGTGGAGGACAGTTCTCCATATTTCACAGTTCTCCATAATCCAAAGTGGAGAACAGTTCATCATATTTCACAGTTCTCCATACTCCAAAGTGGAGGACAGTTCTCCATATTTCACATTTCTCCATACTCCAAAGTGGAGGACAGTTCTCCATATTTCACAGTTCTCCATACTCCAAAGTGGAGGACAGTTCTCCATATTTCACAGTTCTCCATAATCCAAAGTGGAGGACAGTTCTCCATATTTCACATTTCTCCATACTCCAAAGTGGAGGACAGTTCTCCATATTTCACAGTTCTCCATAATCCAAAGTGGAGGACAGTTCTCCATATTTCACAGTTCTCCATACTCCAAAGTGGAGGACAGTTCTCCATATTTCACAGTTCTCCATACTCCAAAGTGGAGGACAGTTCATCATATTTCACAGTTCTCCATAATCCAAAGTGGAGGACAGTTCTCCATATTTCACAGTTCTCCATACTCCAAAGTGGAGGACAGTTCTCCATATTTCACAGTTCTCCATACTCCAAAGTGGAGGACAGTTCTCCATATTTCACAGTTCTCCATACTCCAAAGTGGAGGACAGTTCTCCATATTTCACAGTTCTCCATACTCCAAAGTGGAGGACAGTTCATCATATTTCACAGTTCTCCATAATCCAAAGTGGAGGACAGTTCATCATATTTCACAGTTCTCCATAATCCAAAGTGGAGGACAGTTCTCCATATTTCACATTTCTCCATACTCCAAAGTGGAGGACAGTTCTCCATATTTCACAGTTCTCCATACTCCAAAGTGGAGGACAGTTCTCCATATTTCACAGTTCTCCATAATCCAAAGTGGAGGACAGTTCTCCATATTTCACAGTTCTCCATACTCCAAAGTGGAGGACAGTTCTCCATATTTCACAGTTCTCCATACTCCAAAGTGGAGGACAGTTCTCCATATTTCACAGTTCTCCATAACCCAAAGTGGAGGACAGTTCTCCATATTTCACAGTTCTCCATACTCCAAAGTGGAGGACAGTTCTCCATATTTCACAGTTCTCCATAATCCAAAGTGGAGGACAGTTCTCCATATTTCACAGTTCTCCATACTCCAAAGTGGAGGACAGTTCTCCATATTTCACAGTTCTCCATAATCCAAAGTGGAGGACAGTTCATCATATTTCACAGTTCTCCATAATCCAAAGTGGAGGACAGTTCTCCATATTTCACAGTTCTCTATACTTCATAGTGGAGGACGGTTCTCCATATTTCACAGTTCTCCATACTCCAAAGTGGAGGACAGTTCATCATATTTCACAGTTCTCCATAATCCAAAGTGGAGGACGGTTCATCATATTTCACAGTTCTCCATACTCCAAAGTGGAGGACAGTTCTCCATATTTCACAGTTCTCTATAATCCAAAGTGGAGGACAGTTCTCCATATTTCACAGTTCTCCATACTCCAAAGTGGAGGACAGTTCTCCATATTTCACAGTTCTCCATACTCCAAAGTGGAGGACAGTTCTCCATATTTCACAGTTCTCTATACTTCATAGTGGAGGACAGTTCTCCATATTTCACAGTTCTCCATAATCCAAAGTGGAGGACAGTTCTCCATATTTCACAGTTCTCCATACTCCAAAGTGGAGGACAGTTCTCCATATTTCACAGTTCTCCATACTCCAAAGTGGAGGACAGTTCATCATATTTCACATTTCTCCATAATCCAAAGTGGAGGACAGTTCATCATATTTCACAGTTCTCCATAATCCAAAGTGGAGGACAGTTCATCATATTTCACAGTTCTCCATAATCCAAAGTGGAGGACAGTTCTCCATATTTCACAGTTCTCCATAATCCAAAGTGGAGGACAGATCTCCATATTTCACAGTTCTCCATAATCCAAAGTGGAGGACAGTTCATCATATTTCACAGTTCTCCATAATCCAAAGTGGAGGACAGTTCTCCATATTTCACAGTTCTCCATAATCCAAAGTGGAGGACAGTTCTCCATATTTCACAGTTCTCCATAATCCAAAGTGGAGGACAGTTCTCCATATTTCACAGTTCTCCATACTCCAAAGTGGAGGACAGTTCTCCATATTTCACATTTCTCCATAATCCAAAGTGGAGAACAGTTCTCCATATTTCACATTTCTCCATACTCCAAAGTGGAGGACAGTTCTCCATATTTCACAGTTCTCCATAATCCAAAGTGGAGGACAGTTCTCCATATTTCACAGTTCTCCATAATCCAAAGTGGAGGACAGTTCTCCATATTTCACAGTTCTCCATACTCCAAAGTGGAGGACAGTTCTCCATATTTCACATTTCTCCATAATCCAAAGTGGAGAACAGTTCTCCATATTTCACATTTCTCCATACTCCAAAGTGGAGGACAGTTCTCCATATTTCACAGTTCTCCATAATCCAAAGTGGAGGACAGTTCTCCATATTTCACAGTTCTCCATACTCCAAAGTGGAGGACAGTTCTCCATATTTCACATTTCTCCATAATCCAAAGTGGAGAACAGTTCTCCATATTTCACATTTCTCCATACTCCAAAGTGGAGGACAGTTCTCCATATTTCACAGTTCTCCATAATCCAAAGTGGAGGACAGTTCTCCATATTTCACAGTTCTCCATACTCCAAAGTGGAGGACAGTTCTCCATATTTCACATTTCTCCATAATCCAAAGTGGAGAACAGTTCTCCATATTTCACAGTTCTCCATACTCCAAAGTGGAGGACAGTTCTCCATATTTCACATTTCTCCATACTCCAAAGTGGAGGACAGTTCTCCATATTTCACATTTCTCCATAATCCAAAGTGGAGGACAGTTCTCCATATTTCACAGTTCTCCATACTCCAAAGTGGAGGACAGTTCTCCATATTTCACAGTTCTCCATACTACAAAGTGGAGGACAGTTCTCCATATTTCACAGTTCTCCATACTCCAAAGTGGAGGACAGTTCTCCATATTTCACAGTTCTCTATACTCCAAAGTGGAGGACAGTTCTCCATATTTCACATTTCTCCATACTCCAAAGTGGAGGACAGTTCTCCATATTTCACAGTTCTCCATACTCCAAAGTGGAGGACAGTTCATCATATTTCACAGTTCTCCATAATCCAAAGTGGAGGACAGTTCATCATATTTCACAGTTCTCCATAATCCAAAGTGGAGGACAGTTCTCCATATTTCACAGTTCTCCATACTCCAAAGTGGAGGACAGTTCTCCATATTTCACAGTTCTCTATACTTCATAGTGGAGGACAATTCTCCATATTTCACAGTTCTCCATACTCCAAAGTGGAGGACAGTTCATCATATTTCACAGTTCTCCATACTCCAAAGTGGAGGACAGTTCTCCATATTTCACAGTTCTCCATAATCCAAAGTGGAGGACAGTTCTCCATATTTCACAGTTCTCTATACTTCATAGTGGAGGACAGTTCTCCATATTTCACAGTTCTCCATACTCCAAAGTAAAAGACAGTTCATCATATTTCACAGTTCTCCATACTCCAAAGTGGAGGACAGTTCTCCATATTTCACAGTTCTCCATAACCCAAAGTGGAGGACAGTTCATCATATTTCACAGTTCTCCATAATCCAAAGTGGAGGACAGTTCTCCATATTTCACAGTTCTCCATACTCCAAAGTGGAGGACAGTTCTCCATATTTCACAGTTCTCTATACTTCAAAGTGCAGGACAGTTCTCCATATTTCACAGTTCTCCATACTTCAAAGTGGAGGACAGTTCTCCATATTTCACAGTTCTCCATACTTCAAAGTGCAGGACAGTTCTCCATATTTCACAGTCCTCCATACTTCAAAGTGCAGGACAGTTCATCATATTTCACAGTTCTCCATAATCCAAAGTGGAGGACAGTTCTCCATATTTCACAGTTCTCCATACTCCAAAGTGGAGGACAGTTCTCCATATTTCACAGTTCTCCATAATCCAAAGTGGAGGACAGTTCTCCATATTTCACAGTTCTCTATACTTCATAGTGGAGGACAGTTCTCCATATTTCACAGTTCTCCATACTCCAAAGTAAAAGACAGTTCATCATATTTCACAGTTCTCCATACTCCAAAGTGGAGGACAGTTCTCCATATTTCACAGTTCTCCATAACCCAAAGTGGAGGACAGTTCATCATATTTCACAGTTCTCCATAATCCAAAGTGGAGGACAGTTCTCCATATTTCACAGTTCTCCATACTCCAAAGTGGAGGACAGTTCTCCATATTTCACAGTTCTCTATACTTCAAAGTGCAGGACAGTTCTCCATATTTCACAGTTCTCCATACTTCAAAGTGGAGGACAGTTCTCCATATTTCACAGTTCTCCATACTTCAAAGTGCAGGACAGTTCTCCATATTTCACAGTTCTCTATACTCCAAAGTGCAGGACAGTTCATCATATTTCACAGTTCTCCATAATCCAAAGTGGAGGACAGTTCTCCATATTTCACAGTTCTCCATACTTCAAAGTAGAGGGCAGTTCATCATATTTCACAGTTCTCCATAATCCAAAGTGCAGGACAGTTCTCCATATTTCACAGTTCTCCATACTTCAAAGTGGAGGACAGTTCATCATATTTCACAGTTCTCCATACTCCAAAGTCGAGAACAGTTCTCCATATTTCACAGTTCTCCATACTCCAAAGTCGAGAACAGTTCTCCATATTTCACATTTCTCCATACTCCAAAGTGAAGGACAGTTCTCCATATTTCACAGTTCTCCATACTCCAAAGTGGAGGACAGTTCTCCGTATCCAGAAGTGGAGAACGGCTGGCCATACTGCAGACATAGTATTACATCTCATTTCCAGCTTTACACTGACATCATATATTAATGACCAGTGCGTCTCCCCTCCTCATGTAATTATTGGTACTTATGGAGAAGTGTGTTCTGTTCTCTATGGAGCAGTGATCTCACACGTACAGACACACTTCACCATTACATAGGACCTTAGTGCCCTTAGGGGATGTGAAACACGGAACCCTCCAGCTGTTGTTGGGCTACACCTTCCATTATAGTCAGTAGGCTCAAAGCATGCTGAGGATGATGGGATCAGAGATCCAGTAGCAGGATGGCCCCTGACATTCACGTGCTGCTGATGTGTAACAGTTTCTCTTCCCATCAGAGAAGTATTTCTGGTTGGGCTTCATTGTATGGCTGTTATTGGATTGTATTCCCACATTGCCACCTGTTTGTTGGTAAAGGAGAATTAAGAACTCCTAACACGACTCACCCTTCTTGTGCTTTTATAGAAGAGAGAACATCTTCAATCAGTTCTTGAGGTCATGTTCATGGAGGAGGACATGACAGTTTTGGTCAGGACCACATAACTTCAGACTCTGTCCATTGCACACAGTAATCTTAATCCTTTAACCCCTTAAAGGAGCAGTAAACTTTTTTTTATGAAAAAATATATATTGTAGGGATTTTCCTATTGAGTAAAATAAGGGTACTCCCCCTGTCGAGAGATTTATATTTCCAGAGTTATTACAGTTTAAACCCATGTTTTTTTACATTAGCAGTGCCCTCTAGTGTTCAAATTCTAATTAGATTTCCTGTTAGATTCTAATGGAGAGGAAAGTCAGAGACATACAGTTCTCCATAGAATGTGATAGACACTGCTGAGTCACTTCCTGTCAGTTAGAACTATCAGGAAGTAAACACAGTAAATTCACTTCCTGTCAGTTAGAACTATCAGGAAGTAAACACAGTAAATTCACTTCCTGATTATTTGAACTGATATAAATTTTGAATAAAACATCTGACAGCGATGACAGTGACCTTGTTTTATTCAGCAGGAAATGCTCTATAAAATATGTGTTTTCATAAATAAAAGTTTACTGCTTCTTTAAAGACTATGTGACGTACTAAGACCGTCACGGTCCTTAAATACTTAAGAACCGATGACGGTCATAGTACGTCACGTACTTTTTACTTACAGCGCTCCACCGCTGTAAAAACGGGGCCTAAAATTGACCGCTCCAAGACTGGAGTGATCTCTTTTAGGGCCCAAAATGGCGTGCCGATAAACGCAACAGGTCACGTGTACCGGCACGTCGGCAAAGATCAAAGCGGTCCTTATGGGACGGAAACGTCCCAGGACCGCTGGTCCTTAAGGGGTTAAGGACTGGATGACTACAGTCTTCCTGCTTTAGTGTGAAATACCTGCCAGCAACTAACATGTCTGCCTCCATGGACCTGACATCCTGCCAGTAACTGTCATTGCCGCCTCCCTGACATCCTGCCAGTAACTGTCATTGCCGCCTCCCTGACATCCTGCCAGTAACTGTCATGGCTGCCTCCATGGATGTGACTTCCAGAACTGATTGGAGATGTTAACTCTTCAACAAAGGCACATTATTTAGTGTTTCTATGCGGAGGCAACATATAGTTGTTAATTTATTACTGCTCCACTTGTCTTTCAAATCGTGGTAGTCATTTAGTCACCATGCGAGATTATCTGCTATTTGGAAGAAATGATGAAGTTATGGTGCTGTTTATTGATCCAGTTTATTTACAGAGAATATTGAACATTTATTCACTTTACTCCAGATAATAACTCATTATTAAAGATTTGATTTTTGGAACTAACCTTTGATCATTGACTTTCGTTATCGGATATCATTAGTGAACATTTATGTTTTTTAATTACATTTATATTGGACAGTTATTTATTTTGTCTATATTACATATCATTATTTTTATTTATATCTGGTTTATAATCTTATGTTTGGTTTCTATTTTATTTTATTTTTTGTACCTTTGGATATTACATTTTTTTTATTTATTACTATTGTTATCGTTTATTTTATATTTTATTTCTTATAGATGATTATTCCATCTATAAAGTTCATTTTTATTCCACTCGCAGTTTTTTGTCGGATTTGCGCACGCGTGGTTGCTTGTTTGACATAAATCATTGTTTGTTTGGTGTTTTATGTCAAACATTCATAATGTGAACACACCTGACTTTGGATATTTCCTTTTTTCTGTGTTTTTAAACATTTTCCAAGTGAGTTGGAATCTGTATATTTAATGCGAACCAGTCATTTGGTTCTGATTCGCACTTTCACAGTCAGTTTTTAGATGCAGTTTAGTCCTATTGAATTTTATGTGGCCGCATTTTTTAGATGAGACTAGCAATGTGGGACGGCATCGCTCGTCATGCTATGACTGTTGGGCGTACATGTGGAAATGTAGACACATGCAAAAGACATGCATGCACACACCGGAGATGCACAAATGCACATGTGGTGGCCTGGGGTTGTTAGGTGTTGCTGGCCCTTTAAGGTGTCACGTGGTTGGCAGTTCACTATGGCCGAGGGATGTAATGGGCCCAATCCCAGGTGGCATCCACATATGTGTGTGTCCCGATTACCCGCCCCCACGTAGGTACCTGTAGCAATGAGTACTCCAGACGCCCAGTCTCGGGGGTAACCGTTGCTCTTTATTGGCAGGACACAGGAAATCCAGATCACAGTAGTGGTAAATGATGAAGCTGGTGGTGAGTGGTCTTCTGAAGCAGGTGAATGGAGTTTTACAGAGGCCTTGAATAACTGAGTAGTAATAAATGCACTTGCTTGACTTGAATACCTGCGTCCCATGACTGGAGTCCCTATTAGACAGGGTACGTGCTTGTAGAGAATGCGTAGAAAACTTTGACGCTGCTGGCGGGATGACCCTCAATTTCCAAGACAGCTTGCTATGGGCTATTTTATATAATAGTATTGTCCCACAGACTGTAGAGAGAAGGCACGTATATAATCCCTGCTAACTTGGGTGAACAGGTGATAAACAGGCTGGAAGATATGCTGAATACTTGCTTTAGGCTTTCTTAGTAAAGGATAAGGCCTGTGACTGACTGACTGGACTGACACTGAAGTGTGTCTGCTCTCTTCACACACCGAAGTGTGTCTCCTCAAAACTACAGGGTTACAGACCCTCTATCCAGAGGGCTGCTCCTGGAATTCCTCCTCCAGAGCAATCAAGGGGGCTTGAGTGGCTCTAGGAGGTCACATGATTCATTAGACTCACTCCCACAGCTTAACCATGTGGATGATGATGATGAGATGTACAGTAATACACAGGGAAAATGTTAACATTAGTGTGAATGAAACAAGTAATTAGCTTTCTGACCAAAAGATGGTGCTATGCTAGACAATACACATACACATGGAAATAAAATGGAGAATGTGATACTACCACATTAGGCTTAGGGCCTATACCTTCACATGTGCTCAGGGAATACACAAAAGACTAGGTAAGTGAATACATATATGAAAGATCATGGGTTTAAGGTATGTAAGTGACCAAACATATAGTGACAGACTTCCAGATGCTGACTGGATTAGTCCAGGTCACTACAAACACCCTCACTAAAAATAAGCCGTCCTCGGCGTCTATATGAGGAGGAAACTTAGAAATGCACATGTATATGTGGGGTAGCACCTGAAATACAATGACAATGAAAAAGTGAAATGACATGGAAAATATACCATAAAGAGCAATGCAATAACACATGAAAATAACAATGAAAATGTGCAAAACAATAGAACAGTAGATATTGTGCAATTTAGGTAGAGTCTCTTTCGGCAATAAGGCATTGTCCATGGAAAGGCTCTGGGAAAAGGCACTTTTGAGTAAAGGAACAGTCCTTAGTAGTCCATAGGCTGTATAAATATGCAAGTAAACCAGGAACAATGTGCATGGTAGTTACCAGGTACTAGAGGCTTAAACTGTTGCAAACTGGCTAACTAGCTAACTAAATAAAGTCAGACATATATGTATACAGGCAAAGCAGTATATACACATGGAAAGGATATAGTTCTTTAATCCCTGTAACGGGCAGGTGGGGTTCCTTTGGTACTTCGCTCTGAACGCCTCAGCACTTGAGTTTCTTCAGAATCCGGAACGTGGTAATGAGGTAGTTCTTCTGATGCTGGTACAGGAGTAGCAATTGAAGCAGGAACTTGAGCTGGAACTTGTACAGGAACTTGAACAGGAACTGGTACCCATTGATAACAGCCTGGAATTATGAATGGAGAGTTCTGAATTGATTCTTCCACAGAGGACTGTCTTGGTGGTGTCTCAGTTACAGGAGCTGGTGTGTAGACTGGCATGACTGGTTGTGAAGGAGAAGACATAACCATAAGGTCTTCCTTAGTACAGAGTTTCATGCGATTCCTGTGAACTGTTTGAGGAGCCATTCCGGGCTTCTTGACCTCATAGACATCTGAATCAGGGTATGGGATACCTGTAACAGTGTAGGGTTCTTGTTCCCAGAGTGAATCGAGTTTGTCAGAGCGGTGGTATTTACGTAACCATACTTTATCTCCCACATGCAGTGGCGTAGCATTGGCTCTCTGGTTATAACACTCTTCTTGCCTACGATGAGCTTCGTTCATTCTGTGATCAACTACCTCTCTAGCTTCATGGATGCGACGTTGATGTTCAGAAACCCAGTCGGTCTTTGGCAAGGGATTAATCACATCAGGAACTTGAATTCCTAAAGCTCGATCCTTAGGCAGCTGACCTTGGCGACCAAACATAAGATAGTATGGCGAGTAGCCTGTCGAACAATGAGTGGTGTTGTTGTAAATCTCCACTAGTTCATCCAGTAGTTGTGGCCATTCTGCCTGTTTGGTTACTGATGCCGTTCTCAGCATGTTAATAAACACTTGATTTATCTTCTCACAAAGTCCATTCCCTTGTGGATGGTAAGCTGTTGTACGTAGCTTCTTACACTCATGGAATTGGCAGAGCTCTTGGAAGAGTTGTGACTCAAAGGCAGGTCCACGATCTGTTAGGACTGCTTCAGGGCAACCATAATGTCTCACGTACTCACGATAAAATACAGCAGCTGTAGTACGAGCAGTAATATCCTTCACTGGAACGACTACGACCCACTTAGAGTAGTGGTCCACCATTGTGAGAGCATAGGTATATCCTGAACGAGTAGGTGCCAATTTCACATGATCCAGAGCAACTAGCTCATTTGGTCTGTGAGAGTTGATTGGATGCAATGGCGCTCTAGCCTCTTTCTTTCCGGCTTTAGTCAGGTTGCAAGCTGGGCATTCGCTGCACCAATTTTCAATATCTGCTCGCATTCCGATCCAGTAGAAGCGCTGGCGTATGGTAGCTTCAGTTTTATGTACGCCAAAATGTCCTGATTGGTCATGGTAAGCGTCAAGCACAATTTTTGCATCTCTTCTGGGGATGAGAATTTGGTGTATTCTCTCTCCTGAAACAGGATCCAAGGTATTACGTATGATGAGGCCTTTTTGAATGAAGAGCCTTTTCCGCTGTCTCCATAGGCGTTTGAGTTCAGTATCTGGATACTGTCTTCTGAGTCTGACAGGTGTTCTTCCAGAAGTTAAGAAATCATAGATCTCACCTAAAACTCGAGATTCGTTCTGGAGAGTTTGCCATCTAGGTGGATCTTGAATTGGGTCAGGTTTCTGTTGAAGACCTTTATCAGTCTGTGTAGCAGCGATGACATTCTGCGTAGCAAACCTTTGATAGAAGGGAGGCATCTCAACATCTTCCCACATGTCTTCTTCATCAGGAGGTTCTTCTCCTATGGGCAAACGGGATAATACATCTGCATTGATGTTGGTTTTACCGCTGCGGTACTTGATGTCAAAGCAGTAATTTGCCAATCTGGAAGCCCATCTCTGTTCAAGTGCACCTAGCCGTGCAGTATTAAGGTGAGCGAGAGGATTGTTGTCCGTGTAAACGGTGAATGGTGTGGCTGCGAGGTAATCTTTGAACTTCTCGGTAACGGCCCACACAAGAGCTAGCAGCTCTAACTTGAACGAACTGTAATTGTTATCGTTCTTCTCGGCACCTCTCAAACTTCGGCTGGCATAAGCGATGACTCTCTCTTTGTTGTCTTGGACTTGTGACAATACAGCTCCTAAGCCTTGATAGCTGGCATCCGTGTAGAGACGGAAAGGATGGCTGTAGTCAGGATACGCTAGAATTGGAGGAGAAGTCAACAGGTCTTTCAATTTCTGGAATGCAGTCTCTTGTCTCTCAGACCAATCAATTGGAAATCTTCTGTTATAGTTTTCTCTAGGACAACCACGTAGAAGTTCTGTCAGTGGTTCTGCTACCTTGGCAAAGTTAGGTATAAAACGGCGGTAGTAGCCTGCAAATCCTAGGAAACTTCTGACTTCCTTCACAGTTCTTGGGGTGTCCCAATTTTTCACGGCAGAAATCTTTTCTGGATCAGGCTGGATTCCTTCAGCACTGACGACATGACCCAAGTAACTGACCCTTGGCTTCAGAAGGTAACATTTTGATGGCTTGATCTTCAGACCATGCTCAATGAGCACTTGGAACACTTCTGCAAGATGGTTTAAGTGATCTTCATATGTACGAGAGTACACAATGACATCGTCAAGATACAACAGGACGCTCTGGAAATTAATGTGGCCAAGACATCTTTCCATTAGTCTCTGGAATGTTGCGGGGGCGTTGCACAACCCGAACGGCATGCCATTGAACTCGTAGAGTCCCATTGGAGTAGTGAAAGCTGTCTTCTCTCTATCTTCAGGAGCCATGGGTACTTGCCAGTAACCGCTGGTTAGGTCGAGAGTTGAGAAGTATGCAGCTGAGCCAAGAGCAGTGATGGATTCTTCAATCCTTGGAAGAGGATAGGCATCTTTGTGGGTGACATTGTTCAGTTTTCTGTAGTCAACGCAGAATCTGATGTTACCATCCTTCTTCTTCACTAAGACGATGGGTGCAGCCCAAGGACTTTGGCTTTCTTGAATGACTTTGGTGTCTTTCATCTCCTTAATCAGCTTCTTTACTTGCTGGTAGTTTGCAGGAGGTATGGGACGGTGTCTTTCCTTGATAGGAGGATGATCACCTGTGTTGATCTTGTGTTGGATCAAATTAGTCTTCCCAAAGTCTAGAGCGTGCTTGCTGAAAGCTTCACTGTGTCGCTTAGCAACTTTAACGACACCATTTATGTCTTCAATAGGTGTGTTGGCATCTCCAACATTGAGTTCATTGTACCAGAAGGTAGTTGGTTTGTGGTTACCTTTGGGAGTGGCTTTAACTGACTTTTGGTGAGCAAGCGTCTCTTCATCCAGGATGTCTTCTGGATCCAGGTGGTACAGTTGAGCAACTGAATTGAATTTGTACAAGTCTACAGGTGCATCACTCAGGTTGACTAGTCGTACTGGTACTCTACCGTTTGAGACGGTGACAATACTTCTGGCAGCTTTTACCAGTGGCTGTCCTTCAATCTGGATGGGATCAAGAAAAGCTTCATAATCTGAATTATCTATACCTGGACGAGCTCGACACCAGACTAGTGTTTCGCTGTTCGGACTTAAGGTAACTGGTCTTACATCCTGGATACGGACTCGGCAAATTTCACCTTTATGGTTTGAGAACTTCTGCTGGGCACAGAGCACTTTAATGGTCCGCTGAACAGCTTGTCTGTAATGGGAAGAAGCAGAAGGGAGAGAGGCATGCAAGGCAGCTAGCAATTCAGTAAATACATGGCGGATAACATTCATGCCTAGCACTACTGCTGTTGTCTCTCCCTGAGCCTCAGTAACAATTACACCTTGACCTGGTAACTGACGATCACCAATACGGATGGTGGGTTCCCAGTAGCCTAGCTGGGAAATAGGTTGACCATTACTTGCTATTAAACGTAACTTGGCTTTACCCACAGGATTAAGTATGTCAGAGTCCCAATACTTTTCAAAGGCTTGTCGCTCAATGGTGGTGACTTGTGAACCAGTGTCCACTAACGCTTCTAATGGTACACCATCAATACAAATAGTTATGTACGGGCACTTCGAGATGAACTTGGAAATCCATTGCGATTGTCCCTCTGGGCCCTTGGATTCACTACCCGAGGGGCGGCCCTTGGCCTCGGGAGTGGCCCGTTTAACTGGTAGCATTGGTATTTGTAATGCCCAGGACGTTCACAGTAAGTACAATAAGGAGGTTCATGTCGTGGAGACCTTTCAGGAGGGGGCCTATCAGGTCTTGGCCGGTTAGAACGGGGTTCTGGAGACAATGTCCTGGATAAAGATGACTCACGGGATGAGGGCTGACCCTTTAACTCTTTTAAAGCTTGACACAGAGAGTCAACAACCTGGGCAAGTACATCAGTAGTAGTAGGGGTAGTAACAGGGGTAGATTGGACAGTCTGAGTAGCCTGCATAGGCAGAACAGGAGGCAGTGGGGATGCAGTAGAAATTCCACCAGCCAGGTCTGGAGAATAAGTGGCAGAAGTATAACAAGGTGAGTCAGTTCCCACTACACGCAGGGCCAAAGTTTTAAAGTCTAGAAAGGACATGTTTGGGTTCTGAGCTGCTAGCATGCGGAGTTGGCTCTGTATTAGTCTGGAATCAACGCCTTCTATAAATCTATCAGTGATCATGCTCTCAGCAGCAACAGGGTCGAGGGTGTCTACTTGGCACAAAGATCTGTATGCAGACTGCAGAGCTAAGGCATATTCTCTCAGGTTTTCCCCAGGTCTCTGACGTCTGTCATAAAATTTAAGACGAACCTCAGTTGGTGATTGGACTTCAAATTCTTTCCTGAGACGAGTGAGAATCTGGTCAACGCTGGTCTTTTCTGTAGATGGCCAGGAACGGACTTCCTCTGCAGCAGGACCATCAAGTTGACCTAGGAGAAGCTGAACCTGCTGATTGGGAGAAAGTGACACAAGTTCAAGGGTACGCAATATCTTTTCTTTAAATGCACCAAGGGTATGAGGATCCCCTCGGTAACTTGGGAGATTAGAGGTTCCTATGAAGAAAGGCATTCCTGTTGCTATAACAGGGGCTGGAACTGGTGCAGCAGCTGTAACTGGAGGTGCAGGGACACTGGCAGATGATGATGCAGAACTGCTAGTGCCAGCCTGGCCACTTTGAGAAGAGGTAGACATTTTTCACAAAAATGAGTGTACTGTCTCTTTAAGAAAAATATGGCTGCTGTTGCTTTAAGAAAAATTATTTATGCAAAAACACAGTCTCTGAATATACAACTTTCTTTCCTTTATGTAACACTGGTGAAAATGAAGAGCTGCACTTATCTGTATAGCTGGGATGACAGATGCTGTGCTCACTGCAGCAATGAGTAGGAAATGCAGACACAAACAGGCTGAAGAAAATAACTGGGGCAGCACACTGAATGATAGGAGAACAGGAGAGATGAGCAATGCAGCAGTGGTGATAGTGCTGAGGGTCTGGTACTCTGTGCAAGATGGCAGTGCCTAGCAACTCTATCAGGTGCAGCTAAGAAATCCTTCCCCTCTAGCACAAGGACAATACAGAATCGTTCCACTTTGCAGAGATGAAGAGAGGAGGAGCTGAACACACTGCAGGTGGGCGGAGCTACAGTGCCCAGAAGTTGGAGGGACACAGTTAACCTCTTGTATGCTCTTCTGGTAGCAGCATAATGTACAATGGCAGTAGATGATCACACACTAACACAGCAGCACAATCCTTTGCTCCACACAAGTGTAGGTAACTCTTGCAGTCCACAATAGAAGATGCTTGCAATTCACACCACACAGATTCAAAGCGATAGTCTCTCATTCAAGGGGACAGCACCCTCACTTTATCAGAAGTACTATTAATGACTTTATGGGACTTGTAGTTCCACAGCAATACAAGGAAAGTCTCTTTATACGGCACATAGATTCATCCTGTTCGTGACGCCAAAACTTATGTGGTGGCCTGGGGTTGTTAGGTGTTGCTGGCCCTTTAAGGTGTCACGTGGTTGGCAGTTCACTATGGCCGAGGGATGTAATGGGCCCAATCCCAGGTGGCATCCACATATGTGTGTGTCCCGATTACCCGCCCCCACGTAGGTACCTGTAGCAATGAGTACTCCAGACGCCCAGTCTCGGGGGTAACCGTTGCTCTTTATTGGCAGGACACAGGAAATCCAGATCACAGTAGTGGTAAATGATGAAGCTGGTGGTGAGTGGTCTTCTGAAGCAGGTGAATGGAGTTTTACAGAGGCCTTGAATAACTGAGTAGTAATAAATGCACTTGCTTGACTTGAATACCTGCGTCCCATGACTGGAGTCCCTATTAGACAGGGTACGTGCTTGTAGAGAATGCGTAGAAAACTTTGACGCTGCTGGCGGGATGACCCTCAATTTCCAAGACAGCTTGCTATGGGCTATTTTATATAATAGTATTGTCCCACAGACTGTAGAGAGAAGGCACGTATATAATCCCTGCTAACTTGGGTGAACAGGTGATAAACAGGCTGGAAGATATGCTGAATACTTGCTTTAGGCTTTCTTAGTAAAGGATAAGGCCTGTGACTGACTGACTGGACTGACACTGAAGTGTGTCTGCTCTCTTCACACACCGAAGTGTGTCTCCTCAAAACTACAGGGTTACAGACCCTCTATCCAGAGGGCTGCTCCTGGAATTCCTCCTCCAGAGCAATCAAGGGGGCTTGAGTGGCTCTAGGAGGTCACATGATTCATTAGACTCACTCCCACAGCTTAACCATGTGGATGATGATGATGAGATGTACAGTAATACACAGGGAAAATGTTAACATTAGTGTGAATGAAACAAGTAATTAGCTTTCTGACCAAAAGATGGTGCTATGCTAGACAATACACATACACATGGAAATAAAATGGAGAATGTGATACTACCACATTAGGCTTAGGGCCTATACCTTCACATGTGCTCAGGGAATACACAAAAGACTAGGTAAGTGAATACATATATGAAAGATCATGGGTTTAAGGTATGTAAGTGACCAAACATATAGTGACAGACTTCCAGATGCTGACTGGATTAGTCCAGGTCACTACACACACACACACACACACACAACAGACATGTGCAGACACACATGCAAACAACAGACATGCTCACACAGAGGTAACAGACATGCTCACACACAGGTAAGAGACATGCACACACACATGCAACAGACATGCAGACACACACACACATGCAACAGACATGCAGACACATGCAACAGACATACACACAACAGACATGCACACACACACACACACACAACAGACAACAGTACACACATGCAACAGTATGCGCACACACACACAACAGTATGCTCGCACACAGACGCAACAGACATATGCACACACACACAACAGACGCACACACACACACATGCAACAGACATACACCTGACTGCTGTATGATGGACTACTACCTAGGTAAGTGCTTCTGTTACACAAAGTTATTATAAAGATACAACTGACTGCTGTATGATGGACTCCTGTCTAGGTAAGTGCTTCTGTTACACACAGTAATTATATAGATACGCCTGACTGCTGTATGATGGACTCCTACCTAGGTAAGTCCTTCTGTTACACACAGTAATTATATTGATACACCTGACTGCTGTATGATGGACTCCTACCTAGGTAAGTCCTTCTGTTACACACAGTAATTATATTGATACACCTGACTGCTGTATGATGGACTCCTACCTAGGTAAGCGTTTCTGTTACACGCAGTAATTATATAGATACACCTGACTGCTGTGTGATTGATTCCTACCTAGGTAAGTGCTTCTGTTACACACACTAATTATATAGATACACCTGACTGCTGTGTGATGGACTCCTACCTAGGTAAGTCCTTCTGTTACACACAGTATTTATATTGATACACCTGACTGCTGTATGATGGACTCCTACCTAGGTAAGTGCTTCTGTTACACACAGTAATTATATAGATACACCTGACCGCTGTATGACGGACTCCTACCTAGGTAAGTGCTTCTGTTACACACAGTAATTATATAGATACACCTGACCGCTGTATGACGGACTCCTACCTAGGTAAGTGCTTCTGTTACACACAGTAATTATATAGATACACCTGACCGCTGTATGACGGACTCCTACCTAGGTAAGTGCTTCTGTTACACACAATAATTATATAGATACACCTGACCGCTGTATGACGGACTCCTACCTAGGTAAGTGCTTCTGTTACACACAGTAATTATACAGATACACCTGACCGCTGTATGACGGACTACTACCTAGGTAAGTGCTTCTGTTACACACAGTAATTATACAGATACACCTGACCGCTGTATGACGGACTCCTACCTAGGTAAGTGCTTCTGTTACACACAGTAATTATATAAATACACCTGACCGCTGTATGATGGACTCCTACCTAGGTAAGTGCTTCTGTTACACACAGTAATTATATACATACACCTGACCGCTGTATGATGGACTCCTACCTAAGTAAGTGCTTCTGTTACACACAGTAATTATACAGATACACCTGACGCTGTATGATGGACTCCTACCTAGGTAAGTCCTTCTGTTACACACAGTAATTATATACATACACCCGACTGCTGTATGATGGACTCCTACCTAGGTAAGTGCTTCTGTTACACAGTAATTATATAGATACACCTGACTGCTGTACGATGGACTCCTACCTAAGTAAGTGCTTCTGTTACACACAGTAATTATACAGATACACCTGACTGCTGTATGATGGACTACTACCTAGGTAAGTACTTCTGTTACACACAGTAATTATATAGATACACCTGACTGCTGTATGAAGGACACCAACCTGGCTAAATATTTCTGTTAAACAAATGAAATGTCTAGTATTCCCATGGTATAATTCCCCTTTAATAGTGGCCCAGTCTTATTATACCAAATTAAACAATAGAAAACTTGAGTCACTGCTAGAGATTAGTTGACAGAGGGACAATGGGACTGTATGAAAAGAGCTCTGCAACAAATCATCAAAAGCAGGAAAGCTTTTTGATCAGTAAGAAACACATACATCATCCAAGAATTGCAGATAAACAGAGAGTGCAAATAAAAGAATGAGTATTTTTAAACACTGTGGAGGGAAAGTTTGAATCTGCCTGTGCACACAATATTCTATGGCTAAATGGCTTGTTTTCTATTGCATTTGATATCACTGGTTTTATGTGCAAATTTCCACATAGACTGCAATGGTAATCTGTTAGACAAAGCGCATGACAACGCATATCAGCTGCAAAGGAACCTAGGTGTATGTTAGTATAAAAATCATGCATAAATGTGGACTATACCGTTGAAATATGTGTCTCTTAATGGTGCAAGTAAAGCTTTTTTTTTAAATGAAAACCTATATTTTATAGGGCTTTTCCCACTGAGTAAAACAAGATTGCTCCCACTGCCTCCAGATCTTTTATTCAAATGTTATAACAGTTCAAATTGTCAGGAAGTGAGTGACAGTGTGATTACTTCCTGATAGTTCTTACCGACAGGAAGTGAGTCAGCAGTTTCTATCACATTCTATAAACTGTTTGCCTGTGACTCACCTGTCCCAGAAAATGCAACAGAATAATTCGTTGGAATCTGGTCAGTAGAGGGTGCTATGGATTACAAAAAAAACAACAACAAGAGTTTAAACTATAATAACTCTGGAACTATGTATCTCTCAGCAGTTGGAGTACCCTTGTTTTACTCAACAGGAAAAGCCCTATAATATGCATTTTTTTCATGTAAGAGTTTACTGCTCCCTTAATTTATTTAAATGGCCATTTGAGATGTTGGAAGGTATGAGAGTCTGAGGTCCTGTGGTCCTGTTAGGAAACATCATGTCCACCTCCATAGACATGAGATCCAGGATCACTGAAGATGTTATCTGTTGAGTAATAGTACAGTGGTCAGGGGATACTACTAGGTGTTATTTGTCCTTGAACTGCCGGCAGAGGAAGCAATCTGTTGTAAAGTAAAGGATAAAAGATTTTATTTCCAAATCTTATGCTGCATGAATAACATTGTGTGTTGGGGGTTATTACTAGGAGGCGTTAACTGTTTGAGTGCCAGAGAGGTATATGCGTTGGATACCTCCCTGGCACTCAAAAAGTTAAAGGAGTAGTAAATGTTTTTTAATGAAAATATATATATTTTAGGGTGTTTCCTGATGAGTAAAATAATGGTACTCTTACTGCTGACAGATGTATATTTCCAGAATTATTACAGTTTAAAACTGTTTTTTTACATTAGCAGTTCCCTCTAGTGGTCAAATTCTAATTAGTTATTCTGTTACATTCTAATGGAGAGAAAAGTCAGTGACATACAGTTCTCCAAAGAATGTGATAGAAACTGCTAAGTCACTTCCTGTCAGATCTATCAGGAAGTAAACACAGTAAATTCACTTCCTGTCAGTTAGAACTATCAGGAAGTAAACACAGTAAATTCACTTCCTGATTAATTCAACTGTTATAACCATTGAATAAAACACAGCAGTGGGAGAATCATTTTTTACTCAGCTGGAAAAGCTCTATAATATATAGCTTTTCATAAAAAAAAGTTTACTGTTTCTGTAACCGTTTGAGTACCAGAGGGGTACGCAACGCATTGCAAAGCAATGCGTTGCATACCCCTCTGGAACTCAAAGGGTTAATTCTGCTTTAAGTCGTTATACCATTAAGTGCAATATATTGTACACCTCACTGGCACTCAAAGGCTTAAATTTTATTAAGGCGTTTAGAAGGATCAGTCCATTGATATAAAAAGTCCATCCTAAACGAGAAGGGTAACCGTATACTTTTCACCTGATGCCAGACTGAAACTCTAAACCCTCTCAATGGCTGTATTTTCACCCTGCGCCTGAAGTCTGGATACGAGATACACATCGGACTGGAACACTAGACTCCTTCTAGATAATGATGTCGTATATAATCTTTCTAGATCATGATGTCATCAAACTGTATTATAGACTCTACGTGTAGAGAAGTTAACCTGCGGCTTTTTCAGCTGTTGCTGGACTACTTACTGGCTGAGGATGATGGGAGTTGCCCAACAACACCTGGAGGGGAGACACACTAAGGTTCAATAAGGGCTCAGGATGGAGATGTTGGGGGAGATTCACTAAGAGGTGATAAAGTGGTGATGACTTCTCCAGTGATATCACTTCTCCAGTTCCTGTGTTATTCTATGGAGCCTATTCACTAAGATCTGCAAAACTGAAGAAATCTTAGTACATTGGCTTCATAGAATAGAAATTGGATAAGGGATAAACTGTGGACGTCGTCTCCACCTTATCACCGCTTAGTGAATCTCCCACGTTGTGTCAGATCTGTGTGGACGGCACATCGCCAGCAGGCGCAAAGATGTCTTTGCAATCATATCTCTGTGAATCCACCACCAATCCACTGCAATCCACCGACGTCGCCATGAATCCGCCATGCCTTCGACAGGTTTACATTCTTCCAAGTAACTCACTCACAGTGGCTCATTTGCATATGAAAATGAATGTTCATGAACCATTGTATTCATGTGGGTGAGGCCATATGTTAAAGTGGGGCATTGTAATATGAACTAAACTCTGACTGCGGCCTCTGCTGTTGGAGTTCACAGTCCCAACATCACCGACATGAGGTTGGAGCCAAAGGACAATTTGCTGTTTCTGCTAAATGGCAGAAGCAGCAGCTGTCCTCCCTTAACCTTTTCAGTGCCATAGGGATGTAAACTGCACACCTCTGGCACTAAAAGGGTTCCAAACTGAGAGAACTGCAGAGAAGCTACATATCACAGCTTCTCTGCCCTTTTATCAGCCAATCAGCTGATTCAGGCAAACACAGGACTCACCAGGCACTCTGCACCTAACAAAGCACAGAGGAAATGGGAGGGAATGGATTCTTATATCCAGCACGTGCCACAGGGGAGGAGTTTGGGGCTTTTCCCAAATAAAGTCATAACGGCGGTGGAGTGTTTGCAACAGTATGCACTAAAGTGTTCATAGGAGCTTGTACGTACTGTGCAAGAATGTATATTGCGTATAGCGTTTTGTATATAGCTTTTTGTGTATAGCATCTTGAGAACTGCGTATAACGTTTTACGTATAGATTATTGCATGCATTGTTTTGCAGATAACATTTTCCATATAGTGTATAGGCTTTTGTGTACAGCATCTTGTGTATAGAGTTTTGTGTACAGCATCTTGTGTATAGAGTTTTGTGTACTGCATCTTGCGTATAACCTTTTGCGTATAGCATCTTGTGTATAGCGTTTTGCATACATCATCTTGTGTATAGCGTTTACCGTTTTGTGCACAGCATCTTGTGTATAGCGTTTTGCGTACAGCATCTTGTGTACAGTGTTTTGTGTACAGCCTTTTGTCTACAGCATCTTGTTTATAGTGTTTGTGTACAGCATCTTGTGTATAACGTTTTGTGTAAAGTATCTTGTGTATAGCGTTTTGTGTACAGCATCTTGTGTATAGCGTTTTGTGTATAGCATTTTGTGTACAGCATCTTGTGTATAGCGTTTTGTGTATAGCATTTTGTGTACAGCATCTTGTGTATAGGCTTTTGTGTACAGCATCTTGTGTATAACATTTTGTGTACAGCATCTCGTGTATAGCGTTTTGTGTACAGCATCTCGTGTATAGCGTTTTGTGTACAGCATCTTGTCTATAGCGTTTTGTGTACAGCATCTTGTGTATAACGCTTTGTGTACAGCATTTTGTGTATAGCGTTTTGTGTACAGCATCTTGTGTGTAGCGTTTTGTGTACAGCATCTTGTGAGTAGCGTTTTGTGTACAGCATCTTGTGTATAGCGTTTTGTGTACAGCATCTTGTCTATAGCGTTTTGTGTACAGCATCTTGTGTATAACGTTTTGTGTACAGCATCTTGTGTATAGCGTTTTGTGTACAGCATCTTTTGTGTAGCGTTTTGTGTACAGTATCTTGTGTATAGCGTTTTGTGTACAGAATCTTGTGTATAAAGTTTTGTGTACAGCATCTCGTGTATAGCATTTTGTGTACAGCATCTTGTGTACAGCATCTTGTGTACAGCATCTTGTGTATAGCGTTTTGTGTACAGCATCTTGTGTGTAGCGTTTTGTGTACAGCATCTTGTCTATAGCGTTTTGTGTACAGCATCTTGTGTATAACGCTTTGTGTACAGCATCTTGTGTATAGCGTTTTGTGTACAGCATCTTTTGTGTAGCGTTTTGTGTACAGTATCTTGTGTATAGCGTTTTGTGCACAGAATCTTGTGTATAAAGTTTTGTGTACAGAATCTTGTGTATAGCGTTTTGTGTACAGCATCTTGTGTATAGTGTTTTGTGTACAGCATCTTGTGTATAGCGTTTTGTGTACAGCATCTTGTGTACAGCATCTTATGTATAGTGTTTTGTGTACAGCATCTTGTGTATAGAGTTTTGTGTACAGCATCTTGTGTACAACGTTTTGTGTACGGCATCTTGTGTATAGAGTTTTGTGTACAGCATCTTGTGTATAGCGTATTGCATTGCATTTTGCATACAGTATCTTGCGTTATGCATATATCATATGGTGTTTTGTGTACTGCATTTTGCATATAGCCTTTTTCTTTTTGTATACATTGTTTTGCGTACAGTGTTTGGTGTAATACATTTTACGCATTTCAGTTTGCGTATAGCATCATGCATTCTGCGTGTAGCTTTATACGTACAGTGTTTTGCGTATTGCATGGTGTGTACTGTATTTTGCATTTAGGATCTTAAGTTTTGTGCATAGCATTTTGCATATAGCTTTTTGTGTATAGCATTTTGTGTATAGCGTTTTGTGTATAGCGTTTTGCATACAGCATTTTGTGTATAGCGTTTAGTGTTTTGCATACAGCATTTTGCATATATCATCTTGCGTTTTGCTTGTAGTATATAGCGTGTTGCATGTAGCTTATTGTGTTTTATGCACAGCAAAATGCTAAAGGGGGACTATTCCTTTGAAATATGTGTCTCTTAAAGGGGCAGTACATTTTTCCTGATGAGTAAAACAAGATTGCTCCCACTGCTGTCAATTGTTTTATTCAAATGTTATATCAGTTCAAATTGTCAGGAAGTGAGTGACAGTGTTATTACTTCCTAATGGTTCTTATTGACTGGAAGTGACGCAGCAGTTTCCATCACATTCTACAGAGAACTGTTTGTGACTCACCTGTCTCAGAACATGCAACAAAATAACTAATTGGAATCTGACCACTAGAGAGCACTGCTAATTAAAATAAAACAAAAATGATTGTACACTATAATAACTCTGGAACTATGCATCTCTCAGCAGTGGGAGTACCCTTGTATATATATATTTTTCATGTACAAGTTTACTACTCCCTTATTTTACTTAATAGACGGAGTGACCACAGTCAGTTACTGGTTTTGCATATGAACTCTTCTGTAAAGTATAGCTGAATAGAGGCATTTTACTACCTTAAGCAGATTGTCATGTTCCTTTAGAATCATTGGTGTGGCTTTCTCTCTGTGGCTAATTTTATGCAGACTGATAAAGCCTGTTGTTCATTGTGTGGCACTGTGAACTAAATAAATTGTACGTAGAAAATATAGTAAACTTCACATACAATGAAATTCACATGCTATAGTTTCTGGGTCTGTGCCTCCCATGTTCCTGGTCTGGCAATGGATGTATTAATGCATTTGGGGTCAGATACATTCTGGTATTTGTAGTCCTGATTTTGGTTACCTTTTCTCTCATGGTATTTCTATAATCAATACATTAGGTGTAATAGATAGATAGATAGATAGATAGATAGATATGAGGGAGATAGATTAGATAGATAGATAGATAGACAGACAGACAGACAGACAGACAGACAGACAGACAGACAGACAGATAGATAGATAGATAGATAGATAGATAGATAGATAGATAGATAGATAGAGCGACTATTTTATGAAGAACTCATACATAAGCAAGTCCTTCTGTTACATGCAGTAATTTTATGGCAAGCATGGAGGATTCATATTATCCTTTATCCTTCCTTACTGCCACCCTCAGCAACAAAGACAACTTTATTGTTAACAAAACAGAGATTAAAAACTTCAGTACTATCATACTCCTACTCTTGACCAATCATAGTCCATCATTCCCTGAAAAGTGGAATTCAGCCTGGAAATCCTCCTCTTTTTTTTGCTGATCCCTCGGGATCAGGTTATGTATTTTAATTCACTGTATATCTGCATTAATTCACTATATGTCTGCTTGTTGTGGTGCTTGTGATTTGATATACATGGTGTTGTACTTGTGATTGTTATGCCTTGCATTTCTGTGCTTAGTATACTTGTTTATCTTGTATTCACTAGTGTTGTACTGTATATGCTCAATGGCTCGATTCAACTATTTAGCTTTTGATGGGAATTGTAATCCAACAGCAGCTGGAGAGTCACTGGTTAAACTTACCTGCACCAGTCCGGTAACCTTGGTCTACTGAGTAATGTTCCTAGCAAGATAAAGCAGATGTCTTACTTCAGTTTTGCACTTTTGCTGCCCATCCAGAAAAACTTGCTTGTCTGACAAGGCGTTACCCATGTTTAACATGTCACGATCTGCTGGCTCTGTTGACTTAGCCTAATTACTAAGAGAAGAAAACAGAATATCCTGTGGACACAGGAGAGACGCACATTTCATGATGTCGGAAATTTGTTTTGTAATGATTGAAGTCCACAGTAGGGTTGGTTAGATGTCACACCTCCATCATCTTCAACCGGTGAACAGCTGATTGGAGATGATGGACGTTGAACTCTCGAACAGATGGAAGTTTACTATTGGCTATCCCTAGTCTACAGCATCACTATGTAGCATTGTTTAGTACATACATGTTCCCTGTATCCAAAAGGCAGAACGCATGTTAAAGGGATAGTAGTGTTTCGTAATAAAAGCAGCTCTAATTAATCTTCATAGTATTTGTGCAGTGGAGAGTGTTATTTCAATTCTGTCAGAGCTGTAGTTCAAAAGTAATTGAATGATAAAATATCCCCTCCAACCCCTTTTACTGATGTAACTGCTCAGCTCAGAGCAGCAGGGTGGTGTCCAGGCGGATCACAGAGAGGGACAATCTTCAATTAGCATAATGGAAAAACCTGATAAACCTGTCAAGAGGGGCAGGGTTTTCATTGTTCTCACAGTAAGAAGATTGTCCCTCGCTGTGACCTATCTGGCTGTGGACTGGATTCCACATCTGAGGTGAGCAGTGTTACATCAGTAAAAGGGGCGGGAGGGGGATACTTTATCATTCAATTACTCTTGAACTACAACTCTAACAGTATTAAAATAACACTCTCCATGGCCCAAATACTATGAAGATTAATTGGAGCTGCTGTTTTTGTGAAACATTACTGTCCTTTTAAATAATTGTCCCTTACTTTAAAAAAATATTAACACCACATCTTGAGTGCCGGGTCTGTAACTGATTGACGTTTTAAATACCACAGTGCCAGGCCCATTTCAGATATGGGATGACACTTGATTTTACCCCGACTCACACGTTTATTTTTTTTTCAGATGTTGTTGGTTGGGTATCAGTACCCTCCTGATGTCCCCCTCTCCCCCAGTTTTGATTGCCTATTTGATCATGAACAGGTGACCAGAAGGTTTTCTTTGCCTTCCTCCGTCTCTCACACATTGCAGAGTTCTTTGAACTTCCAGGTTGTGTGAGTGACCCTGGGAAGTCAGTCCATGACATTGTCAGTGTCAAGGATATTAAGTTAACTGTACTGATGAGACTGTTCCGCACTCAGAGGGACAGAAAGGTGTGGGAGGTAAAATTAATGTTAAAATTTAATGCAATTTGTAGCGGTTTAAATAGAGATAAAGAGTTCTTATCAAAATACAATTTAGTTGATTGACCTTTCCAACAGCATCGTAAATACCTCTAAAGCCTCAGATTGAGTTCTCTTATCTGATTTCCATGCTAAACAATGTTATGTGTACTTGTATTTAAGAGAGATGTTTTCATATTTATCTGTATAACATGCCTGAGGAACAGACCTAAGGTCTTGAAAGTTTGCATTTAAATCTGCTTAGTTAGCCAATAAAAAGGTATCAAAAACTATATTTGCCTTATGCCATTGCTGACATCAGGGATGACTTCCAATTTACACGGTTATCCCACACAATAGGACACTGGAGAAGGAGGAAGCGCAGCGAGTGCCTTCCAGTCTTTTGTAATGAACTCCTACTGATGCAGTAGGTGATTAGTACCAGGAAAGGGGGCATCAAGAGGAGTCCTATTGCCTTCAACATATGAAATCTAATTAACAGTTAAGGGAATTGTGAGCTTGTGTTGGGAAGGCACCCAACTCTATGTATGCCGAAGCTGTGTACAACACATTGCCCTGCGGTGTACTATATACTGCTCTGGCACTCATAGGGTTGATCTCAGAGCATAACTGAAGCAGTAATTTGGGTCCAAGAGACTGATCACTGCTTCTACCAGATCTGGGATCAGCTTTTCCGTTGAGCCAATCACATCTTTAGCTGGGTGACAGGCAAAGATATGATCCCTGAGACAGCTGATCACTTACATGTATAGGGGAGAGATTTACTCACTAGATCTGTCACAGCTCCTCGCAGATGGAAGAACCCCCAGTAAAATCAGTGCTAATGTTTCTTGTGGTTTAATAATAAAAAAATAAATATATGAAAAAAAACCCCCCACAAAAATACATTTTATTAATGCGGGCTCTCTGGGTCAGTCTCCATTCACGGCATGTTACATGAGTTACAAGTATTTATCAGTTACTGGCACAATTTCTGAGCATCAAACACTCAAACATTTGGTGTGCCATGCCTGTCACAATAAACATGTTTTTTGGGGGTTATATTGTTATTTTGGGTGGTTATTTACTCTAGTCCACGTTTAGTGTGTTCTGCTTTTCTTTCTGAGAACATAAATTGCAAATACAGTTAGATGCTGTTGCCAGTTTGAGCTCTTACATGTGTGCAGCCATTCATATTGGGTCAGATAATCATGTCACCAGCAGGAATATAAAACAGAATAGAGAAAAGCACCCCAATAGTGTAGTATTGTTACTGTTTCATTTACACCATCCTATAATATAAAAGGCCAGATGTATGTTTGTCCGATGTAGTCATGCGCAGTAGAGACTGTCCGAATGAGTAACCTTATAAATGCAGGGCTGGATTTACATCTCAGGAGCCTGTAGGCACAGAAATTTGAAGCGCCCCCCCCCCCTGCGGGCCATCTGCACTGGATACCTCCACAATGCTCCTAATCTCCATGTTGCCCCCCCATCAGCTCCATATTGCCCTCACAATGCCCCTCATCAGCTCCACATTGCCCTCACAATGCCCCCCATCAGCTCCACATTGCCCTCACATTGCCCCCCATCATCTCCATATTGCCCTCACAATGCCCCCCATCAGCTCCACATTGTCCTCACAATTCCCCCCATCAGCTCCACATTGCCCTCCACCCCATCAGCTCCAACTTGCCCCCACCATCTCCACATTTCCCTCCATCGGCTCCAACATTCCCCCCATTAGCTCCACATTGCCCCCCATTAGCTCCACATTGCCTCCCCCTGTTGTCCGTTTCCTACCTCCCTGGTAGGAGATCTGTATGTGCCTCCTTTGGCACAGTCTTGCACCTGATGGAGCTCCTATGCGGTCTCCTATTCAGGAATGCAGAGCGCTGGGAGATGATGTAATTTCCCAGCGCTCTGCATTCCTAAAGAGGCGACGAGGGAGCTCCATCAGGTACAAGACTGAGGGGGCAGGCAATGTGAATGGGTGCCGCCGGCTAGTTTTTTTTTTTTTTTTTTTTAAAGGATATTTAAAAAAAATATATATATATATACACAATTGGCAGGCGCCCCTCGTTGGCGTGCGCCTGTAGGCAGGTGCCTACTTTGCCTAATGGCAAATCCGACCCTGTATAAATGGTCACCCACAAAACAGTGCTCAGCTAGGCAGGGTGTCACGGAATACCTGTCATTCAGCCACCAGTTCCACACACTTACTTAAATTGTATTGACACTGAGAACACCAACTTGAAGGGGAGTGGAGCTATTCTATCCAGGCGCCGGGTCACTATAACAGGACATCCTGAGTGCCACCGGAGCTTTCCTAATAGTGTATGCTGCAGTAAGAACTGAGCTCAGTCCTAGAGGGGAGAAGTGCAGAGAGATCAGGGTCATACCTAGGTGCCTTAAAGGGATAGTAATACTTTGTTTTATATTTATTTTGTAGGCATTAAAAAACATGAAGAATGATATAAGTCTTATCTCTCAAACCTTTATGGTTTGAGAGATATTCACAAGCAAAGTTTCCCCTCCCGCCCCTTTTACCTAGTGTAAGCCATCTCTTCTCAGATGTGGAATCCAGTCCATAGACCAGACAGATAACAGCAGGGGACAATCTTCTTCCTATGAGAACAATGAAAGCCCTGCCCCCCTTGACAAGTTTTTCCGTTTTTTCCCTTATCTTAAAGGAGCAGTAAACTTTTTTTTATGAAAACAAATATTTTATAGAGCTTTTCCTGCTGAATAAAACAAGGTCACTCCCACTGTTGTCAGATGTTTTATTCAAAAATTATAGCAGTTTAAATAATCAGGAAGTGAATTTACTGTGTTTACTTCCTGATAGTTCTAACTGACAGGAAGTGAAAGGCAGTTTCTATCACATTCTATGTAGAACTATATGTCTCTGACTTTTCTGACTTTTCTCTCCTTTAGAATCTAACAGGAAATCTAATTAGAATTTGACCACTAGAGGGCACTGCTAATGTAAAAAAACTTGGGTTTAAACTGTAATAACTCTGGAAATATAACTCTCTCTGCAGTGGGAGTACCTTTATTTTACTCAATAGGAACAATACAATATATATTTTTTCATAAAAAAAAGTTTACTGCTCCTTTAATTGAAGATTGTCCCTCTCTGCAGTCTACCTGGGCACCTCCCTTCTGATCTGGCTGAGCAGTGTTACATCAGTAAAAGGGGCGGGAGGGGGACACTTTGTCACTGAATTACTCTTGTACTACAACTCTGACAGAATTGAAATAACACTCTCCAAAGTCCAAATACTATGATGATTCATTAGAGCTGCTTTTATTATGAAACATTACTATCCCTTTAAGTGAAGCCAGTGCAGTCTTCACTTCAGACACCTAGGAAAGGCCTTGATCTCTCTGCACTTCTCCCCTGTAGGACTGAGCTCAGTTCTTACTGCAGCATACACTATTAGGAAAGCTCCTGTGGCACTCAGGATCTCCTCTTATCGTGACCCAGCGCCTGGATAGAATAGCTCCGCTTTACACAATTTGGCCCGTGTACACAGGCTTGTACACTAGCATATATCTAAATAATATAAAGTGGTAGAATGCGTCGCTCCCTGTGTGCATAACAGCACATTCGCAGTAGATACTGCCCGAACGATGCAGTCATGCACAGTAGAGACTGCAGGAACGTGCCAGCTTCCAGTAAGAGGAACTGCTGATCCGGAGCAGGGCGCTCTGAATGGCCTCCCGGCTCCGGGGCAGCAGCCGAGACCACTGGCTGGCACTTTGGCCCGTGTACAGGGGCCTTCAATACTAGTAAATAAATAAAATCTCACTCACATTTAGATGTGGTCAGGAGGCTGTTATCAACCAGTGTGATTGAAGAGCTCACAGAGAATTTACCCCGTTTCCGTTCGGGTGACTCCCGGTATTGCTGGACCTAGACCTCCCTCAGATAGTATTCTCCCACAATATAGATGACAGCGAACTTTTCATACAAAGGTCAGGCGGAAGCTTAATAAAGATGATTCAACTTTAATAAAAACCAAATTAAAATTGACAATAAAAAAGCTATTTAACACTTATTCGTTTCGCGGCTCCAGGTGCTTTGTCAAAGCTAAAATACAGCCTACAACTAGAAACAATGAATCAAAAGGCAATTTGATTCATTGTTTTTAGTTGTAGGCTGTATTTTAGCTTTGACTTAAAGCGGCTGGAGCCGTGAAACGCGTAAGTGTTAAATAGCCTTGTTATTGTCAGTTTTAATTTGGTTTTTATTAAAGTTGAATTATCTTTATTAAGCCTCCGCCTGACCTCTGTATAAAAAGTTCATTGTCATCTATGTTGTGGGAGAATACTATCTGAGGGAGGTCTAGGTCCAGCAATACCGGGAGTCACCCGAATGGAAACAGGGTAAATTCTCTGTGAGCTCTTCAGTCAGAGTGGTTGATAACAGCCTCCTGACCACATCTAAATGATTTTATTTATTTACTAGTATGGGAGAATACTATCTGAGGTGTAATGGACACCTTGTAATAGGAATGTAATGGACAACTTGTAATAGGCACCCTACAGGGAAGGGAACAACACAGAACCCCCCTAACCACCGCGAGGAGTAGAAGAAGGTCAGACTCCTCCAACAAGGGATAGAGGAGCAAGGGGCTAGAGAGCGTATCTGTGGTTCGATGCTAGAGGGTGGTGGTTGCCTAAAGGGAGTCATGCTGCAGCCCTGAGCTGTATAAAGGTGGTAGCCTCGAAGCTAGATTGGCCCCCTTCAGTTGATGCAAAGGGGTCCCGCGATAACCCTCCTTGACAAGCTATACACCCGCTATCCCCAGGGAGAAAACACACTCCAACAGGAACAGTACTCACTCAGATGGTCAGGCGGGTAGTGTAGAAGTCCTCCTTCAAGAACAAAGGAATGGCCAGCCAGGCTGGGTCATACACAGTGGAATCAGGAACGGAGCAAGAACGGCAGGCAGAAGAGGAGTCAGAGAACTGTCCGGGTCATATACAGTGGAGATCTGCAGGGCACAAGGAGTAAGAGAGGTAAGCAAGGGTCATACACAAGGCTGGAGATAAGAGTAGTCAGGCAGGCAAGGTCAGGAGAATTGGTAAATCAAGACAATAACTCAGCAACACTGGAGACGGTATACAAACGCATCCCATTGCAAGACTTACCCCCTTAAAGCGGAACTACCACCGCACCATGACCTTATCTGTGTGTGTAGCATTAATGTAGTTATAAAGCTCTATGTCATTTTTAAAATCAGAAAACTGATCGATAAGGCACAAAAGAAGATTAAAGTTTAACCTTGTGACGTGCAGAGCATCGTGAGCGCGACTGCGCATGTCAATCTGGTTACCGTGTGGTTACTTAGTCACTCCCATCGTTCTCTGTTATCCATAACTGAGCCAGTGGTGCAAACACAAAGCATACCATTTGCACCTCTGACTCAGTAATGGGCAAAATGTGGCTGAAAGTTAATTCCAGTCTAGTACAGGCTCGTGCGCTCCAGGTGACGTGTCACATAAGGGCAGGACAAGGAGGACGTGGGCGGGATAAGAGAGAACGATGGGAGTGACTAGTCTTAGGAGACTCACTGCAGACGACAGAGTAGACATCTTGCCGAAGAGGTTTCTGCGCGCCTGCGCTGTCTGTCCTGTGCAGTGCAGTGCAACTCCCCCTTAGGTTACTTCTCAATCAATGAGGAGACAGGGACTGACAGCGCAGGCACACAGATCCCCTTTCGGCAAGATGTCTGCGCTGTTGTTAGGCTGTGAGTCTCATAAGAACTTATATATCTAAATAATGCTGGCACTTAATAAAGATTATAACTGTATTTCAATGCTTAACGCTATGCTAAGAATAAATTGGGGCAGTTATATCTCAGTGATATTTCCACTTTAACTCTTTGAGTGCCAGAGGGGTACGCAATGCATTGCTTTGCAATGCGTTGCGTACCCCTCTGGCACTCAAAGGGTTAAAGCTTTTTTAACCCTTTGAGTGCCAGAGGGGTATGTAACACATTACAAAACACTCAAAGGATTAAAGACCAGAGGTGTGTGCAGTTCACTGCAAAACAATGCATTGCACACACCGCTGATCCTTAACCCCTTAACGACCCTTGACGGTCATAGGTTGTTTTGAGTTAACGACCCATGACGTGCTATGACCGTCATGGAATTCTGGGTTTCCCCCAGTGGCTGCATGCTGTTTGGGGAGTCCGGAACCGGAAATTAAAAAAAAAAAAAAAAATGTCTGTGGTCCTTAAATCCCGGCCGCGTGTGCTTGCGGCAGGTCCTTAAGGGATTAAGGGGGTTTAATTCATGGACACTTTAAAATGTCATTCTGTAGGGTTGCACGGTAGTCAAGCGTGGAGTGGGTATTGTTCATATGCATCCCTGATTTAAAGGGACATGTGGTGACCTTAAACCATGCAGAATTTATCCATAGAAGGTATCAGCACTCCTGTGTCAGTTATTTAACCCCTTAAGAATACGTCACATGTCAGGACTGTCACACCTGGCCGGACGTTAAAGACCGGTGACTGATATTTCAATGCCGCATTGCTCAGCAATGCATTGGTAATCTCTCTAGCATTCAAGGGGTTAAATAATAACCTGTAAAGAAGTATGAAACTGGTGCAATAACATTGAGATAGCTCTGGCCACACCCACAGGTCAGAATATGGGCGTGGCCAGGGCATCTGCGGCACCGCCCCTCAAAATGTCAAGCTGTAGACAATTGCCTACTCTGTCTGTTGGGAAATGAGGCCCTGGTTACATCCTTTTCCTGGGTAGAGGGGAGTGACCAAATAATTTTTATGGTTCAAAAGAGGGGTCTTTTGTCTTAGACTCCTGTGCCAGGCTAATTAAGTGTGTATGTGGGGGGGGGGGGGATTGTGTATGCGGGGGGGGGGGATTGCTACTCCATTCCTTGCCCAAGGGACTGGGGGCGCTGCCTGTCTAGGTCCATCATCCCCTACACATCTGGGTGACAGTCTGTGTTGAGTTGAGTGTCTGTATGTTAACTCTGAAGGTGCCAGGGAGCGAACAACTTAATTCTCCACAATGCATTGCCCACACTTTTAGCACTGGTACAAAATACCCCCACCAAAATATATAAATAAAATAATACCCCCCCCACACACACACATATTTATTACTTGTTCTGAAGCCCAGTGGTGATCTTCAAAGTCCATGAATCTCATTTCACCCCAAAACACAAGGGGGGCATCTAAACATAAAAGTCCCCAGACTTCATTGTACTAAAAATTTACGAGTATCAAATGTACTGTCCTCACTACGAGTTTGCTCATTTAGTTGTCTAAAATAGGGGAGCTCAAATCTGTCTTCAGCCTCCCCCAATAGCGCAGGGTTTCAGGGTCTCCTCACATGAACACAGGTGAATCAGTCAGTGGTTCAATCATTCCCAAGGATATGTCTTACTTATCAACATTCACTGCTGTTCAATCGATGGGATCCTGTAAATGTGGGGAGGGGTCTTGAAAACATGTGCAGCATCCTTGGTCTACAGGAGAGCATGTTAAAGGTATAGTAATACTTAAAATGTAAAAAAAAAAAATATGTTGTAGGGTTTATCCTCCTGAGTAAAACAAGAGTACTCCCACTGCTGAAAGGCGTTTCATTCAAAAGTTATTAATTTTCAAAGATGAATTTTTTAGGTGCAATATCACAGTGGCCTGAAATTGTACAGTGGCGCTGTTGCTACACCATCCTATGGACAGCTCTGGTCCCGGGACCATAAATCTCCATAGGATGGTGTAGCAACAGCGCCACTGTACAATTTCGGGCCACTGTGATACTGCATCTTAAAAATTCAACTTTGAAAATTAATAACTTTTGAATGAAACACCTTTCAGCAGTGGGAGTACTCTTGTTTTACTCAGGGGGATAAAAACCCTACAACATATATTTTTTTAACATTTTAAGTATTACTATCCCTTTAAAGTCTTCTATAACTTATGGGGCATTTTAATTATTTTCTCCATCGATGCCCTATCCAATGTTTCATTTTATCCCTGAGACCTATAAATGACTGTCATCTGAACAACAACACTATGTGCAGTTTCAATAATTATCAGATTGTTCTTTACCTTGTGTTACGGTAGCCCTTATGTTCCTCTTCACATGAAGAACAACTCTTTGTCCCTTCTTTCCTTGTCTGTCTTTCCTGTACATACTGTACCTAGGATTAACTAGGAGCTACACTGTACCAAGACTACGTTATAGTCACCAGTTTCAAATTATTCATAGTCATAACTGGAATTAGTTATGGGACTTTATGGCTCACCACTTCCTTCAGAACATACAGTACAGTTAGCTATGTTTAATTATAGATAATTGTTTATTTTTAATCTCAGGATTCTCCTATGTATGAAGTTTTAATCAGTGCAACATAGATATATATATATAGACACCAAACTATATAGGTACAATGGCTCTTATCTACTAGTGTGGGCTCTGTAAACTGGGACAATATCAATAATATACCTTTAAGAAATATACCTCTAAGAAATAGGGGCGATCTGTCGGTCACTCACTAACCCTGTAGTGAACCAGCGAAACAATAATATGGAACAAATGGAAAACAAGCGAGAGCGCTAGGTACAACCCCCTTTATAAATCCATGGATATATACTGAAAGCTGTATAAGAAACAACAATATTTATTATCACAACTAATACAAATAATCTTAAAAATATATAAAAACAATAATAAAATAACCCCCAAGCGGACTAGAATATATAGATATATATAAAGCACCGTGATATCACTGAAAAAAAGGAGCTCTTATCGTTCAAAAATGTTCATAGCAGCTTTTAAAATCCACGGTACCTGATGTATTCAATGCTGTGATACGGGCAGGTGTGTGGATCAGTCCAACACGGCTCTTTTCCTTTATGTAATGCCTTGAAGCATGTATAGTGAACATGCGTCAATAATAATCGCGGGCAAAGTTCTTGTACTATAGCGATATCGGCTGTTGAATGATATTCACCGTGTTACAGCCCCTCTCCCGTCCTTGATATTAATAGACAGTTCCCGCACTATTCTCACTGGTTCAGCTAGATGTCGGTTGTTTTGTAGTCCAACAACTACACCTCCCATCTTAATGTATAGTCAGTATAATCACAGTTGCTAAAGTGGTGCCCAATCCTAAGCGTTTCGTATCCTTTGTGGATACTTCTTCAAGGATATATTCTGGAGTTTTGATAATCATCTTTGATTAGTTATAGTTCAAGAGTAATTGAATGATAAAGTATCCCCCCCGCCCCTTTTACCTAGTGTAAGCCGCCTCCCCTCATATGTAGAATCTGGTCTCTTGACCGGACAGGTCACAGCAAGGGACAATCTTCTTACTGTGATCATAAGGAAAATCCTACCCCCCTTGACAGGTTTTTCAGGTTTTTCCTTAATGATCACTGAAGATTGTCCCTCTCTGCGATCCATCCGGACAGTCTTGCTGTTCTGAGGTGAGCAGTCTTACATCAGTAAAAGGGATGAGAGGGGGATACTTTCTCATTCAATTACTCTTTTTATCTACAACTCTGACAGTAGTGAAATAACACTCTCCATGGCCCTAATACTATGAAGATTAATTGGAGCTGCTTTTATTGTGAAACATTACTATTCCTTTGATGTCATGAGACTCTTAACAGTGAACATCCCTGTTTTACTTTTCATATGAGATGGAACACTAACATTGGCTTTAACGTAAAGGGATAATAATACTTTTTTTAACTTTATTTTATTTTGTAGGCATTAAAAAAACATGAAGAATGATATGTCTTATCTCTCAAACCTTTATGGTTTGAGAGATATTCACAAGCAAAGTTTCCCCTCCCGCCCCTTTTATCTAGTGTAAGCCATCTCTTCTCAGATGTGGAATCCAGTCCATAGACCAGACAGATAACAGCAGGGGACAATCTTCTTCCTATGAGAACAAGCTTTTCAGGTTTTTCCCTTATCTTAATTGAAGATTGTCCCTCTCTGCAGTCTACCTGGTCACCTCCCTTCTGCTCTGGCTGAGCAGTGTTACATCAGTAAAAGGGGAGGGAGGGGGACACTTTGTCATTGAATTACTCTGGAACTACAACTCTGACAGAACTGAAATAACACTCTCCAAAGTCCAAATACTATGATGATTAATTAGATCTGCTTTTATTATGAAACATTACTACCCCTTTAACTTCTTTGTCTTTTCCACTGTTTTTTGCCACATTTCCCAGCACCATAATAGACTACTGTGTTTGATTGATTTAACTGCTGTTAGTGTATCTAGCCCAAAACATTGACCATACACAGCAGATTTGTATCTATTTTTAAACATTTTGATTAAATGTAGTAGTGTGTATTTGTTCATAAAGAGACCACATTTTTCCATCACTAAATAGCAGTCGATTTTTTTATCAGTAAATCTGAGCAAACGTTTCAGTCTTTTTCCTTGATAGAGCCTTAGAAGCCCTTATATGTATTTACTTTGTCCTCCTCTTTCTGACATTTTAGAATTTGTGTGAAACTGTTTGTAATTTGTTTTTTACCGATCGCATTCTTGACTGAGCAAGAATTAATAAAACACACCAGCCCACGAGACCAATCCAACGTTAGTTTGATTTCATCCCCCCAAAAAGCTCTTGTAGGTCTGACATTTGTCCTCTGCCTGCTAGACAGTCACTTTTCATCATATTACAGTTAGATTAAAGGGGATGTTTCATCAAAAATATATTTACACATAATACGTAGTGTAATTGATACTGTATCCATCCGTGTTTTTATTTTGTTTTTAAAAACGCATTGTTGTGTATAGAAATCTCTATTTAACCCCTTAATGACCCTTGACGGTCATAGTACGTCATGGGTAGATCTGAGTTAACGACGCATGACGTACTATGACCGTCATGGAATTCCCGGGCTCCCCCCGCAGTTGCACGCCGTTCAGGGAGTCCGGAACCGGAAACACAAATAAAAAAAAATGCTCCGTGGTCCTTTAGTGACTGCCGCGTGCCTGCGCAGCCGGTTGTTAAGGGGTTAAAATTCTACCTGTTGACGTCACTGCAGTCTGCGGTACAGTAAGAGCTGTACCGCATTGAAACAGAGACCGTCCCCATTCTATGCCAAGTGCACGCCCAATTTCCCATTTTCCCTTTAGGCCTGGCGCTCTCCCAGCGCGATGCGTGTGATGGTCATTGGGGAAGTAGCAGTGCTCGTGCACTGAGCTTTATCACAGTGTATATATATATATATATATGCGGCTGCATGCTTTTCTAAAAATAGCACGGTTACGAATATTATAGTGCTGTGACTAGGATGCGCATTGTGTGCGTGCTCTAGTTATTTTGCCAGCATGCCGTTAGTGGAAGGGGCCAAATACGCAACGTCACAGCAGGCAGAGCGGACTGCACAGAATCTTGGGACAAGATGGCACTGTTTTTCCAAGGCAACGAAGCAAACTTATAAATTAAGTTTTAGCCAATTTTACACTTTTCTGACTATTTCTCATAAACTGCTCAGTACCTTATGGGGTGATTGATCGATAGAGGGATATTTATATAAACGGCAAACTTCCACTTTAAAGGGGCAGTAAACTTTTTTTATGAAAACACATATTTTACAGAGCATTTCCTGCTGAATAAAACAAAGTCACTCCCATCGCCGTCAGGTGTTTTATTCACAATTTATAGCAGTTTAAATAATCAGGAAGTGAATTTACTGTGTTTACTTCCTGATAGTTCTAACTGACAGGAAGTGAATTTACTGTGTTTACTTCCTGATAGTTCTAACTGACAGGAAGTGAATTTACTGTGTTTACTTCCTGATAGTTCTAACTGACAGGAAGTGAATTTACTGTGTTTACTTCCTGATAGTTCTAACTGACAGGAAGTCTCAGCAGTTTCTATCACATTCTATGGAGAACTGTATGTCTCTGACTTTCCTCTCCATTAGAATCTAACAGGAAATCTAATTAGAATTTGACCACTAGAGGGCACTGCTACTGTAAAAAAACATGGGTTTAAACTGTAATAACTCTGGAAATCTAAATATCTCGGCAGTGGGAGTACCCTTATTTTACTCAATAGGAAAATCCCTACAATATATATTTTTTCATAAAAAAGTTTACTGCTCCTTTAAATCTGTGAAATATTTTACAGCGTATTCAGTTTAACACAATAATCTTATGAGTGCCTAAGGGCTTTACTGTGTGCTAATAGCAGATTGTAAGCTGAATGGAAGATGCAGTGTATTGTATTGGAGTACAAGCAGGGCCGGATTTCCCATAAGGCAGAGTAGGCATCTGCCTACAGGCGCACCCTACAGAGGGGCGCCTGCCACTACAATTGATTTTTTTTTTTTTTTTTGACTTGGCGCGGTGATGGTGTCCATGTGGAGCTGTTGGTGATGGTGTCAATGTGGAGCTGATGGGGGTCAATGTGGAGCTGATGGTGATGGGGTCAATGTGGAGCTGATGGGGGTCAATGTGGAGCTGATGGGGGTCAATGTGGAGCTGATGGTGATGGGGTCAATGTGGAGCTGATGGGGGTCAATGTGCAGCTGATGGGGGTCAATGTGGACTGATTCTGATGGGGTCAATGTGGAGCTGATGGGGGTCAATGTGGACTGATTCTGATGGGGTCAATGTGGAGCTGATGGGGGTCAATGTGAGGGCAATGTTGAGATGATGGGGCAATGTGGAGCTGATGGGGGCAATGTGAAGGTGATGGGGGGTAATGTGAGGGCAATATGGAGATTTGGAGCATTGTGGAGATGGCGGGGGCCCTTCAGATATCTGTTCCTACAGGCTTCTGAGATGTAAATCCAGCCCTGAGTACAAGCAACACAAGCCAAAGTTGGCTTTGCACATGGTCATGAATTATGATTCTTTCAGTGTCTTAAGTTCTAAGCAGGAGCAGAAATGTAACTTTAAATCTAAGTATCTCAGGAGTGTAAGGATCACTTTTTACATTAACACAAATAATACCCCATAAGATATATTTATGTATGAAATTTGGAGTCAGCCTTTTCTGGTAGACTTTTTTTGTAGGTCTTGTAGGAAAGAAGATGTGACGACATGCAAATGAATATAGAAAACCGCAAATATTTTCATGCCCCTCACAAAATATTCATAAGATCTGCGCCATATGTTTAGACTTTAACGGCTCGACTTATAGGTAGCCGATGCCAAAAAAAAGGTGACAACATTTTTTCGAGCACGGTAAGCGATTCAATGACTAGTGCTATGAAAAGATGACATGAAAAAACCCTGCCGGACGCTAAATTTAGATGATTTTGGCCTGTTGAAAATTAAAAAAAAAACACCACAAGTTTCCATTTACTAGACTGCGTTAGCCCTAAAGATCCAATAGGAGACTCACTTTAGTGCATGAAATTTAAGACCCAGTTTTTTTCTGCCTAAAGTTTCTTATTGGATCTTTAGTTAGCCGACGCAGCTATTAAAGGAGCAGTAACCTTTTTTTATGAAAAAATATATATTGTAGGGATTTTCCTACTGAGTAAAATAAGGGCACTCCCACTGCTGAGAGATTTATATTTCCAGAGTTATTACAGTTTAAATCCATGTTTTTTTTACATTAACAGATCCCCCCCCCCTCGTCCTTCCCTCACAGGCCGATGCCCATCCCACACTGAGGGAATATGAACAGAAACTGCCTTTATATATGGGCCGTCTCTGTTCAAATTCTCTCACAGCCATTGGCTGGGATGTGCTTATGCACATCCCAGCTGGTCAGTTTCGAGCGCCTCTCCGGCCGCACACATTGACGGAGACGAATAAAAACTAAGTACATTTATTCTCACATTTCGGAATACTTATTTTTACAGAGTTGTTAACTGGAGACATGTTGATATTCACCCGCACACTAATACATGGTTTATCCCTTTGTGCTCCAGAGAGGTGCACGATATGTACCCCTCTAGCACTCAAGGGACTAAACTATGTATAAGTGTGAAGGTTATTTGATGAAAACATGTATTTATATTTATTTTTCTGGAGAGAAGACAATATAGAATGAAGACAGACAGACTGTGGATGACAGGTACATTTAACACATATAAGTTAACGATCGGTGCTTGACAGTATGTCAATTTGAAGTTCCCAATATTGCCGCTATTTAGCTGTGTTTTGGAAACTTAACGCACAAAACAGAAGTTTGGCCACAAGACCTTTCCTGTGGCTTAACGTCGTTGTGCTTTTAACTGGTAGGGCCTCTGAATACCGACTTAGACATTTTATTATGTTGATTGGTACTCAGTTTGGCCCTACCGCGTGTTTGATCACATTCCTTAAAATCAAGCCCTAAATCACATGATGTTTTCATGGATCACGGCCAAATACACCGAATGGCAGCAGTAGGGAAGACTGGTGCGTTCTTTGGTTTGTGGTCCTGGATTAATAGGCATTGCTCTAACTCCTGGGTGCTGCTCTAAGAAAAAAAACTACCAGTGTCAGTTTGAAATTAAAATTGATTTCTGAAACTTGGCTTATGTCCAGCAAAAAAAAAGATAACACAAGAGAGTAATACAACAGAGACAGTAATAAAGAGAGAGGCACCGACACTGAGATCGTGACAGTAAAATAGCAACATTCAGAGGATGAGAGACTGAGAGAGACTGAAAGAAACAATGCAAGAGAGAGCAGACCATGAGTGTGAGAGAGAGCGAGAGAGGCTGAGGCACTAACAGCAGGATGACAACAGAGACTGGGAGAGAGACATTGAGACAGACGGGCAGACAGAGATAATGGGGTTAACGTATATATACTGCACTATGTGGTGTGTGTGTATATGAGTGTGTGCGTGTATATATGTATATGTGTGTGTGTGTGTATGAGTGTGTGTGTGTGTATGAGTGTGTGTGTGTGTATATATGTATATGTGTGTGTATAAGTGTGTACTTGTATGTATGTATGTGCGTGTGTATGCATATATGTGTGTATGTATATGTGTGTGTGTATCTGTGGGTGTGTGTATTAGTGTGTGTATGTGTATGCGTGTGCATGTATATGTGTGTATCTGTATGTGTGTGTATATATGTGTATGTATATGCATACCTCCCAAGTGTCCCTCTTTAGGAGGGATAGTCCCTCTTTGAGACCCAAATCGCTCTGTCCCTCTTTTCTACCCTTTTGTCCCTCTTTTTAGGACATCAGAATGAGTGGTGTGCATCACATTGCTCCACAGCAATAAAATTCACATAATTTTGTTGTTAATCGTCAATATACGTGTTTATTAATGAATCTGTGTAATAAAAATTCTTTGGTCTTCTTCTAAATCATTAATCAGTGCAGATAGGTCAAGGAGTAACCTAAAAATTATTGGAAATGCCTCGCCTACCAGCCACGCCCCCATAAACGCCACCTAAATTAGAAGTGTCCCTCTTTGGCCATTTGAACTGTTGGGAGGTATGGTATATGTGTGTGTGTGTGTGTGTATGTCTGTATTTGTGTGTGTATATATATATATATATATATATATATATATATATATATATATATATATGTGTGTGTGTGTGCATGTATATGTGTGTGTGTGTATTTGTTTGTGTATATGTGTGTGTGTGCATCTATATATGTGTGTATGTATGTATGTGTGTCTGTGTGTGCGTATACTACTGTGTACGTTACACATCCCAGGGAATGCCAGGACACTAATGCTAGTACATTATGTAAGTAGTGAATGTGTATATCATTGCAATGTGTACTGTACTCACCCATACTGTACCTGCCTCAGATTAATGTGATTGGCTCCACACGCTTTGGGCTGTTATATGACTGTCTGGAGGTAATGTTCTTGTACTGTTCTGTGATACACTTTGTTTTCACTGCTGTGCCAAGGCCTGCGTGGTAATGTCTTACTGCTCATTACTGTTATAACCCTTTAAGTGCCAGAGGGGTGAGCAACAGATTGAGGAGGAAACTGTTGCTCACTCCTCTGGTGCTTAAAGGGTTAATTACATAATCCACTATATCAACGTAATAGCCACATGTGCAGGCAACATTATTGTCTCATTACAATGCACTTAGTAAACAACCTCCTTCTACACAATTAATATTTAATGACTCATTAGAACACGGTTACATGTTTAGGAAGTGATGCATGTTTAGGTTTTTGTTTTAAACCACACGTTCTGCACTTTAGTTTTACATAATGTCTGAGGAGGAGCAGAGAGAGCACGGAGCTGCAGTCTTTGATGAAAACTCTTGTTTCTGCGGAAGGTATCAGATGGTGCAGAACCGTGTGGATTAAATCATTACAAAGTGACGGAAAGTATGTTACCTGCTGCGAGCAAGACTGGAACTGACAGTGCAAAGGGGACTTCAGGCTTCTGTTTTATAGAGGACGGATGATCAGTAACGTTAGACTGCAAAGATGGTTTACAGGGTAAGTTATTTTAATTTACGTGATGGCGTAATACATGTTGTTTAGGAATATAATATATATATATATATATATATTGCAGCACAGTTTACAGTGAAGCCGGTATCTTTCAATCTGTCTTATTTTATTGATAAAATATTATTGAGGCTTATCCGACTCGTTTCATGTCTAACGATACTTTGTCAAGGATTATATTAGTATTAAGGGGCATACGATTCTTCTCTGTGCAATTCTTACAATTCTTGTATGCCCCTTAATACTAATATTATCCCCGACAAAGTGTCGTTAGACGTTAAACGAGTCGGATAAGCCTGAATAAAATTTAGCAATAAAATAAGACAGATTGAAAGATACTGGCTTCACTGTTAACTGTACTGCGATTTATATATATATATATATATATATACACACAGAGGCGTAACTAGAAGCCACGGGGCCCTGGTGCAAGAATTGCCATGGGCCCCCCCCGACCACATTGGCCCCCCTCAACTACATTGGCCACCTCCACATTGCCCCTTTCACAATGCCCCCATCTCCACATTGCCCCTTTCACAATGCCCCCATCTCCACATTGCCCCTTTCACAATGCCCCCATCTCCACATTGCCCCTTCCACAATGCCCCTCATTCTCCACAGTGCCCCTTTGTCTCCACAATGTCCCTCAATCTCCATATTGCCCCTTCCACAATACCTCCATCACAATGCCCCTCTTTCTACACAATGCCCCCCATCACAATGTCCCTCATTCTCCATATTGCCCCTTCCAACATACCTCCATCACAATGCCACTCTTTCTACACAATGCCCCCCATCACAATGTCCCTCATTCTCCATATTGCCCCTTCCACAATACCTCCATCACAATGCCCCTCTTTCTACACAATGCCCCCCATCACAATGCCCCTCTTTCTCCACATTGCCCCTTAATCTCCATAATGCTTCTTCCACAATGCCCCTCATTGTCCATAATGCCTCTTCCACAGTGCCCCTCATTCTCCACACTGATCCTTCCACAATGCCCCTACTGACCGCCCCCCTCCTCCTACCTGGAGTCTCTGGTGGTCTAGCGGTGTGCGATGACAGATCTGTGCCTCATTCGGCTCAGACCTCTGTCTGCATCGCAATCTCCCGCGCGGTTCTTAGCAATGCAGAGCGCTGGGAGATTATGTCATCTCCCAGCGCTCTGCATTACTAGAGCGCCGGCTGCCGGGAGATCAGCAGTGCTGCGGGCGTGTGGCGAGGGTGTCGCAGGGGGCGGCCGGGTCCCTGAGAGTGACGGGCCCGGTCGCAGGTGCGACCCTTATTGTTACGCCACTGTGTATTTATATATATATATATATATACTAGCAATGTGGGACGGCGTTGCCCGTCATGTTATGACCGTTGGGCACACGTGTGTGAAATGTAGGCACACTGATAAACACAGACATATGCAACACACAGGCAGACACATACACACAGTGAGCGGCAGAGACATGCAAAAGACATGCACACACACACCGGAGATGCACACATGGACACACATATGTAACAGCCATGTACACACACACAACATGTGCAGACACACATGCATTCAACAGACATGCTCACACACAGGTAACAGATATGCACACACACACATGCAGCAGACACATGCAACAAACATATGCGTACACGCAACACATAGGAACACACACGCTATAGGCACACACACGCTACAGACACACACACACACTACAGACACACACACACACACAACCGACACATGCACACACACACACACAACCGACATATGCACACACACACAGACATGCAACAGACATACACATACAGACATAAGTAAAATGTAGCCCTGTAGGGACCAGAGGACATCGCTTCACAACGTGCCATCCCCAATGTGGTCCTGAACGGTGAAATCAATGGTATTTGTTATTGCCTTTAGTTTGGGGCAGAATTGCAGTATTATGCCTCTGTGTGTCTGACGTGTAGAAGTGGAAAGCAGAAAATAAAAGATTATGTGAGAGAGACTTATAGCAGCATGTTAAACCATAGAGTGCCATGCAGTATACAGTGGTGTGTCATGTCAGTTAACCCTTTGAGTGCTGGAAAGGCATCCAATGCATTGTGGTGCAATGCATTAGTTACCTCTCTGGCACTCAAAGGGTTAATAGAGTGCTGTTAATTTGTCCCAATGATATAAATAATGTAGATTCAGCGCCCCACATTACTGGCCCTGGTACAGAGGAGACACTCCCCACAATGTGACTCGCAATGTCCGGATCCAGTGCGGAAGGAAGAAGCCGCTGTTGATGGTGAGGAAACAGGCCTGAGCCTAGGGGCTGGCAGGGGTATCGACAATAGAGAGGGCATGTTGGGCATCTGGGAGTTGAGAAAAGAACAGGGATCTTCGTGGCCATGTAGTGTCCATTAACAAAACAAAAAAAAAAAGGTCCAAAAACCCCCAACATGCTCACACCAGAAAATGTCAAGAGCATATAATATTTTAAAGGGACAGTAATAATTCTATTAAAGTTTATCTCTGAGTCATGTTGATATTTCTAGTAACATGTACCGCTATATTTAATTACTTAGTGTTGTAGTTAAAACTGTATTGAAGCCAAAAGGATCCCCCTCCCACCACTTCTGTCCGCCTCCCATTAGATGTGGAATCCAGTTGTGGGACTGGACAGATGCAGCGAGGGACAATCTTCATTCAGTGACTATAATTAACCCCTTGATGAAGGAGTACAGGATTTTCCTTTTGTTTACTGAAGAATGTCCCTTGGACCTCTCCATCCGGACCAGACTGAGAGGAGGAGTGATGCAGGGAAAGGTGAAGGAGGGGAATCATTTTGGCTGGAATATAGTTTTAAGTACAACACTGTAAGCAGTAAAATATAGTGCTACATGTTAAAAAATATAAAGACTCACAGGTAAACTTTAATAGAAGTATTACACTATCCCTTTAAGTCTTTGATTAGCAGAGGGTCTGTGAACGCATTGCAAAGCAATGTGTTGCATAACCCTGTGGCACTCCAAGGGTTAACAGTTTGAGTAGCATAGGCATCTGATATCCCTCCCTCCCTCGTACATTACTTCCCTGCAAGTTAAGAGTGTATAAGGGTTTAAACATATTGACACCTTTTTGTGTAACTGAATATTATTTGCAGCAACAGTAAAGTATTTTATTGACACAGACTAATTTAGAAACAGATATATATTGAAGATTAAGTACACATTTATGTGACTTTTATTGCTGTGGAGCAATGTGATACACACTACTTATTGTGATCTCCAGAAAAGAGGGACAAAAGGGAGTGTCCCTCCTAAAGAGGAAGACTTGGGAGGTATGAAGCACTAATATATCCTAAAGAGGGGACACTTGGGAGGTATGAAGCACTAATATATCCTAAAGAGGGACACTTGGGAGGTATGAAGCACTAATATATCCTAAAGAGGGACACTTGGGAGGTATGAAGCACTAATATATCCTAAAGAGGGGACACTTGGGAGGTATGAAGCACTAATATATCCTAAAGAGGGACACTTGGGAGGTATGAAGCACTAATATATCCTAAAGAGGGGACACTTGGGAGGTATGAAGCACTAATATATCCTAAAGAGGGGACACTTGGGAGGAATGAATCACTAATATCTCCTAAAGAGGGGCACTTGGGAGGTATGAAGCACTAATATCTCCTAAAGAGGGGACACTTGGGAGGTATGAAGCACTAATATATCCTAAAGAGGGACACATGGGAGGTATGAAGCACTAATATCTCCTAAAGAGGGACACTTGGGAGGTATGAAGCACTAATATCTCCTAAAGAGGGACACTTGGGAGGTATGAAGCACTAATATATCCTAAAGAGGGAGACCTGGGAGGTATGAAGCACTAATATATCCTAAAGAGGGACACTTGGGAGGTATGAAGCACTAATATCTCCTAAAGAGGGACACTTGGGAGGTATGAATCACTAATATCTCCTAAAGAGGGACACTTGGGAGGTATGAATCACTAATATCTCCTAAAGAGGGGCACTTCGGAGGTATGAAGCACTAATATATCCTAAAGAGGGGCACTTGGGAGGAATGAAGCACTAATATATCCTAGAAAGAGACACTTGGGAGGAATGAAGCACTAATATATCCTAAAGAGGGACACTTGGGAGGTATGCAATTTATTTCTCCTTTAGCTTGGGCCAGAATATCAGTATTATGCCTGTGTGTGTGTTTGGATTGTGCAAATGGAAAGCAGAAAATAAAAGGAGCGTTATACCAACATGTTAACCCTTTGAATGCCAGAGGGCGTTGCAATGCGTTGTGCACTCCTCTGGCACTCAAAGGGTTAAGGTATAGAGTGGCATGTCAGAGTTAAATAGCAGTGGGAAGTGTATTCATACCTGGGAACTTTGACTTGTGGAGTCCCTGGAGGGGACTCATGTGTTGCTGATGTGGAAAGACCAATGTGGCAATTTTGGGTAAAAGTGGGTGGGGCTTAATCGCGAGTAGAGGGCAGGGCTTAACAAAATGTGGAAAGGTGTTAGTAATAGGCTGGGGAAGGAGGAGAAGTGGGAGGGAAATGCAAGTTTACAGTGTGAGTGGTTTGAACACGCTCCCTTAGGGGTAAAACTTGATACACAACCCTGTGGCAGTCAGTGGGTTAAGTGTGTACCTGATGGCTGCCTGTCCTGTGTGTTGCATGGCAAATGATGACAATGAAGAAATAATTGAGCAATGAGGACCTACCTTAACCCTTTGAGTGCCATTTTGTTACCCTGGTGCTGCAGCTTCCCTTCAGTGGCTGTACTACAGGTCCTGCTGAGGCCACTGGGAGTCAGAGTGAGTGACTGTGTGTGTGTGTGTGTCAAAATATATATGTATGTGTGTGTGTGTGTGTGGTGTGGTGTGTGTGTGCTTTTTCTTTCCTGAGTTGGAGAGTATATGTGTGTTTGTCTGTGGTGTAGGATCGAGTGGCAGCCATTTTGTTTTTTTGGTAGGTTGTATAGTTGTGGGCGGGCTGGATAGTGGGGGCAGGCCAACTCCCTGCATGATGAATCACCCAATGGGAGCAGTAACTCCTCCTTACTGCCTCCCCTGGCTGTGTGTGTCTCCTAAGAGACATAAATTATGTAATGAACTATTCTGTTCTATGAGTGTGTGTCTTCTGAGGAGACATAAATTATGTTCTGTGTCCTGAGGAAACATAAATTATGCAATGAGGCTTTCTCTTTTATATATATATATAGATACTGAAGTTCAGCTGTTTAATATATTTGTACTGTAGTGAAGTGCTGCAGATTTGCTCTGATTTTACATCTAAGAGCTGCAGTTTTATATAATATTGAAGTGCTGCTGGTTTATGCATTAATATTGAAGTGTCACTGATTAATACATTTATAAAGAGGTGCTGCTGTTATGTATATTTATATCAAAGTACTACTGTTATCCATTTTTATCAAAGTGCTACTGTTATGTATATTTATATCAAAGAGCTACTGTTATACATTTTTCTCAAAATGCTGCTGTTTTAGAGTTATATCTAAGTACAGCAGTTACACCTTTATATCAAGTGTTGCTGTTTTACAGAGATTTATCAAACTGCTGCTGTTTTGTGCATTTACAGTACTGTTGTGATACCTTTATATGAAAGGGCTACTGTTATAACTTTATATCAGAGTAGTTCTGTTTTATACTTTTATACTGAAGTGCCGCTGCTCTATACATTTACATTGAATTACTGCTTATTTATACATTTATGATGAAGTGCTGCTATTCTATACATGTTTACTGAATTTCTGATATTTTACACATTTATACTGAAACTTTGCTACTTTATACAGTGTGTTGAGGCAATGTTGTTGTTGTATACATTTATACTGAACTTTTGACGTATTTTACAGTTGTATAGTGAAATGCTGCTGATTTATACATTTATACAGAAATGCTGCCATTTTATACAGTTATATTGAACTGCTCCTGTTGATGCTTAAGTGCTGCTCTTGTAAATAGTTATGCAGTAGTGCTGCTTTTTATACTAACGTGTTGATTTTTTTCTATGCAGTTATTTTGAACTGCCATTCTTTTATCCAGTGATATTGAAGTGCCACTGTTTATACTGAAGTGCTGCTGTTTTATCTAGTTATATTGAAGTGCCGCTGTTTATACTGAAGTGCTGCTGTTTTATCTAGTTATATTGAAGTTCCGCTGTTTATACTGAAGTGCTGCTCTTTTATACAGTTATTTTGAAGTGCTGCTGTTTATACTGAAGTGCTGCTCTTTTATACCATTATATTGAAGTGCCGCTGTTTATACTGAAGTGCTGCTGTTTTATCTAGTTATATTGAAGTTCCGGTGTTTATACTGAAGTGCTGCTGTTTTATCTAGTTATATTGAAGTTCCGCTGTTTATACTGAAGTGCTGCTCTTTTATACAGTTATTTTGAAGTGCTGCTGTTTATACTGAAGTGCTGCTCTTTTATACCATTATATTGAAGTGCCGCTGTTTATACTGAAGTGCTGCTGTTTTATCTAGTTATATTGAAGTTCCGGTGTTTATACTGAAGTGCTGCTGTTTTATCTAGTTATATTGAAGTTCCGCTGTTTATACTGAAGTGCTGCTCTTTTATACAGTTATTTTGAAGTGCTGCTGTTTATACTGAAGTGCTGCTCTTTTATACCATTATATTGAAGTGCCGCTGTTTATACTGAAGTGCTGCTGTTTTATCTAGTTATATTAAAGTGCCACTGTTTATACTGAAGTGCTGCTCTTTTATCTAGTTATATTGAAGTGCCGCTGTTTATACTTAAGTGCTGCTCTTTCATCTAGTTATATTGAAGTTCTGCTGTTTATACTGAAGTGCTGCTCTTTTATACAGTTATTTTGAAGTGCTGCTGTTTATACTGAAGTGCTGCTCTTTTATACCATTATATTGAAGTGCCACTGTTTATACTGAAGTGCTGCTGTTTTATCTAGTTATATTGAAGTTCCGCTGTTTATACTGAAGTGCTGCTCTTTTATACAGTTATTTTGAAGTGCCGCTGTTTATACTGAAGTGCTGCTCTTTTATACCGTTATATTGAAGTTCTGCTGTTTATACCGAAGTGCTACTCTTTTATCTAGTTATACTGAAGTGCCACTGCTTATACTGAAGTGCTGCTGTTTTATTTAGTTATATTGAAGTGCCGCTGTTTATACTGAAGTGCTGCTCTTTCATACAGTTATATACTGAAGTGCTGTTGTTTATACTGAATTGACGCTCTTTTACATAGTTATTTTGAAATGCTGTTTTATGCAGTTTTGAAGTGCCGCTGTTTATACTGAAATGCTGCTCTTTTATACCGTTATCTGGAAGTGCCGCTGTTTATACTGAAGTGCTGCTCTATTATACCGTTATATTGAAGTGCTGCTGTTTATATTAAAATGCTGCTCTTTTATACTGTTATATTGAAGTGCTGCTGATTATACTGAAGCGCTGCTCTTTATTCAGTTATATTGAAGTGCTGCTGATTATACTGAAGCGCTGCTCTTTATTCAGTTATATTGAAGGGCCAGTGTTTATACTGATGTGATGCTCTTTTATACAGTTATTTTAAAGTGCTTGTCTTTATACTGATGTGCTGTTCTTTTTTATTCAGTTATATTGAAGTGCTGCTGTTTATACTGATGTGATGCTTTTTATACAGTTATAGTGAAGTGCTGCTGATTATACTGAAGCGTTGCTCTTTTATACCGTTATATTGAAGTGCTGCTGATTATACTGAAGCGCTGCTCTTTATACAGTTATAGTGAAGTGCTGCTGATTATACTGAAGCGCTGCTCTTTATTCAGTTATATTGAAGTGCTGCTGATTATACTGAAGCGCTGCTCTTTATACAGTTATAGTGAAGTGCTGCTGATTATACTGAAGCACTACTCTTTATTCAGTTATATTGAAGTGCTGCTGATTATACTGAAGCGCTGCTCTTTATACAGTTTTATTGAAGTGCTGATGATTATACTGAAGCGCTGCTCTTTATTCAGTTATATTGAAGTGCCAGTGTTTATACTGATGTGATGCTCTTTTATACAGTTATTTTAAAGTGCTTGTCTTTATACTGAAACGCTGCTCTTTATTCAGTTATATTGAAGTGCTGCTGATTATACTGAAGTGATGCTTTTTATACAGTTATATACTGAAGTGCTGCTGATTATACTGAAGCGCTGCTCTTTATTCAGTTATATTGAAGTGCTGCTGATTATACTGAAGTGATGCTTTTTATACAGTTATATTGAAGTGCTGCTGATTATACTGAAGTGATGCTTTTTATACAGTTAGAGTGAAGTGCTGCTGTTTATACTGTAGTGCTACTGAAATGTGACAAGACGAACCAAGATAAATAAAAGACGGACATATATCCGCATGTTGGGTTTTAGGAAACGTTAATGGCAATTCATGCTCTGTACTGAGCTTGATGTCTTCAGGCCTTGTATTACCAGGTGTACGTATGTTTCTCTGTAACTAAGAAGCAGCCGTCCCCTGACTCCTCTCTGGATCTACAATTAGCAGAAGCTGTTAGTTGTGTCTTTTACATGACTGTCACATCAGATGCATTCCCCTCTGGGCCTCAAGGGTTTAATACAAAATGTAAAAAACATAACGAGGGGAGGCTCTGTTGTAGTATGTCTTGTTAATTGCTTTTGTAATTGCTTCCGACACACACAAAATAATTGGCGTTGGCAGTGCTGACATACTCCTTCTCTATATGCGCTCAAAGGGAATTTGATGTTAATCTCTTATTAGATAGTTATTTAGCTGCACAGTAAAGACAAATGGACATATTCACAAAGACAAAAGATCTGGGGGGGAGATTCACCAAGCGGTGATAAGGAGGTGATAAAGTGGAGATACCTTCTCCAGTGATATCACTTCTCCAATTCCTGTGTTATTCTATGGAGCCTATGTACTAAGATTTCTTCAGCTTTGGAGATATTAGTGCATTGGCTCTATAGAACAACATAGGAACTGGAGAAGTGATGTCACTGGGGAAGTTATCTCCACTTTATCACCTCTTTATCACCTCTTAGTGAATCTCCCCCAAGAAGTTCTAGGGCAAATAACCTGCACCATGGAGCTAAAAAATCCCAGTGATTTTAAGGGTCTTTTAACCCCCTTGAATGCTGCAATGCATTGTGTCTCTCTAGCATTCAAGAGGTCATGGAAATCAATGTGAATGTATTCCTTAAAGGGGAACTACCACCCCGCAAAAACTTTATCTTAATTAAGTCTTCATCTGGCGACTAGCTGCTTAGTAGCACTAGTCGCCAGAAATATTACCTAGTTTAAAAGATTTTCTACTTATTCGGAGGCTGACAGTAGCAGGAAGTGCGGACATCTTGCCATAGTGACGTCCGTGCGCCTGCACTCTCAGCCTCCGAATAAGTTGAAAATCTTTTAAACCAGGTAATATTTCTGGCGACTAGCGCTACTAAGCAGCTAGTCGCCAGATGAAGACTTAATTAAAATAAAGTTTTTGAGGGGTGGTAGTTCTCCTTTAAAGGGATAGTAATGTTTCACAAAAACAGCAGCTCCAGGTAATCATCATAGTATTTGGACTTTGGAGAGTGTTATATCATTACTGTCAGAGTTGTAGTACAAGAGTAATTGAATGATAAAGTATCCCCCTCCTGCCCCTTTTACCTAGTGTAAGCCGCCTCCCCTCAGATGTGGAATCTGGTCCATAGACAGATAACAGCAAGAGACAATCTTCTTCCTATGAGAACAATGAAAGCTCTGCCCCCCTTGACTGTTTTTTCAGGTTTTTCCCTTATCTTAATTGAAGATTGTCCCTCTCTGCAGTCTGCCTGGGCACCTCCCTTCTGATCTGACTGAGCAGTGTTACATCAGTAAAAGGAGCGGGAGGGGGATACTTTATCATTGAATTACTCTTGTACTACAACTCTGACAGAATTGAAATAACACTCTCCATGGCCCAAATACTATGATGATTAATTAGAGCTGCGTTTATTATGAAACATTACTATCCCTTCAAAGCGATAGTAATCTAGCTATATAAAGGCATGTTCAATTATTCATTATAGATTTGCATAATGCTTGTACCATTCTAAGCATCCATAGTAGTTTGATTGTAATTTTGTCGTAACATTTTCTCCCCCGGACCCTTTTCCCTACATCACTATTCTTACCCTTCAGATCTGAGATTGACCGGACAGATCCACTGATATGGACGTCTATAATGCTACGAAGCATTGTAAAAAAGGTATAATGAATAATCGGATGTGCCTTTATATCATTACATTACTATCCCTTTAAGGTGCTAAGATTTGTGACAGAATTACTCCACTTTTGACGTTATGCACATGGCCGGCGTATCTAGCTGGTTTTACTTCAGACATTCATAGAGCAGCAGTCTTTTATCTATAGTATCCGTCTCCTTCAGTCTTCGGTGTATGTACTGTTGTTGGGTAATGTTCTCCTGCTGTGGGGATAACACTCTCCTGGTCTCATGTAATGGTATAATACTCTTCTGGTCTCATATAATGGCTTAAGACTATGCTTGCTTTATGTAAGGGTGTAAGGCCCTGCTGTTCTCATGTCATGTAGCAATGTTCTGCTTTTTGCTTATAACTCCATGATAGTCTCACGTAATGGGGTAATGTTCTGCTGTTGTCACGTTATTGGGTAACACCAAGTTAGTGTTGTGTGACGCTTTACTTTTCATATATAATAGTTTAACACTCTGCTGGTTTCATATAATACTCTCTTGGTCTTATGTAACAGTAATGTTTTGCTGGTCTTGTAATGGGGCAATGCTTGGCTGGTTTCATGTAATAATTCGCTGCTCTCTTAATCAGCTACTGCTGTAATGGTCTTGTAATGATATACTGCTTTCATATCATGGTTCAATGCTCTGCTGATCTCCCTAGTGATGTAATTGAATTCCTCTCTTTCTTTATCTGAAGTCCCACACTTTTTCTGGCCTTGTGATAAAATCAGTCCCCCTTATATCACCACTATAAAATAAGTTATAAAATGCATTTGATTTTTAATATTTCTAAATCCAGACGTGCTTTCTTTTCCCATTTTGTTTATGGATCATCTCACATGTAGATATATTAATCTAGAAGCACACTGAAAATTAAGTAATGGGAAATGTTCAGGGTCAGATTTACATCCTAGGCTCCTTTAGGCAAGGCACACTAGGTGCCGTTAAACCCGCCTAAGGCCACAATCCTCTTCCTCACATGACCTAGCCCCCCCAGTCCCTTTCACGGTTTCCTGGCACAGAAAATACCTTGGCCTATAACAAGCAAGAATGCAAAAAGCTTTAACCCCTTGGTTAGCAATGCTCAGCCGTGCATTGGAGATCTGCCAAAGCACCCCAAGGGTTAACCCTTTGAGTGATAGAAGGGTATGCAATTAACGCTTTTAATTTTTTGGTACTAATGTCCCTTTAAATGTTTTATAATGAAAAAATGACAAGTATTATCTGTAAATAGGCTGCAATGAGATATATTGGAGATGTTTAGTATTGTAATGGATCTAATGTGCAATACAGCCACATGCTTCTAGAGCCAGCTTGGTAACGGTCTGTCATGGTGAAACCTGTGAATGATATCCTGTATTTGAAGTCAAATCATGTTGCCCAGTAGTTTTATTTTATATTTGTAAAGCTAAAACTTTTGGTATTAAAGGAGCAGTAAACTATTTTATGCAAAACATATATATTGTAGGGTGTTTTCTGATAAGTAAAATAAGAGTACTTCCACTCCTTAGAGGTCTATTTCCAGAGTTATTACAGTTTAAACATGTGTTTTTTTTTACATTAGCAGAGCCTTCTAGTGGTTGAATTACAATTAGTTATCCTGTTACATTCTAAAGGAGAGGAAAGTCAGTGACATACAGTTCTCCACAGAATGTGATAGAAATTGCTGAGTCACTTCCTGTCAGTTAGAACTATCAGGAAGTAAACACAGTAAATTCACTTTCTGTCAGAACTATCAGGAAGTAAACACAGTAAATTCACTTCCTGGTTATTTGAACTGTTATAAAGTTTGAATAAAACAACTGACAGCGATGTGAGTGACCTTGTTTTACTCAGCAGGAAATGCTCTATAACATATAGGTTTTCATAAAAAAAGTTTACTGCACCTTTAAATAGTGTTTCTTGTGTTTCTAAATATAATGAAAACATTGGCTTTGGACATTCTGTTTCTAAGGCTCAGTTAAGGAGATTTAACAAAAAATGCAGTGTAGCGTATGTTTAAATATTTATATTTTATTCATTTGTTCTGATTTATGAAATAGGATGATTTTCAGTCTCGTGCATTACTGAATTCATGCATTGGAAAAATATTAAAGCTTAGAAGAACTTGTATACAGGACTGTGTGTTCCCTAAATAAAATGTCCTTTAAAGGACGAGTAAACTTTTTAAAAATAATATATATTATAAAGATGTTCCTTCTGTGTAAAACAAGGGGATTGCCACTGCTGGGAGATTTTTAATTTAAAAGTTATTACATGTGAAATTTACATTTTCTTATATCAAACTGTTAGCGAGAAAGCACACATTGGTGTCTAAGGGCATTTTTACAAAAAAAAAAATGTTTTTATGATGAATTGTTAGAGCTTGAGTCAGTGACTATGGATTTCCATAGGAAGTGAATGAAACAGCACCACCTGTTGCCACAACAGAGAATTGCAGTTTAAAAAATTAAAGTTTGAGTTGCAACCACTTTTGAATTAAAAAACTCCCAGTAGTCCCAGTATCCTTGTTTTACTGGGTAGAACAAGTCAGAAACATATATTTTCCAGAAAAAAAGACTTTCCTCAATGAGATGCTGTTTATTAGGATTTTACGTAACTTATATAAACAGAATTGATGAGAACGTACAATTTTTTTTTAAATTTGAGCTTTCATTCTATAACCAGTTTCTATTCTTCCCCATCAGTGTCGTGAAGTAGAGGGTATAAGAAGAGGGGGGCTTGTCCAGACACTGGGGTGTAATGGCAGTGGCGCATAGGCCTGTGCAGGCCGGCGGACCAACTGAAGGCAGTCCCTTGCTCGGGAGAGCTTCCCTGGAGCAGCCTAGGGCAAACGATGAAGAGCAAAAGGCCAGTGTAAGTAAGATGTGTGGCTATCCTGCTGTCTGTTCTGTCATAGCTTGGTTCAGTGGAGATAATGATGTGGATTTTACTAGTCTCTAAGAAAGAATGGCAGATAACACGCATCATCACTGATCATGGGACTTATCGGGTTTACTTTTAAACGGTCGCATAGAAAACACTGTGTGGTCACATGACGCATTAACCATGTCATTATGAGAATCTTGTACTACATGAAAGAGCAAGATTCTCATGTCACTTCCTGAAACGGCGCTCAGCCTGCATTGATGAGTATACAGAATAAACGTGTTTGTTCTAGGCTTGTATGTCATCTGTAATAAATAATGACACGTACTATAAAATACTCCAAGGATACAGATATCTCTGCCCAGGACACACACATCTCATATTTTACTGCTTTAGCACCGCTAATAAGTTGAGCTAATTAGCTTGCCCAATACCGAAAACACAACCACGATGCCCACTGCCCCGTTTGGTGCACACAGATATCTCACATTAGTCCGGGTACAGTTACTGTACAATTCATCTCAGTCCCAAAACAAACCGGTGCCAGCACCCAATCAATACCCACTCCTAATTCCTACAGCACAGAATCACCCACAACTCTGTGTGTAGTGAAGGGATCACTCCTGATCATACCTTCAGCCCGCATTGATGACTGGCTGCAACGTGTTCCATGGCGCTTCATCTGCACCAATTGTGGCAGTGGGCATAGTGATTGTGTTTTGGGTATTAGGCAATCTGGGTAGCTCTCCTTATTAGCGGGCAATGAGCTGTCAATCAGAACATGAGATGTGTGTGTTCTGGGCAGAGATATCTTTATCCTTGGAGTATTTTATAGTAGATATTATTTATTACTGATGACATACAAGCATAGAACAAACGCTGTTTCAGTAATAGACATGAGAATCTCACACTTTCATGCTGTGCGAGATTCTCATGTCTCCATTTTAACCATGGCAACATGGTTAATGTGTAGTGTGTTCACACAACATTTTCTATGCAACCTTTTAAATGGATACCAACTTATTATGGGTCAGACCAAATATGGGTCAGGCCAACAGTACCAGGCAGGACAAATAACATGTCTAAAATTCCTATACATTTAAATGGGGCTTTTAACACCTTAACCCTCTGAGTGCCAGAGGGGTGCGCAACACATAGCATTCAAGAAATGAATCAGTTTAAATCAATGGGAATTTTAATTTGTTCCCTACCGTGCAGTTGGTTTGCTACATAATTGGTCTTTGTTAACGTCATATACACATCCTTTTCCTTTTCTCGCAGTTATCTACAGCTCTTAAATCTAAATTCTGCCTACACTGACATCACTGGGTTCTAAACACTAGCGGTACAACTGGACGCTATTTTCTGATGTCAAAACATGAGCTGTGGAGACATTTTCTCGTAGTGTAAGGCTGGCACCACAGCTGATTTTCAGCCAGGTCATGAATGAATGAATATGTTTATTTATATATTGGCACAAGTGTATACAGCGCTTTATAGCACACTCTGTAGACTGTTCCAGTGAAGGATTTCTTTCTCAATAACGTAATCTCGGCTCTGCTGAAGAGCCTCCGCCGGTCCCAGGACCGGATTCCCCTGCAGTCAGCTAGAGCACCGACTTCAGGGAAAGGGGACGGAGGGGGGAACGTTAACTATGATTATGTCTCAAACCATAAATGTTTGAGAGATGGGACTGGAGGCATTTAGTTTAATTTTTTAATGGCTGCAAGATTAATATTTGTATAAAATTGACAATACTATCCCTTTAAGGCCGCAGCATAAGAATCCTGCTGTTTTGATGAGGGCGAGATTCTCATGTCGCCCTTTTCATCCTGGTGATATGGTTAATGCACCGTTTAGTTGGTTGCCCAATAGTGGGCGACATTTCTAAAGGATACTCATATCACTGACATTGAACTACCTGGTTAGCAGTTTCTAGGTGCTGCAGGGAGAGTGTAACATTGTATTACATCACACAGAGCATTCGGTGCTGCAGTGTAACATTTTATTACATCACACAGAGCATTCAGTAATGCAGGGAGAGTATAACATTGTATTACATCACCCAGAGCATTCGGTGCTGCAGGGAGAGTTTAAAATTGTACTACACACAGATCATTCAGTGCTGCAGGGAGAGTATAACATTGTATTACATCACACAGATCATTCAGTGCTGCAGTGTAACATTTTATTACATCACACAGAACATTCAGTGCTGCAGGGAGAGTATAACATTGTATTACATCACACAGAGCATTCAGTGCTGCAGGTACAGTGTAACATTGTATTACATCACACATAGCATTCAGTGCTGCAGGGAGAGCGTAGCATTGTATTACATCACACAGAGGATTCAGTGCTGCAGGGAGACTGTAACTTGTATTACATCACACAGAGCATTCAGTGCTGCAGGGAGACTGTAACTTGTATTACATCACACAGCATTCAGTGCTACAGACAGAGTGTAACATTGTATTACATCACACAGAGCATTCAGTGCTGCAGGGAGACTGTAACATTGTATTACATCACACAGAGCATTCAGTGCTGCAGGGAGACTGTAACTTGTATTACATCACACAGCATTCAGTGCTACAGACAGAGTGTAACATTGTATTACATCACACATAGCATTCAGTACTGCAGGTAGAAAGTAACATTGTATTATATCACACCTCATTACCATTCCTTTAACAGTTAATTTCAGGGATCTGTAACAACTACGGATCTGTTTGGCACTGAGGATTTAATGAATGCGTTGTGTCACTCTGTCACTCACAGGGTAAATACACCTTGATGTCAGTATTTCCAATTGGTAACATGCTTGTGCCTGTAGGATTACTGGTGTGTAACTAGTGTTAACCCTTTAAGGATGAGTGGTCTAGGGAAGTAACTTCACTAAAAGACCACTTTGATCCTTGCTGACAAGCTGGTATACATGACCTGTTACACATACCGGCGTGCCGCTTTGGGGTCTAAGAGAGACCGCTTGGAACGGTCAATCTTAGATGCTGTTTTTACTTACTCTAAGCGCTCTAAGTAAAATGGACCTGATGTGCTATGACTGCCACCTGTCCTTAAGGGTATAAGGACCGTAACACTGATGGTACATCACCCAGTCCTTAAGGAGTTAATGTGAGTTTTTTTGCTGTGGAGCAATGTTATACACTTATATACACACCACACAGTCTGATCTCATAAACACAGGGACACCAGGGTGATACATTTATATACACAGCACACAGTCTGATCTCCTAAACACAGGGACACCAGGGTGATATACTTATATACACACCACACAGTCTGATCTCCTAAACACAGGGACACCAGGGTGATACACTTCTATACACATCACACAGTCTGATCTCCTAAACACAGGAACACCAGGGTGATACATTTATATATACACCACACAGTCTGATCTCCTAAACACAGGGACACCAGGGTGATACACTTATATACACACCACACAGTCTGATCTCCTAAACACAGAGACACCAGGGTGATACACTTCTATACACACCACACAGTCTGATCTCCTAAACACAAGGACACCAGGGTGATACACTTATATACACACCACACAGTCTGATCTCCTAAACACAGGGACACCAGGGTGATACATTTATATACACAGCACACAGTCTGATCTCCTAAACACAGGGACACCAGGGTGATACATTTATATATACACACCACACAGTCTGATCTCCTAAACACAGGGACACCAGGGTGATACACTTATATACACACCACACAGTCTGATCTCCTAAACACAGGGACACCAGGGTGATACACTTATATACACACCACACAGTCTGATCTCCTAAACACAGGGACTCCAGGGTGATACACTTATATACAGACCACACAGTCTGATGTCCTAAACACAGGGACACCGGGGTGATACACTTATATACACACTACAGAGTCTGATCTCCTAAACACAGGGACACCAGGGTGATACACTTATATACACACCTCACAGTCTGATCTCCTAAACACAGGGACACCAGAGTGATACACTTATATACACACCACACAGTCTGATCTCCTAAACACAGGGACACCAGGGTGATACAGTTATATACACCACACAGTCTGATCTCCTAAACACAGGGACACCAGGGTGATACACATATATACACACCACACAGTCTGATCTCCTAAACACAGGGACACCAGGGTGATACACTTATATACACAACACACAGTCTGATCTCCTAAACACAGGGACACCAGGGTGATACACTTATATACACACCACACAGTGTGATCTCCTAAACACAGGGACATCAGGGTGATACACTTCTATACACACCACACAGTCTGATCTCCTAAACACAGGGACACCAGGGTGATACACTTATATACACACCACTCAGTCTGATCTCCTAAACACAGGGACACCAGGGTGATACACTTCTATACACACCACACAGTCTGATTTCCTAAACACAGGGACATCAGGGTGATACACTTATACACACCACACAGTCTGATCTCCTAAACACAGGGACACCAGGGTGATACACTTATATACACACCACACAGTCTGATCTCCTAAACACAGGGACACCAGGGTGATACACTTCTATACACACCACACAGTCTGATCTCCTAAACACAGGGACACCATGGTGATACACTTATATACACACCACACAGTCTGATCTCCTAAACACAGGGACACCAGGGTGATACACTTATATACACACCACATAGTCTGATCTCCTAAACACAGGGACACCAGGGTGATACACTTATATATACACCACACAGTCTGATCTCCTAAACACAGGGACACCAGGGTGATACACTTATATACACACCACACAGTCTGATCTAAACACAGGGACACCAGGGTGATACACTTATATACACACCACACAGTCTGATCTCCTAAACACAGGGACACCAGGGTGATACACTTATATACACACCAGACAGTCTGATCTCCTAAACACAGGGACACCAGGGTGATACACTTATATACACACCACACAGTCTGATCTCCTAAACACAGGGACACCAGGGTGATACACTTATATACACACCATACAGTCTGATCTCCTAAACACAGGGACACCAGGGTGATACACTTCTATACACACCAGACAGTCTGATCTCCTAAACACAGGGACACCAGGGTGATACACTTATATAAACACCACACAGCCTGATCTCCTAAACACAGGGACACCAGGGTGATACACTTATATACACACCACTCAGTCTGATCTCCTAAACACAGGGACACCAGGGTGATACACTTCTATACACACCACACAGTCTGATCTCCTAAACACAGGGACACCAGGGTGATACACTTCTATACACACCACACAGTCTGATCTCCTAAACACAGGGACACCAGGGTTATACACTTATATACACATCACACAGTCTGATCTCCTAAACACAGGGACACCAGGGTGATACACTTATATACACACCACACAGTCTGATCTCCTAAACACAGGGACACCAGGGTGATGATACATTTATATACACACCACACAGTCTGATCTCCTAAACACAGGGACACCAGGGTAATACACTTATATACACACCACACAGTCTGTTCTCCTAAACCCAGGGACACCAGGGTGGGAGATAGGGACAGAGGGATTTGGGTTTCAAAGAGGGACTGTCCCTACTAGAGAGGGACACTTGGGAGGTATGGACTCCTAAAATCTCCTTAAGAGGAACATTTAGGAGGTGCAGACCCCTAATATCTCCTAAAGAGGAACATGTGGGAGGTATGGAGCCCTAATATCACCTAAAGAGGGATACTCAGGAGGTATGGACCCCTAGCATCTCCTAAAGAGGGACATTTGGGAGGTATGGAGCCCTAATCCTGTAACACAAAGTCCTAGAATGCATCGCTCAGTGTGTGCGTAACCGCACATGCGCAGTGGGGACTCACAGAATGGGCTGATCCGGAGCGGAGAGTTCCAGATGGCTGACAGCCTGTCTGTGCTCCTGGAGTCTGGGCAGCAGCGGAGGCGGCTGGGTTACAAACTGTTACCCAGCTCCTCTGCTGCTGCCCGGGAGCACAGACAGGCTGCAAGCCATCATGCGCTCCCCGCTACAGATCAGCCCGTGTATACGGGTTTTGTAACTAGTATATCCTAAAGAGGGACAATTGGGAGGTACAGATCCCTAATATCCCCTAAAGAGGGACACTTGGGAGTTATGGAGCCCTTATATCGCCTAAAGAGGAACAATTGGGAGGTATGGATGCCTAATATCTCCTATAGGGGGGCACTTGGGATGTATGTACCCCAGTGTCTCCTAAAGAGGGACACTTAGGAGGTATGCACCCCTAATACAGATGGACATTTTAATAAAAGTTTTATTTTAATATAATTCCCAGATTTTCTTTGCCACACTTAGAGTAATGGCATCGGGCACTGGATGAGTGGTAGTGAAGCAGGAATAGCTTTTCTATGTTATAAATTATGACCATTACCCTGTAATCACCTATTACCTACCCCCTTTTTTCCCTCCATTTGAGCACGTAAGGCACCCCTCTGGCACTCAAAGGGTTAATTGACTGTATTTGGGCAGAGGAGCTTTTCTTTCTACTGGAACAAGTTAGCAGGAGTCTGGGACACATAACCAGAGTTTGTGTTGCCTCAATGTAGGAGCGTTTTCTGTTCCCTTAACCCTTTGAGTGCCAGAGGGGTACGCAACATATTGCTCTGCAATGCTTTGAGTACCGCTCTGGCACTCAAAGGGTTAAATCAATAGGAATTTTTATTTCCTCCCATGATCGAGTTGATATGTTCCAGAATTGCTCATCATTTTATGTCTGTAGAAGGCCTAAAGGAAATCTAGCATCTACGGGGTTAACAATAAACAGAAACTAAAGCAGTATCTAGGGTAAATGGCAGAGCTGTTACTATCGCATTCTATGGAGAATTGTAGACTAAAGCTCAATAGAGAAAAAAATATAGATTGCTGTAATGACACTAGGTGGCACTGTTACTAACAGTTCAATAGTAAACCCCCACACTAAAGTTTGAGCCAAATTAACTTCTACAATCTGTGGAAATACCCTTGTTTTAAACCCTACAATATATATGTAGCATAGAACAATTGCAGACTGTTGGCTATATGTGGATGAGGGAGTCCTAAAATTAAGGCTTCAATGGGCCTTTCACTGGGTCCTATTTACCATTACGCAGAGCAGGCAACTGCTTAGTGCTCCAGCTGTGCTGGCCACACCCACATTCTGAATTAGGCAACCTCAATGTCCCTGCACCTGTTTACAGGCTATTATTTAACCCGTTAACGACCGGTGATGTTATGTCCCCAACTAGTGGTATATGATGCAATGAATCCACATACAACTTATGCAGGTCAATGGAGTAGCAACTGGCCAACTCTGTTTATTTGCATTACAACACTGCAGAGCAAAGTCCTGAATCATGCTTGCCAGCACATCAGCTGGCCTCTGTTGCAGAGAGGAGCAGGAAGGCTCTTTACAGTGTGGTGACTTGCTCCAGACTAAGGAGGACAACTAGGAAGCATAGATGCATGATGTCACTTCCTGGTTCCTCTTGCATTCGGCTGCCCAAGACATTGCCTGCCAACAATACCAACGAACACCACAGGTGACATGCCAGGATTGTCATGACGGTCCTGGCGTTAATGACCGGTGACAGTCCTGGCACATTATGAAATTTCGTGATCACCCAGCAGGTTGAACAAAAAAAAAGTGTGTTGATCCTCCAGCGCACCCCATCCATGGACAACGCAGTCCTTAATGCGTTAAGCAATGCACTGGAGATCTCTATAGCGACCAAAGGGTTCAAGCTTTCATATTTTCATCCCTTCTTGTTATAGGTCAGGGGTGGAATCATGTAAGGAGTGGGGAGTGTTCATGGGAGGAGCTAATGACTCCTAGATTGCCTTACCTAGGGGAGCCTGGGATATGAATCCAGCCTTGGTCTTTCGTAAGCAGCTGTAATTAAAGGAACAAGGAGTTATAAGTGTTTGGGATGCTAAGTTGAGCGTGGTTAGGTTTGAGGTTGTTAGGGTTAGTTTTAGTCTCTGCCCAGGTTATAGTAATAGATTTATTTTAAACTTTTAATGCTTTGAGTGCCAGAGGGTTAAGAAGCGCATTCTCTGGCACTCAAAGGGTGAAGGTCAAGGGATTGCGAAGACATAAAAGGTTAAAAGGATCTTAAAAAGCTAAAAGGAAACTGACACCTTTCGAACGATAACCTCCACTTACTTTACTGAGGCTAGAAAGTCTTAATGGCCCCCATGAATTTTTGGCTTTGCACCTTGGCTCAAGAGATAACATCTTCAATCATATCCAGACGTCATGCCCATGGAGGCAGACATGACAGTTCCTGGCAGGATTACAGGACCTCAGACTCTTCGCACTGCACACAGCAATCTTAAAAAGCGATAGTAATGTTTCACAATAAAATCAGTTCCAATTAATCTTCATAAAATTGGGGCCATGGAGAGTGTTATTTCAATACTGTCAGAGTTGTAATTCAAGAGTAATTGAATGATAAAGTATCCCCCTCCCGCCCCTTTTACTGATGTAAAGACTGCCCAAATGGATCGCAGAGAGGGACAATCTTCAGTGATTATAAGGAAAAACCTGAAAAATCTGTCAAGGGGGCAGGGCTTTCCTTATGATCACAGTAAGAAGATAGTCCCTTGCTGTGATCTGTCCGGTCAAGAGACCAGATTCCACATCTGAGGTGAGGTGACTTACACTAGGTAAAAGGGGTGGGAGGGGGATACTTTATCATTCAATTACTCTGGAACTACAACTCTGACAGTGTTGAAATAACACTCTCAATGGCTCAAATACTATGAAGATTAATTGGAGCTGCTTTTATTGTGAAACATTACTATCACTTTAAGTAAGCTCAGTCTGAATATACTACGAGCAGTTGTCATGTCCTCCTTTCACATGACATCCAGGACTGATTGAGGATGTTATCTCTTGAAGAAAGGCACAAGGACAACATTTTCAGGAGAAACCTGGATTTTCTAGCTATATTGAGGTAAGCGAGGGGTTATTATTGAGTTAATATATAATAAAATATATCCTCCATAGTTAAACAAAGTTACTACTGAGAGGTGATATATTCAAAAGTTATTGCCGCTCAAACTTGAATTGTTTAGGTGCAATATCACAGTGGCCTGAAATGTTACAGTGGCACTGTTGTTTCTATTCCATCCTGTGGAAATTTATGGTCAAGTGACCAGTGCAGTCCTTAGGATGGTGTAGCAACAGCGCCACTGTACAATTTAAGGCCACCGTGATATTGCACCTAAATAAATCTCAAGTTTGAGTTATAATAACATTTGAATAAAACACCTCTCAGCAGTGGGAGTTCCCCTGTTTTACTCGGGAAGATAAACCCTACAATATATATATTTTGTACATTTTGTTACTATCCCTTTAATGTTCCGTGTCTCATTTATAAGACTTGACAAGGGTAGAAAGCTGTGTAAGGGTGTATTTGTTCTCCGGACTGCGTGACGTTTGTCTGCCTGTGAAGTCAGCTTTTCCAGCGTGCACCTGCAAAGCTAACAAACTGCAGAGAACAGAGCAAACGATGATGGAGCGAGCTACGTCCTCTCCTGTGTGTCTGTTTTAACCGTTTGAGTGCCAGAGGGATGCGTGATGCATTGCACCCCTCTGGCACTCAATTGGTGAAGAGCCTTGTGTTCAAAAAGAAAGTGAAGGAACAAACCATCTGAACCATTAACCCATTGAATGCCTGACAGGTACACAACGCATTGCTCTGCAATGCATTGCGTACCTCTCTGGCACTCAAACGGTTAATTTAAATGGGACTTTTAAAGTGGAACTAACTCTTTGTAATGACTCGAGAGGTTTTGAAAGAGCTTTCACAATCACCTCTATTTATGTTACCAATTCTTCACTTAAAATGATAGCTTAGGAGATATTTAGCTTCATTTATTTGACAGATTACGTAAATTAGCCATTGCTTCCTAATAGGAAGTGGCAGTTGGGACGGAGAGTGGAATATTTGTTTCTGGCTGGAAGGAAGTGGCAGTTGGGAGGGAGAGTGAAATGTTAGTATATGGTGGTTAGGAAGTGGTAGTAGGGAGGGTGAGTGGAATGTTTGTATCTGGTTGGTAGGAACTGGCCACTGGGAGCGAGAGCAGTGTGGAATGTTAGTATATGGCTTGTAGGAAGTGGTAGTAGGGAAGGAGAGTGGAATGTTAGTATCTGGCTGGTAGGACTGGCCACTGGGACGGAGAGCAGTGTGGAATGTTAGTATATGGCTTGTAGGAAGTGGTAGTAGGGAAGGAGAGTGGAATGTTAGTATCTGGCTGGTAGGACTGGCCACTGGGACGGAGAGCAGTGTGGAATGTTAGTATATGGCTTGTAGGAAGTGGTAGTAGGGAAAGAGAGTGGAATGTTAGTATCTGGCTGGTAGGACTGGCCACTGGGACGGAGAGCAGTGTGGAATGTTAGTATATGGCTTGTAGGAAGTGGTAGTAGGGAAGGAGAGTGGAATGTTAGTATCTGGCTGGTAGGACTGGCCACTGGGACGGAGAGCAGTGTGGAATGTTAGTATATGGCTTGTAGGAAGTGGTAGTAGGGAAGGAGAGTGGAATGTTAGTATCTGGCTGGTAGGAACTAGCCATTGGGAGGGAGAGCAGTGTGGAATTCTAGTATCCGACAAACCAAGCTGTGCTGGCCAGTATTGCCTAATTTGCATAAACTGACAAATACATAAAACGAAATATCTCCTAAACTCTAAATGTATGTAAGGAATGGCTGGCATAAATATTGGCGATTGGGAAATAACTTTCCAAATCAGACAAGTCATTATAAAGTGTTAGTTCCCCTTTAACTCCCTGAGTGCCAGAGAAACCTCTAGCCTGTCACTTCCCAATGCACTGAAGCCTTCTCCTTCATTCAAGGAGTTAAAAGTCACATTTACATCACATTAAATTAATGTTTTTTTTGTTATTTCTCTGTCATCCAATACAGGTTACTGGTAACTTTGGGTAGGCGATCCTCCCCTTTAATTAGGCAGGAACAATTCTAGAATTGTATGCGGGGGTTGGAGCCTACCTTCCCTCCTTGGCTGCAGCTAGCCAACCAGCTCCAGAAAGATTTGCTCCTAGGTGAAGACACAGGCAAGAGAACAGGTCTGCTATAGTTTTAGCTATTTTTTTTTTATTTTTCTGTTAGAAATGGAATACCACCATTAGGCGGATTACCATGACTGACAATGCCCTTAGATGTGGATAGCTCAGTATCCAGGTGTTTTTTGTGGACCTTAAGTCCTGGGGGGGAAATTTTGTGTTCAAGTTCTTTCCTCAGGAGTTACCCACCGAGGCTTTTTCTTTATACATGGTAATCTGAAGACAGAAGATCTGCAGGAAAGGTGAGCAACCCTTTGAGTGCTGCAGGTCCACATGTCCCACAGTGCACCTCTGCACAGGGACTTTTTCCTTTGGAGTTCCTATTGCACACTCCTGCACTCATTGGGTCTGTATGGCTGTTGGGTGTTTTTGCAGCAGGTTTATGTGGGAACTTAATCCTTTAGCTACTGGTTTTGCATCATTTTTTTTTTGGGGGGGGGGGGGGTTGGCACTTTCCCTACTGGGTTCAGTGTTTTTTTGGGTCTTCTAACTTTTTCTAGTGATGTCTCATGTAATTTTATTTTACTGTTTCAACTTTGCCAAATTCTGAGTTCCCTTTACAGCATAGACGCCATTGCGCCATTCACTCCTATGGGACTGTACAGTTTGGGACATATCTCGGCAACCACTCAACGTAGCAATTTCAGAGATGGCTCATTTTACTTGTCTGCCCTTGCTCTATCAGCTTGTTAACGTTTTTAGTGTTTTGGGGGGCTCAGGGGGCTTCAGGCACTGTTGGGGTACTTTTTCTGGGAAAACTACATTTCGCACTCGTTTTTGTGCCTTTTCCAGAATGAGTATCCTACTCAGGGCTTGGACTTTCCTTCTCTCCTCTGCAGATTAACCCTTCGCCTGCCAGATGTGTGTATTTTAGCGATTTCTGGGGTGAGATTTTAATCTAACACACTGTTATTTGGGTGATTCCTTAACTCTAAAGTTTTTGACACTGTGAGAATGTCTAATCCGTTGGCGCTTGGGGCCAGGCCTAAGACTAAGGGCGCTGGGGTCTCTGTGTCCCCTATTGGTCATTGCTCCTCATGTCATTCAGGGTTGCCTAGAGAATTCTAGGGTCATTTATGCCCAGCATGTTCTGATGTCCCTGAGTCTCTCCCAGGGACCTCCAGCCATGCATTAGAGCCAGCATGGGTGCAAGAGTTCAAGGCTGCTACTAGAGACCTCCGGTCTACATTGCAACTCTTTCCATCCCAGTTACAGGGGGTCTTCCATTCATGGCAGACCCCTTCTTCAGTCAAATCTTCCCTACCAAAACCGCAGGGAGTACCTGACGTATCAGATTCCTCTGAGGAGGAACTGCTGGTGGATTCAGATATTGAGGAATGTTCTGCTGTGGGCTCCTCTCAGTTTTTTGGGGACCCCTTTGAGGCTGATCCTGAGCCCTCGGCTGAGGGCCTGATCAGGGCCATCTTAACTACCCTAAACATTCTCTTAGTTCAGGAGGTTTCTTCAGATCCCTCTGATGTGTTTCAGGAGCCTTAAAAGCCCCTTACTTATTTTCCACCTAACCCCACTCTTGACCACCTTGTGTCTGATGAGTGGATTCCCCGGACAGGAAACCTTCTGTTTCAAGAAATTTGCCAAGCTTTACCCCTTCTCTGAGGCGGCGCTTGCTCAGTGGGTTCATCCCCCCAAAGTGGATGCTCTCCAGGCTATTTAAGTCTACTGCCTTGCCAGTTTCTCATGTGTCAGCTCTGAAAGACTGGACTGACAAGAAACATGAGGTTTCCTTCAAAGCCATTTTTGCCACTGCTGGTACTGCCATGTGTCTAGCGTTCGCTGCGGCATGGGTGAACCGGGCCATTGTGGTCTGGACTGAACAGCTCACCCTGGCTGTCCGTCAGGGTGCTCCTACTTCGGATATGTTGCGGCTTCTTGCTAACATTTCTGAAGCCCAGCACTATGTTTCTGCTGCATTATTTGATGCCATCCATTTGGTGGCTAGGGTTTTCACCATGTCTGTGGTTGCGCAATGTGTTCTTTGGCTCAAGATCTGGTCTGCTGACACTGCTTCCAAGAAAACCTTGCTCTCCTTGCCTTTTCAAGGCACTTCATTGTTTGGGCCAGATCTCAAAGATCTAATTAGTGAGGCCACAAGGGGTACAAGAACCCTTCTGCCCTTGGTCCCCAGGAAGAAAATGCCTCTCAAGCGTAATCATTTTTTTAGTTTCTTCAAGACTGAGACACGTCCGGAGAACCAGGCGGTTCCCTCAGCTCCACGTGCCTCCTCCAAGCCCAAACAGCAGTGGAAGCCCAAGGTCTCCTCCAAGCCTAAGGCTTCCAAGCCTTCTTCGGCATGACTCGCCGAACCTAGGTCCCCACTCTGCTGTGGGTGCCCATCTAGTCACTACCACAGCGTCTGGGAGGATTCAGTGGCAGACCCGTGGGTTGTACAGATGGTGGTGGAAGGGTACAGGATCCCTTTCGTCTCTCTTCCTCCTTTTCGCTTTTTTCCTTCTCATACGCCCCAGTGCACAGAGAAACTCCGTCTGTTCAATGGCACTATCCAGGCCCTTCTGGACAAGGATATTCTAGAACCTGTTCCAGTTCAAGACAGAGGTATGGGTTTTTACTCAAACCTCTTTGTGGTCTCCAAGAAGGACGGTGGTTGTCGTCCCATTTTGGATTTGAAGGATCTCAGTTCCTTTGTGTTCAGGACTCATTATCACCAGGAGTCCCTAAGGACGGTGATTGCTGCTATGTCCCCGGGGGAATTCTTGCCTCTCTGGATCTTCAGGACGCGTATCTACACATCTCCATTTATCCAGAGAGCCGGCAGTATCTCAGATTTACCTGCGACCAAGGGCACTTTCAGTTTTCAGCTCTTCCCTTTGGTCTGACTACAGCTCCTCAAGCCTTCAACCATGTCCTGGGAGCTTTAGTGTCTGTCCTCCACCGGGATGGCGTCAGAGTTACTCCATACATGGACGACCTGCTTCTGAAAGCACCTTTTGTGGAACTTCTTCATCAGCAGGTTCAGGACTGCATTCATGCTCTCACCCATCACGGGTGGATCATCAACATGGACAAGTCGGATCTTGTCCCATCCCAGCGCCTGGTTTTCCTGGGCCTTCTCTTCGACACTCAGCAGAGCATGGGGTTTCTCATAGACCAGGTAGCTCACCAGATTGCCCACAGGGTTTCTGCTGTTCTGGCTCATGATCCAGTTCCAGCCACGAAGCTGTCCTCTCTAGTGGGGAAATTTATCTCCACCAAAGAAGCAGTCCCATTTGCCATGGCTCACACCTGGGAACTCCAAAGGTTTGTGATCCAGGTGTGCAAGGGTCAGCCAGACCTTCTGAAGATGTCCGTGTCCCTCCCTCTTCATGTGGAACTGAGTTTGTCATGGTGGCTCGACCTCTCCAATCTGCTGAAGGACAAGTCCTTCCTGGTATCCTTCTGGACCACGGTGATGGATGGCAGCCTCTCCGGCTGGGGAGCAGTCCTGGGTCGCCTGAGTGCTCAGGGTCGGTGGTCTCTGGAGGAATCTCTCCTTCCCATCAATGTGTTGGAGCTTCGGGAGATATTTCATGCCCTTCGTCATTGGACACCTCAGCTGGAAAACTGCCCAGTCCAGGTACAGTCCAGCAACTCCACGGTCATGGCTTACATCAACAAGCAGGGCGGAACAAGAAGTCTTGCCGCTTGGTTAGAGGGCAAGGCTATTTTGTCCTGGGCAGGAGAACACGTTCCTGCCATATACGCAGTGCACATTCCTGGTGCAGACAACGTCATGGCGGACTACCTCAGTCGACACACAGTGGACACTGGTGAGTGGGAACTACACAGGTATAGGTTACTGGTCTCCCACCCTGTCAAGGGACCAAGCTTGGCTGTCCTGTGGCAGACCATGGGGGTCCTTTGGGGTCATGCTCACAGGAGTCTTCTTTCCCTTCCACTATCTAGTCAATAGTTAGTGTCTCAAATCTTACTGGAGCTGATTGGCTAGCTGCAGCCAAGGAGGGAAGGTAGGCTCCACCCCCTGCATACAATTCTAGAATTGTTCCTGCCTAGTTAAAGGGGTGGATCGCCTACCCAAAGTTACCAGTAACCTGTATGGACTAGGACAAAATGATTTAACAGGTAAGACTAAAATCCTCTTTTCTCCCCCGTGGCACACTTGGTTTGTTCTGTAATTGTCCCCCCTTTTCCTACTGAACATTAAGGGGGATCTATCACCACTTTACAACTTTGCCTAAATCGTTCTGTTATATATCGTACATAATGAAAAGTGTATACGTTTTGTTTCTTTAAATGCTTGTTTGGCGAAATTAAAAGAATAACTACAGCCCTGTACCTACTTTTGGGCAGACTGCGGTTAACTGATCTGTACTGCAGTCCGTCACTCTGCCTCTGTGCCTCCCTCTATCCAGCCTCCTCCAATGACAGAGGCCTTCTGTCTGTAAGCTGGAGCGCTCTCATTGGCCAGAAATCGATCTCTGCCAATGAGAGCGCTCCAGCTTACAGAGAGAAAGCCTCTGTCATTGGAGGAGGCTGGATAGAGAGGCAGAGCGGCAGACTGTGGTACAGATCAGCTATCCGCAGTCTGTCCGGAAGCAGGTTCAGGGCTGTATTTATTATTTTCATTTTGCCAAACAAGCGTTTTTTTTTTTTTTTTTTAAAATAACATACGCTTTTCATTATATACGATATATAACAAAACAATTTAGGCAAAGTTGTAAAGGGGTGATAGATCCCCTTTAAATGAACATAGGTTGGAACACTCAGGATTTTCCCCGGAGTCTCCAGTTTTTGCAGCTAGTGACCTGGTCTCCGGACATCTGTGCGGTCCCAGTGCGTTCCTCCCACTCTGCGCCCTGCTTCTGCTCTTTACCCGGCCTATTACTATATATTTTTTTTAAGTTTTGAAAGTCCCGTCCCCCCACTCGTGATTAAGCCCCACCCCTTTTTGACAAGATTTGCGTCTTTTATCTCCCTCACTGGCACCACAGGACTCCCATCTATGTATATGAACACTCGGGAACGTTTTGAGATGGTGAGAGCACGTTGTGCCCAGCCATTTACCGGGTATAAATCGCCATTTTGGACCATGTTTCATGATTCTGAAACCATCCAACTGGTCAAAAAAGGGTTACAAGTAAACATCCCCAAAATTCCCACGGACTTAAACCAGGCCATTAACCCACCGAGTGCCGGGGGGGTTGTGGAGTCACGCATTGCGAAACAATGCATTGCTCCCATCTCCGGCACTCAAAGGGTTAACCCCTTGAACGCTAGTGAGGCTTCCAAAGCATTGTTTGGTAGATGCATTGCTTTCATTTTAACCCTTTGAGTGCCAGCGAGGTTTTGGCTACCTTTCTGGCGCTCTGAATAATAAGAACCCCCTTCACGTTAATTTGGTCAGAAAATCCTGATGGCCTGTATGAGTCAATTCCGTGTGGATTCGTTTCCTAAAATTAACCACTAGAGGACCAGATGGGATAAGATAAGCAATGTATTGGGAAGCAAGGCATTATACAGCCTCTGGTCCTTTAAGGGTTTGTCTTTAACCCTATTAAAGACCAGAAGCATGTTGAACACATTTTTGTTACAAGGGGTTAATTAGTGCTGTATATCATTTCATCAGAGGCAGACTTTTTTCCTGAAGGACTCCAAAATAATTGCAATGAAAAGCTTCAGAAAAAAAATAAAAAATTAAATGGGTGGAGTTTGGAGTCCTGCAACAAGGAATGAGATCTGCCTCTGTGGACTTGATATTCATTTCTAATAAAACAATCCACACAGAATTGGTTCTTAGTGGCCATGAGGATTTTTTGCAGACAGTAAAGTTAAGATGGGAATTATTATTAGGAGGGGTTAGAATCTATATGAATAGAGCCATCACAGATTTTGATATGGAATAAATATTTAATTTATGCCAAAATACTCCAAGGTGATTTGAAGAAGAGTCTTTCATAAAGGGATCTGTAGTGGGTGAAAGGTTTGAAGACACTGACCCCAAGTGGTGTGAATGGGAATTGCCTTGCTTATTCATAGACTTGGGAATATCACTAAAGACAGGGCTAGACAACTGAGGATTTCCGGCTGTTGTTGGACTCCAGTTTTTCAGTGTTAGTGGAGTTTGTAACGCTCTCTTCTAGCACTAAGATTGATTATGAATCAGTATTAGCCCCTGCTTTCCTTCTGTATCTGATTGCTTCATAAATAAAGAATAATATTATTTGACTTTTATTAACCCCTTACCGCCCGAGGCCATACATGTATGTCCCGAGCGGATGTCCCCTGTGGACAGAGGACGTACATGTACGTCCCGAAAATCCTGGTCCCTTCGCGGCTGCACACTGTTCGGGGACTCCGGGTTCTTTTTAAAAAATAAAAAACAAATGGTCGGCGGGCGTTTAGTGCCGGCCGCATGTGCGCGTGGCCGGTCACTAAGGGGTTAACCCATTCAATACTAGTGGTTGTCCACTACATCACATTGTAATTCCTTGGACACACTTGCAGTATCTTAAAGTGGATCTGTCACCTTAATTCAAGTCTGCATATTTGAAAACTGCATTAAAAATTACCTATGTGTTATGTTAACCAAAGGTCCAGCAAACGTACAGTTAAGGAGATACCCACCCTTTTATTTCTGGGTAAAATGACACTAAATGCTTCCTGGTACTGTACAAACCTTCATTAGCATATGAAAACATCACCCATGCCGCACCGTGCCACAATTAGCATGTGAAAGAAGTGTGACTATCTCCTCACCTGTACATCTGCTGACCTTTTGGCTAACATGACATATGTGTGTGAATGTGTTTGTATATATGTGTGTATGGGTCTGTATATATGTCTGTGTGTATGGGTCTGTATATATGTGTGTGTGTGTGTATGTGTATGGGTCTGTATATATGTGTATATGGGTCTGTATATATGTCTGTGTGTATAGGTCTGTATATATGTGTGTATGGGTCTGTATATATGTGTGTATGGGTCTGTATATATGTCTGTGTGTATAGGTCTGTATATATGTGTGTGTGGGTATGTATGGGTCTGTATATATGTGTGTGTCTGTGTGTATGGGTCTGTATATATGTGTGTATGGGTCTGTATATATGTCTGTGTGTATGGGTCTGTATATATGTGTGTATGGGTCTGTATATATGTGTGTATGGGTCTGTATATATGTGTGTATGGGTCTGTATATATGTGTGTGTGGGTATGTATGGGTCTGTATATATGTGTGTGTCTGTGTGTATGGGTCTGTATATATGTGTGTATGGGTCTGTATATATGTCTGTGTGTATGGGTCTGTATATATGTGTGTATGGGTCTGTATATATGTCTGTGTGTATGGGTCTGTATATATGTGTGTATGGGTCTGTATATATGTGTGTATGGGTCTGTATATATGTATGTGTGTATGGGTCTGTATATATGTATGTGTGTATGGGTCTGTATATATGTGTGTGTGTGTGTGTGTATGGGTCTGTATATATGTGTGTATGGGTCTGTATATATGTGCGTGTATGGGTCTGTATATATGTGTGTATGGGTCTGTATATATGTGTGTATGGGTCTGTATATATGTCTGTGTGTAAGGGTCTGTATATATGTGTGTATGGGTCTGTATATATGTGTGTATGGGTCTGTATATATGTGTGTATGGGTCTGTATATATGTCTGTGTGTAAGGGTCTGTATATATGTCTGTGTGTATGGGTCTGTATATATGTGTGTGTGTGTGTGTATGGGTCTGTATATATGTGTGTATGGGTCTGTATATATGTGCGTGTATGGGTCTGTATATATGTGTGTATGGGTCTGTATATATGTCTGTGTGTAAGGGTCTGTATATATGTGTGTATGGGTCTGTATATATGTGTGTATGGGTCTGTATATACGCGTGTGTGTAAGGGTCTGTATATATGTGTGTATGGGTCTGTATATATGTCTGTGTGTATGGGTCTGTATATATGTGTGTGTGTTTGTGTAAGGGTCTGTATATATGTGTTTATGGGTCTGTATATATGTGTGTATGGGTCTGTATATATGTGTGTATGGGTCTGTATATATGTCTGTGTGTATGGGTCTGTATATATGTGTGTGTGTTTGTGTAAGGGTCTGTATATATGTGTTTATGGGTCTGTATATATGTGTGTATGGGTCTGTATATATGTGTGTATGGGTCTGTATATATGTCTGTGTGTATGGGTCTGTATATATGTGTGTATGGGTCTATATATATATGTGTGTATGGGTCTGTATATATGTGTGTATGGGTCTGTATATATGTGTGTGTGTGTGTGTGTGTGTGTGTGTGTGTAAGGGTCTGTATATATGTCTGTGTGTATGAGTCTGTATATATGTGTGTGTGTGTGTGTAAGGGTCTGTATATATGTGTGTATGGGTCTGTATATATATGTGTGTATGGGTCTGTATATATATGTGTGTATGGGTCTGTATATATGTCTGTGCGTATGGGTCTGTATATATGTGTGTATGGGTCTGTATATATGTGTGTATGGGTCTGTATATATGTGTGTATGGGTCTGTATATATGTGTGTATGGGTCTGTATATATGTCTGTGTGTATGGGTCTGTATATATGTGTGTATGGGTCTGTATATATGTCTGTGTGTAAGGGTCTGTATATATGTGTGTGTGTGTGTGTGTAAGGGTCTGTATATATGTGTGTATGGGTCTGTATATATGTCTGTGTGTATGGGTCTGTATATATGTCTGTGTGTAAGGGTCTGTATATATGTGTGTGTGTGTGTGTGTAAGGGTCTGTATATATGTGTGTATGGGTCTGTATATATGTCTGTGCGTATGGGTCTGTATATATGTGTGTATGGGTCTGTATATATGTCTGTGTGTATGGGTCTGTATATATGTGTGTGTGTGTGTGTAAGGGTCTGTATATATGTGTGTATGGGTTTGTATATATGTCTGTGCGTATGGGTCTGTATATATGTGTGTATGGGTCTGTATATATGTCTGTGTGTAAGGGTCTGTATATATGTGTGTATGGGTCTGTATATATGTGTGTATGGGTCTGTATATATGTCTGTGTGTAAGGGTCTGTATATATGTGTGTGTATGGGTCTGTATATATGTGTGTAAGGGTCTGTATATATGTGTGTATGGGTCTGTATATATGTGTTTATGGGTCTGTATATATGTGTGTATGGGTCTGTATATATGTGTGTATGGGTCTGTATATATGTCTGTGTGTAAGGGTCTGTATATATATGTGTATGGGTCTGTATATATGTGTGTATGGGTCTGTATATATGTCTGTGTGTATGGGTCTGTATATATGTGTGTATGGGTCTGTATATATGTCTGTGTGTATGGGTCTGTATATATGTGTGTATGGGTCTGTATATATGTGCGTGTATGGGTCTGTATATATGTGCGTGTATGGGTCTGTATATATGTGTGTGTGTGTAAGGGTCTGTAAATATATGTATGGTGTGTGTGTATATGTGTGTGTATAGATATATACCGTATATGTGTGTGTGTTATGAGGGGTTGCTAATTCTCCCATACTGTTGCTGTGTGTAAAAGCAGGGTGAGTTAGTTGTGTATGATGTGCAGAGTCATGTGATACCCCTGTATTGTTGCTGTGTGTAGAAGCAGGGTGATTTAGTTGTGTATGATGTGCAGAGTCATGTGATAGCCCTGTACTGCCTGTCTCATGGACAGGAAGGTGTCCCCTCCTATCACACCTGTCTGTGTCCTTCCCCTCCGCTGTGAATACGCCATTTTATAGCATTGTAATCACTTATTCTGCTTTGGATAATGCAAATTCACTCCCGAGGCAAATGTTCTTCACTCCACTCCTATTTTCCATCTAAAGTTTAACCCTCTGGAGTGCAAAGAATTAACCCTTTGAGTGCCAGGGGGTATCCAATACATTTCAAAGCAATGCATTGGATACCCCTACGGCACTCAAATCGTTATGAACTAAAAAGGTACAAAACCTACTGCACCAGAGCGGACAGATGTGACTATGGGGCTTTGCACTGCGTTCTATGTAAACATGGCTGTTGTGTAATGATCCATTGTGGGCTGGAAGCTGGAATACACTAAGGGATTCTGGGAGATTCTGATCCAGGTATAAATATGTCTCAAAGGCTAACCCCTTAAGGTCCGGGAAAATCTGAGGTCGTTTTCCCTTAAGGACCGGAGCAATTCTGACCTTTTTGACTATGTCTTTGTTCATCAGTGTTTTCCCTCTTAGGCTTTTATTCCATCCCCATAAATTATATACTGTTTTTTTAAGCACAAATAGGGCTTTCTTTTGATACCCCACTTATATGGATAACCCACCATTTACTTTATGAAAACTGAAAAAAAAGTAAAAAAAAAAACAACACAATTTTTGATTTTTCTCTTGGGATCAATTGGTCACAAAGGGTTACATTTTTATGGAGACTGCATTAAAACTATGACCGGTCTGTCATACGTACAAAATGCGCAGTTTAAAGTGGCCACTGTCCCCCCTGGGTAAAAATCCCCATGTCCCTTTTTCCCAACCTATTTTGACACTTTTTTATCCCTGGTATTTGGTGGCTCCACAACAATCACACTTGCAATATTGTTTAATTATGTTTGTTTGTTTTCTTTTTAAATAAAATTAAAAAAAAAAAAAAAAAAAAAAAAAAAGTAAATAACTGCAGGTCAAAAATTGACCTGCATTTAGCCAGCCTCCTGCACCAGCAGTGAAGGGGTTAATACCCCTAGCTGCTGTATTTTATTTTGCCACTAGGTGTCTCCTCTCTACTTCTCTCCCCCTTACTTTGCATGCTGACTCTGTTTGTCACTATGCCGGTACATGTGATCGCTGCTACGGCGATCGCATGAACCAGCAAAGGCAAGAAGGGCTGAGACTGAACGCCCCGGTCTCGGAGCGCTCAGTCTCAGCCTGGAATTAATGATAGCAGCGTGCACGGAGGCACGCTGCTATCATTTAAGCCATGACGGACCTGGTCCGTCATGGGTCCTTAAGTGGATAGCAACCCATGACGGTCCAGGTCCGTCATGGGTCCTTAAGGGGCTAAGGTCCAACTCCTACAGACGTCTCCACAACATTGCTTGAGACATATCTACATATCTCCCAACATTCCACATGGCCAAAGAGGGGCACTTGTGTTTTAGGTGGAGTTCCAGGGACATGGCTGGTGAGCGGGGCATTGGAATTAATTTTTAGGTTATTTCAGGACCTATCTGATATAGAACAAGACTAAAGTGTTTTTTTGTATACAGCCTAATGTATAAACACATCTACTGAAGTTTAAACAGACAATAATGTGAGTTTTATTACTGTGGACCAATGTGATATAATTATATATACACAACACAGTTTGATCTCCTAAACACAGGGACACCAGGGTGATACACTTATATACACACCACACAGTCTGATCTCCTAAACACAGGGACACCAGGGTGATACACTTATATACACACCACACAGTCTGATCTCCTAAACACAGGGACACCAGGGTGATACACTTATACACACACCACACAGTCTGATCTCCTAAACACAGGGACACCAGAGTGGGAAAGAGGGACAGAAGAGTCTGGGTTTCAAAGATGGACTTTCCCTCCTAGAGGGACACTTGGAAGGTACTGACCCCTAATATCTCCTAAAGAGGGACACTTGGGAGGTATGGATCCCTAATATCTCCTAAAGAGGTACACTTTGGATGTATGGACCCCTAATATATCCTAAAGAGAGACACTTGGGAGGTATGGTCCCTAATATCTCCTAAAGAGGGACACTTGGGAGGTACTGACCCCTAATATCTCTTAAAGACGGACACTGCATTGCATCATATGGGAGAGGGAAGATACTGGCTACAATTCTGCATGAGTTACAGCTGATCTAACCTTTCTGTATGTGAATGGATAGCTGTATCCCTTTGTGATAAACATATAATTATCTCCCTCTGTTGATTTTCACATCATTAAATTAGCAGTAACGTATTTTTAAGGAAAATAAAGATATATTGTGGGTTTTTCTCTGCTGAATAAAGCAAGGATACATCTAACTGCAGGCAGTTGCTTTATTCAAAAGTTATCACAGATCAAACCATCACAATCTGGAGGAGCTTTTATTACATAATAGAACTTTACTGTTAATTTAATGATGTGAATATCTGCAGTGGGAGATAATTCTTCTCTGTTTATCACCACGGGACACGTGTGTTCAGAACGGTTAGATCAGCTGTAGATACGAGACCCTGCTCTGGGCAGACCCCTACCTGTTTATTCATGTTGTCGTCAGGGTCAGAGACACACCAGGTTGTAACCCTTTGAGTGCTAGAGTGGGAGCAACAAAATATGTTGAAAAACTCTATAATATGTTGCGTACCCCTCTGGCAATCAGAGGGTTAAAAGGATAGTAATACTTAATTATTACTAATCCCTATAGTAAAGTCCTATTAAAAAGAAGTGTATTGCCCCCAGTGTCATCTCTCAAACCTTTATGGTTTGAGAGATAATCGCTCCTTAAGTTGCCCTCTCCCTCCCCCTTCCCCATAGTCAGCGTTCTAGCTGACTGAAGGGAAATCCGGTCTTACGATCATCAGGCGGCTCTGCAGCAGGGCTGCGATCACGTTAATTAAAAAAAAATCTTTCACTATAACAGTCTTCTACGTGTGCTTGCAAACCAGGCACAAACCAAGCACATGTAGAAGACCATTTCAGTGAAAGTTTTCTTTTTTAGTAACGCGATCCCGGTTGTGCTGGAGAGCCGCCTGGATTCCCTGCAGTCAGCTAGAACGCTGATTACGGGGAAGGGGGAGGGAGAGGGCAACTTTAGGAGCGATTATCTCTCAATCCATAAAGGTTTGAGATATGAAATTGGGGGCAATACATTTATTTTTAATATGACTTTAATATAGGGATTAGTAATACTTAAGTATTACTATCCCTTTAATGAAAGTATTTTACTCAGGAAGCATACATTTAGATTGTCTCCCGATTTCAGAGGTGTCCTGGGTACTCATTTTACCTACCTTAGAAGGGGGAAATACTGAGTTCATTTGCCGGGACTAGAATCCATGACACGTAGGCAGTGGTGTCCGTAGACATTTTTCCGGGGGGGGGGGGGCAAAGCCATAATATGACCCCCAGGCCAGCCCATCTAGCCCCTTTAATTATATGGAGGGGGTAATTGTAGGGGGGGGCAAGTGCCCCCCTTGCCCCCCCTCCGGACGCCCATGCACGTAGGTTTCAGTAGGTTCTACAGCTGGTGCATTAACCAGCTGAGCCATTTCGCCGGCAAATTTATCATTACAAAAAACAAATTCTGCCCTTTTAAAGCTTTTGTACAGGTTGCACAATCATTCTCAGTCGATTAGGTTGTGCCAGCTATGTCAGAGACAGGGCTTGAAATGCAAAGGGCATGGTCGAGTTTGCCTGCGTGGGACCTGGGCACAAGTCCACTGCTTTGGCAATGGGTCCAGGCTTTAGCTGCTGTAGAGAGTATATTTAAAGGGCTAGTAAACCCAGATTATGATAAATATTTATAAAAGAAATAGAAAACCTTTATTTGGCTTTAACACATAATGCAAGAACATAATATGTTCAGTCAGAATACCTTTACTTTTTATGTTCTTTTTCTTCAAGTATTTTTATGCCCAGGCAGTGTACTCCCTGGAACTGGCTGCAGAGAGGTTTCTGTCAGGAAAAATGAAAGAAGGTCTAGTGTTAGAGTGTAAGAAAGATACCATGTAAAAAGGAAAGCACACAGAGCATTCATTACTGCAGGGATAGTGTAACATTGTATTACATCACACAGAGCAATCAGTACTGTAGGGATAGTGTAACATTGTATTATATCACACAGAACATTCAGTGCTGCAGGGATAGTGTAACACTGTATTACATCATACAGAGCATTCAGTGCTGCAGAGAGAGTAACATTGTATTACATCACACAGAACATTCAGTACTGCAGGGAGAGTATAACATTGTATTACATCACACAGATCATTCAGTACTGCAGAGAGAGTGTAACACTGTATTACATCACACAGAGCATTCGGTGCTACAGGGAGAGTGTAACATTGTATTACATCACACAGAGCATTCAGTGCTGCAGGGAGAGTGTAACATTGTATTACATCACACAGATCATTCAGTGCTGCAGGGATAGTGTAACATTGTATTACATCACACAGATCATTCAGTACTGCAGAGAGAGTGTAACATTGTATTACATCACACAGATCATTCAGTGCTGCAGGAGAGTGTAACATTGTATTACATCACACAGATCATTCAGTGCTGCAGGGATAGTGTAACACTGTATTACATCACACAGAGCATTCAGTGCTGCAGGAGAGTGTAACATTGTATTACATCACACAGATCATTCAGTGCTGCAGGGATAGTGTAACACTGTATTACATCACACAGAGCATTCAGTGCTGCATGGAGAGTGTAACACTGTATTACATCACACAGAGCATTCAGTGCTGCAGGGAGAGTAACACTGTATTACATCACACAGAGCATTCAGTGCAGTAGGGATAGTGTAACATTGTATTACATCACACAGAGCATTCAGTGCTACAGGGATAGTGTAACATTGTATTACATCACACAGAGCATTCAGTGCTGCAGGGATAGTTTAATATTGTACTACATCACACAGAGCATTCAGTGCTGCAGGGAGAGTGTAACACTGTATTACATCACACAGAGCATTCAGTGCTGCATGGAGAGTGTAACACTGTATTACATCACACAGAGCATTCAGTACTGCAGGGATATTGTAACATTGTATTACATCACACAGAGCATTCAGTGCTGCAGGGATAGTGTAACATTGTATTACATCACACAGAACATTCAGTACTGCAGGGATAGTGTAACATTGTATTATATCACACAGAGCATTCAGTGCTGCAGGGATAGTGTAACATTGTATTACATCACACAGAGCATTCAGTGCTACAGGGAGAGTGTAACATTGTATTACATCACACAGAGCATTCAGTGCTGCAGGGATAGTGTAACATTGTATTACATCACACAGAGCATTCAGTGCTGCAGGGATAGTGTAGCATTGTATTACATCACACAGAGCATTCAGTACTGCAGGGATAGTGTAACATTGTATTACATCACACAGAGCATTCAGTGCTGCAGGGAGAGTGTAACAATGTATTACATCACACAGATCATTCAGTACTGCAGGGAGAGTGTAACATTGTATTACATCACACAGAGCATTCAGTGCTGCAGGGAGAGTGTAACATTGTATTACATCACACAGAGCATTCAGTGCTGCAGGGAGAGTGTAACATTGTATTACATCACACAGATCATTCAGTGCTGCAGGGAGAGTGTAACATTGTATTACATCACACAGAGCATTCAGTGCTGCAGGGAGAGTGTAACATTGTATTACATCACACAGAGTATTCAGTGCTGCAGGGAGAGTGTAACATTGTATTACACCACACAGAGCATTCAGTGCTGCAGGGAGAGTATAACATTGTATTACATCACACAGAGCATTCAGTGCTGCAGGAAGAGTGTAACATTGTATTACATCCCACAGTGCATTCAGTGCTGCAGGGATAGTGTAACATTGTATTACATCACACAGATCATTCAGTACTGCAGGGAGACTGTAACATTGTATTACATCACACAGAGCATTCAGTGCTGCAGGGAGAGTGTAACAATGTATTACATCACACAGATCATTCAGTACTGCAGGGAGAGTGTAACATTGTATTACATCACACAGAGCATTCAGTGCTGCAGGGAGAGTGTAACATTGTATTACATCACACAGATCATTCAGTGCTGCAGGGAGAGTGTAACATTGTATTACATCACACAGAGCATTCAGTGCTGCAGGGAGAGTGTAACATTGTATTACATCACACAGAGTATTCAGTGCTGCAGGGAGAGTGTAACATTGTATTACACCACACAGAGCATTCAGTGCTGCAGGGAGAGTGTAACATTGTATTACATCACACAGAGCATTCAGTGCTGCAGGGATAGTGTAACATTGTATTACATCACACAGATCATTCAGTACTGCAGGGAGACTGTAACATTGTATTACATCACACAGAGCATTCAGTGCTGCAGGGAGAGTGTAACATTGTATTACATCACACAGAGCATTCAGTGCTGCAGGGATAGTGTAACATTGTATTACATCACACAGAGCATTCAGTGCTACAGGGATAGTGTAACATTGTATCACTGTTCTGCTTTGATGGTTTATAGACCAGAAAACTCTTTGGAATCAGAGATCAAGATGAAAACAAACATAAAAATATAGGCAATGTGAGTGTGCATATTATGAATACGTAAAGTGAAAATAAAGGATTACTATTCCTTTAACCCTATGAGTGCCAGAGAGGTATCCAACGCATTGCAATGCTTGGGATACCTCTCTAGCAATCAAAGAGTGAAGCAAACGGGAGGTACTTCCACCGTTAGACAATTCCACCTCAAAATATTTTTATGCAAACTTACAAGTTTTTTTTTGAGAATTTCAGTGACACACTTTATAGGCAGGTGGCGCTATTGCTGTCTGCAGGGAACCGAGTGCTACAGAGGAAGTGAAGGCAACTAACCTGCCACAAGAATATGAAACTCATACTTAAAAAAAAAATGAAAACTTTGTACTTTAATAACACAAGTGCAAAAGGGTTAAACTGACACTAATGTTCCATAAAAAAATTCTTCTTGTTTTGTAGAGTTTAAAAAAAAATAAATTGTGTCACAAATCCTATCCCTCAAACCTTTATGATTTGAGAGATATTCGCATCTAAAGTTCCCCCTCCCTCTTCTTCTCCTGACGTCAGCGCTGTGCTGACAACAGGAGATCCCGGTCCTGGGACCAGCCGGCGGCTCTGCAGCAGAGCCGAAATAGCGATCTTTAAAAATAATTACATTATTGGAACGGTCTACAAAGTGTGCCTGTAAGCGCACTTTGTAGACCATTCCAATGAAGTAGTTCTTTTTAAATAAAGCGATTTAGCTCTGCTGAAGAGCCTCCGCGAGTCGGCTGACTTGAATCTCCTGCTGTCAGGTTTACAGCTGACATCAGGAGAAGGGAAACTTTAAATGTGAATATCTCTCAAACCAGAGAGACATATGATTCGCGACACATAATTTCTGTTTTTTAAACTCTACAAAACAAGAAGAATTTTTTATGGGACATTAGTGTCCCTTTAATAAGATTTGAACGACAAATCTAGAATTGGGGAAACCCGTGTTTTAGTAGAAAAGGACTTCAATACATATATTTTCATAACTAGCAATTACTGGACCTCGGGCCACAGTGGTGGAGCTACAGAACAATTGACGACTTAGGGCCAGACGCCACCGCAGCACTTACACAGTAGCACCGGTGCATATAAACAAAATCAGGTGGCAATGTCTTATTTGAAATACCGACACAGAGGTAAAGGGGAGCCCCATATGTATTTTTCTCTTAAGAAACCCAAAAACCTAGATCCGTCCCTGTTAGGCCGTCTCCACCCCTTGAGATTAGAGGAAAGGAGGTTTAGACTTCAGCAGAGGAAGGTTTTTTTTTACAGTAAGGTCTGTTAAATTGTGGAATTCATTGCCCAAGGAGGTGGTTATGGCAGATACAATGGATACATTTAAGAGAAGATTAGATACATTTCTTTCCAAACGGAACATACAGGGTTATACTGTATATTAGTAGGCAGATCTGGAAGGTCTGATAAAGACTAACTTATTTGGTAGCAGGATAGCTATACAATCCTCATGTCACTGAGGTATGAGGCAAAGGTTCAACTTGATGGACTTGTGTCTTTTTTCAGCCTAATGTACTGTTACTATGTAAAAGAAAAAGACAAGCAATTTGTTTTAGTACATAAGAATTGCACCAATTTTTTTTTTAGCACATAAGAACTGCACTAGTTTTTTTTTAGTGCATAAAAACTGCACCAATTTTGTTTACTATATAAGAATTGCACACATTTTTTAGTACGTAAGAACTACACCAATTTTTTTTTTGTGTATAAAAACTGCACTGTTTTTTTTTAGTACATCAGAATTGCACCAATTTCTTCGTACATAATAATCTGAGTTATTTAAAGCTAATCTGTATGGGCTTTTGTAAGGAAGGAATGCTAAATTCTCACCACTGAAGTTCCAGGACACACCCTTTGAGTTTATAAATATCTTACCCCCAGTTACTTCTCTCATGTGCTTCTTCTGGGTCATATTTTGGTTTAAACAGAGTCCCACAAAGCTGGTAGCTGCTCCATAAGAACAATATGGTGACAGGGATAAGTGGTTCTGAAGAATCTCTCCCGCCAGCTGCCTCAGAATCAGAAAAATCACTTGTATGTCTCCTATTGACATTAAATCGCTCATTCATTGGGTTAACATTTATTTGCCTGAATATCAGAGAAGAGATGGAGCACATTTAACCTTTTCCTTTGCCTCTTGCAGGTGTCAAGTTCCACGTACAAACAGCGGAGCGAGGAATTTCGCAAGCTATTCAAAGATCTGCCGGAAACTGAGAAACTGATAGTCGGTAAGCAGGCACCTGGATATAATGGCCCTTATTGGGGGAGATTCTACAGCAAACAATTTGCATCATAGGGTACAAACAAAAAAATGGCTTTTAACCATTTGAATACTAGAGAGGTCTCCAAAGGATAGCCTTTGAGTGCCACAGGGGTATGCAACTCATTGCAGAGAGTACCCCTCTGGTAATCAAGGGGTTATGGGTTTAAAGACCTTTTAAATCAATGGGAATTAGGGGAAGTTTTTTTTCCCCCCATCGTGCAGTTGGTTTGCACCAAAATTGCTCTTTTTGTTTTTACAATTAAGGGCCAATGACAAAGGCTGGTGTACTAAAGAGAACCGAGGAGAGATGCACTAAGCAGAGATAAAGAGGTGATAAAGTGGCGATAACTTCTCCAGTGATATCACTTCTCCAATTACTGTGTTATTCTATGGACCCAATGCACTAATATCTCCAAAGGTAAAGAAATCTTAGTGAATAGGCTCCATAGAATAACATAGGAACTAGAGAAGTGATATCACTGGAGAAGTTATCTCCACTTCATCACCTCTTTATCACACCTTAGTGACTCTCTCCCCCCCCCCCCCCAGGTGTAAACTTCACCATAACAAATAAGAACTGCTAAGCTGACCAGTGTTTTAACCCTTTGAGTGCAAGATGGGTACACAATGCCAGAATAACTCCAGTTTTATACATATGGGCCATTTGGTGAGATTTCTAAAAAACCTTCTTAGTCTTTAACCCTTTGAGTGCAATAGGGATAAGCAACACATTGCTTATCCCTCTGGCACTCAAAGGGTTAAATTGCAGCAACTGGTGATAACGTCAGTTCTGATTTATAAATGAATAAGGGAATCTTTAACAACAAGGGGGGAGATTCACTAAGGTGTGATAAAGAGGTGATAAAGTGTTATGTTATTGTATGAAGTCCATGCACTAATATCTCCAAAGCTGGAGAAATCTTAGTGCATTGCCTCTATAAAATAACATAGGAACTGGAGAAGTGATATCGCTGGAGAAGTTATCTCCACTTTATCACCTCTTTATCACTGCTTAGTGAATCTCCCCCCCCAACTTCTCCAGTGATATCACTTCTCCAGTTCCTATGTTATTCTATGGAGCCTAATCACTAAGATCTCTTCACCTTTTGGAACGGTCTGCAAAGTGTGCTTGCAAACCAGGCACACTTTGTAGACCGTTCCAATGAAGTATTTCTTTTTAGATTGCGGTATTTCCGCTCTGCTGAAGAGCTGCTTGCTTGTCCCGGGACCGGGATCTCCTTCTGTCTGATGTCAGTGTAAGGGAGGGGGAACTTTAAAACGTTATATCTCTCAAACCATAAAGGTCTGAGAGATTGGACTTTGATCATTTAGTTAATTTTTGTAATAGCTACAATATTTTGTTTTGTTTAATTAAGACGTTTCTAACCCTTTAACACCTAGAATGCTTAAGAACAGATTATAGCTGGCGTTAAGATCCTGGCAAAAATCCTGTCGCAAAATTATCGCAGTTAGCGACATTTATTTATACATTCGCGGCTTCACTTTTTTTTCCAAACTTATCTCCAATTTGACAAAAAGTCAACTATCTAGCCTTAACTCTTTGAGTGCCAGAGGGGTACGCAACACAAAGCTTTGCAATGCATTGCATACTCCTTTGGCACTCAAAGGGTTAAAGGGGCAGTAATGCCCCCCCAAAAAATTTTTTGTAGAAATTAAAAAAAAAATCAGCTAAATTCCACAAATCCTATCTCTCAAACCGTTATGGTTTGAGAGATATCCTCCATTAAAGTTCCCCTCTCCCTTCTCTTCTCCTGACATCAGCTGTAAGCTGAGAGCAGGAGTTCCGGGTCTGGGGACCGACAAGCGGCTCTTCAGCAGAGCCACAATAGCACAATTTAAAAAGAAATACTTCTTTGGAACGGTCTACAAAGTGTGCCTGGATTGCAGGCACACTTTGTAGACCGTTCCAGTGAAGTAGTTCTTTTTAAATTGCGCTATTGCGGCTCTGCTGAAGAGCCTCCTCATGTCGGCCGACACAGATCTCCTTCTGTCATCTTTACAGCTGACATCAGGAGAAGAGGAACTTTAGCGGAGAATATCTCTCAAACCATAGCGGTTTGAGAGATAGAGATTAAAAAAATAAGCTAAATGCCACAAATCCTACAAAACTCTAAACATTTTTTATAGGACATTACTGTGCCTTTAACACTTCTTAAACTGACGTAATTAATTCTATATATGGAGGCCATACTTCTGAATCCAAAATAAGGCTTCTTTTCACATAACTCCATTTTATATAAATCTCCCACAATGTTCCCAAAATCTGCCTGTGGAAGAAGTTAATCCCCTGTCTGGTGTCACTGACGTGACAGTTGTCCCCCAGCATGTGTCTGTCCCTGTTAAATGATTAGAGAGATTCCTCCATTAGCCGGTATTGAGAGCTCAGCATTCATCCCTTAGTGCGTGCAGCTGTCTGCGCTCTCCCACCCACCGTGAGGCTGATGTACTGAGGAAAAGTGGTGCAATGCCATTTCAAAAGCAACAGCACCAAAGAAAACCCCCCAGCTAATTTGCTTCTGCTGAGATTTATTATTAAACCTTTGAGTGCCAGAGGGGTGCGCAAAGCATTGCAGAGCAATGTGTTGTGTACCCCCTGGCACTCAAAGGGTTAAACTATTGCTATGAAAACTAGAAAATTAAAAAGCCAAAGCATATCAGCTATTTATTTTTTTTTTTACAAACTGCTCATTTTTTTCCCAACCTATAGTAAAAGTAGAGAAATGATATAAATCTGTAGTATTAACCCTCCGAATGCCAGCAGGGTTTGCTGCACGTTGAAAAGCAATGCATTGGATACCCCTCTGGCACTCAAGGGGTTAAACTTTTGAGGACCAGAGGAGTGGGCAAAGAACAAGCAGATCCATGCAGCCCGCCTTGACATAGACATGTGTATTAACCCCTGGGATGCCTGCAAGGTCTCCAGCAGATCACTTTGTAATGTGCTGGAGAGCTCTGTAGCATCCAAGGGGTTAATGAAGAAGAAGCTGGAAGCAGTGACTACACGGGGCTGCTAAAGCTACAGGCAGATTTCCTGCCGTTCTTGGACTACAACTTCCTGTATCTTCATTTGGACATCTTCACCTTTTATTACACTTTTATGTTCCGGACAGTAAGCTTCCTGGATCTCTGTTTCCAGAAAGCTTCCGGTCAGGAGCTGTGAAATCAGAGATACTGATATAACGTAACATTATGTCTGCAGCACAGAGGGACGTATGTTCAAAATAAAAGTGGAGGGTTTCTTGTGTAAACCTTTCACCTTACAGGGGAGAACTAACATTTCTCACTGATTTAAATGGGAATTTTAACCCCTCGAATGCTAGAAAAGCCTCCAACGCATTGCTTCGCAGCATTCATTCCTTATATTCACAATGCATTGGAGACCTCTGTGGCATACAAGAGTTTTAAATCAATGGGAATTTTGGGAATTTTGAGTTGTTCCCTATAGTTCGAATGGTTTGCCCCAGAACGCCTCCATTTATCTTTTGAACATACAAATTTCAGTTCTGTGTGATGTATTTAACAGACTGGAAAAAGCATTTTCTAATGATGGGATAGTGTTACACTGGGAGGAGATTCACTAAGAGGTAATTAACAAGTGATAAAGAGATAATAAAGTGGAGATAACTTCTCCAATTCCTATGTTATTCTATAGAAACTGTTCACTAAGATCTCCAAAGCGGAAGAGATCTTAGTGCATAGGCTCCATACTATAACATAGGAATTAGAGAAGTGATAAACTGGGCACGTCATCTCTGCTTTATCACCTCTTTATCTCCACTTTGCGAATATTCCCAGTTGTATCATTATCCCTGCTTTCATAGCCCATGACAGAAGGCTCTCTGCAAACAGGGATCCTGGGAGCACGAGGTCAGCGACATCAATGTAAAAACAAAGATGTAGATGAAAATAAATCCAATATAATAATTTACTAGGATGTTTGTCACGATGCAGTCATGCTCAGTAGAGACAGTGCACTTACGGACAGTCTCTACTGCACATGATTGCATCGCGTGAGTGAGGCGACGCAAGACTGCATCGCTTGGAGCAGTGAGGTAGCGGCCTCTTAACCCTTTGAGTGCCAGAGGTGTACACAACGCATTGCAAAGCAGTGCGTTGCGTACCCCTCTGGCACTCAAAGGGTTAACATTACCCGGACCTTGGCCCGTGTACACGGGCTTTTACACTAGTATAATAATAAAACATTTAGGCAAATAGACTTTACATAGAATGCACTTACATCCTATATAATAATTCACTCTGCAATGCGTTGCGTACCCCTCTGGCACTCAAAGGGTTAAAGAGAAACTTATATAGACCTTAGCAAACCTTTATGGATCTTGGGCAACTTATGTTGTGTTTGGGTTATTTATATAGATCTAGTGTGATTGTGTACAGCACCCACCAAGTCCACAATAGCTTTACACACTTACATCAACCCTTCACTTATCTGATGTCTTCCGTGTCCATTCTATTCCTCTTGTTGTCCGTGACCAACACCTTCAGATTTACTGCAATTGGATGTTGGAGTAGAGGTTCGGGTTAAGCAGCTGAGAGTTGTTATACCTCCCGATTCCTTTTCAGCGCCACCTTAGTTGTGTATAGTGTCACTTTAAGTACGTGGAAATTGTGATGGGCATTGAAGGGAAAACTTGTAGTTATTTACACAGATCTCCAGGTGGCACTAGAGAGCTGCTCTGACAGCACACGTTTCCTACAGTCAGAACATTACTGGTAGTTATATGTGAATTGCAATGGATTTCATTTAGCCCTATGGAGTGCCAGAGGGGTACGCAATGCATTGCTTTGCATTTAAGTTGCATACCCCTCTGGCACTCAAAGCACTCACATAGACACCATGAACACATTGTGAAGCAACGTGTTGGGGATGTCTCTGTTGTCCAAGGGGTTAATCTGTATAATCCGCATATTCAGACACAGTAAACGAAAAAAAAAACAAAAAAAACACAACATGTGAAAAGAACATAAATGGTGTGGGTGAGACTGGCCAATTTGAGTTTAAAGGGATAGTAATGTTTCAAAATAAAAGCAGCTCCAGTTAATCTTCATAGTGTTTGGTCCATGGAGAGTGTTATTTCAATTCTGTCAGAGTTGTAGTACAAGAGTAATTGATTGATAAAGTATCCCCCTCCCGCCCCTTTTACCTAGTGTAAGCCACCTCCCCTCAGATGTGGAATCTGGTCTCTTGATCGGACAGCTCACAGCAAGGGACAATCTTCTTACTGTGATCATAAGGAAAACCCTGCCCCCCTTCACAGCTTTTTCAGGTTTGTTCTTATGATCACTGAAGATTGTCCCTCTCTGTGATCCATCCAGACAGTCTTGCTGCTCTGAGGTGAGCAGTGTTACATCAGTAAAAGGGGCAGGAGGGGGATACTTTATCATTCAATTACTCTTGTACTACAACTCTGACAGTATTGAAATAACACTCTCCAAAGTCCAAATACTATGATGATTAATTAGAGCTGCTTTTATTGTGAAACATTACTATCCCTTTAAGTACATTTAACTCATTGCTTTCCAACCTGAAGACCTCTATCACATCCAACGGTTTATTCAAGCTTGAATCAGAAGTTGAGGGGCTTTGTATCAATTTTGAATATAAAAACAAACACAAAAATAATAGGCCATACTTAGGAAGGAATAGAGAAGACATTTTGGAACAAACCAACTGCACTGTAACTCCATTGAATGTTGCAGAGGGCATCTGAGTTGGTGACTTCCCCGGCATTCAATGGTAACCATTTAAGGACCACAGGGGTGCACAACGCATTGCCCCAAATGGTCCTTAAATGGTTAAAAGTCCCATTTTAATGACAGGAGACATTTTCCAATTGAGAATTACTCCTTACGGAGCAATTGGTTTTCTTCCAAAACAGCGCCCTCTATTGTTGTAGTTATTTATATAAAACTCTTGGCTATGAGTGATTTATAATGAAATATGTTTAGGCCAATGCACCAAATCTGTCTCTGTTTGCTCTTTTGTGTGCAGATTATGCCTGCGCTCTGCAGAAGGACATCTTACTCCAAGGGCGAATCTACCTGTCCGAAAACTGGCTCTGCTTCCACAGCAACATCTTCCGATGGGAAACAACGGTGAGACTCAGACAGACATACCATCTATATGATCTCCTACCTTCCTTACACGACAGGCTCGAGTGCTAACACAGCATTAAACCTGTTTTAATGAAAAAAAATATATATATATGCTGTAGGTTTTGTTCCTCTGAGTCTCAACAAGTTCTTATATTTTCATTCAGAAATTACTATATCTCAAACCTATTTTTTTAATCAACAGCGCCAACTAGTGTCCAAAATTTTACACACTGCATTCTGTTGGAGAGCTTGAATTAAAAGATTGACAGGAATAGCTCCATCTGGTGACCGCAATAGACAATTGCAGTTTAATTAAAGAGGAGTTACCAACTTTTCAGAGCCTCCTCTCACTGGGAGACTCCATCTTGAAATGATTTGTATGATTATTCAGTTAGTTTTTTCCACCAGTCTGGTGGAAGCTGAATATATATTTTCCACCTCCAATATCATTGAAAGGGTTATGTGTCAGTGAGTGAGAGAGGTAATGTGCAGGAAGTGTCTGCAGGGAGTGCAATGAGTTGGAGATCTCTTTGTAATTCAAGAGCTTAAAACCCTGATTTAAAGTGGAACTATCATCCTAAATAAAGTCTCCCCCAATTATTAGCCATATAGCGATAAGCTTACAAATAGTGCTATTATCCAGCATAAGTACCGTGTTATTCAGAACTCCTACTTCTTCTGAGACTGACGGACAGGCATCAGAGCAGACATCTTGGCTTAGCGACATCAGCATGTCCGCACTGTCAGTCCTGGTCTCCTCTAGGTGGCGCTGCATTGTACCTTAAAGGGATAGTAATAGTTGCAAATTACTAATCCCCATATTGTAGCTTTGTAAAAAAGAAACTTATTGCCCCCAGTGTCGTCTCTCAGACCCTTATGGTTTGAGAGATGATAGCGCTCAAAGTTCACCCCTACCTCCCCCTTCCCTGACTGAACGCTGACTGCAGGGATATCCGGTATTACTTGCACCAGACGGCTCTGCAGCATTGCCGAGATCGCGTTTATAAAAAATAAATCTTTCACTAAAATGGTCTTCTATGTGTGATTGTAAACCAAGCACAAACCAAGCACACGTAGAAGACCGTTTCAGTGAAAGAATTATTTTTTATAAACGCAATCTCGGCTCAGCTGCAGAGCCGTCTGATGCACATAAAATTGTCGTACGACAGCTTCCCCTGCAGTCAGCGTTCAGTCAGGGATGGGGGAGGGAGGGGGAACTTTGAGCACCATCATCTCTCAAACCGTAAGGGTCTGAGAGATGACACTGGGGGCAATAAGTTTCTTTTTTACAAAGCTACAATATGGGGATTAGTAATTTGCAAGTGTTACTATCCCTTTAAGGTAACAGAAAGGACTGACAGAGCAGGAGCACATATTTCTCTAAATCAAGCAGCCTGGCCCTCAGTCTCAGATCAAGTAGGATTTCTGAATAATGGTACTAATTGTAAGCGAATCACTATATGGCTAATTATTGGGGGGGGCTAAATGTGGGGTGATAGTTCCCCTTTAAATATAACTGTTGGGAATTGGCATTTACACATTATAGTGCTGTTGGCTTGCCCCAGAATTGCTCCTTACATAAGACCCACTGAAGGAGAGGAAGGACCACCTGCTCAGGAACGTTTACATTCTAGATTCTGTACATAGTCTCGTGGACAGGTGCAGTTCTGTGTGACGGAATCATTTTGTGGAATTCGTTGACTATTTTTGTGAACTGAATACTATGTTGGCCAGAGGCATAACTAGAAGTCATTGGGCCCTGGTGCAAAAATTGTCATGGCCTCATCGACCACATTGCCCCCATTGGGTATCACCACATTGCCCCCATTGGGTATCTCCACATTGCCCCCATCAGCCACCTCCACATTGGCCACATCCACATTGCCCCCAGTGTCCATCTCTCCACACATTGCCTCCAATGTCCATCTCTCCACATTGCCCCCAGTGTCCATCTTCTACCTCCCTGGTGGTCCAGCGGCATGGCAAGAGAGGTCTGTGTCTCTTTCTGCACAGACCTCTATTAGCAGCTGGAACTCCAGCATGGTCCTCTCTGTAGTAATGCAGATGATGTCTTCTCCCAGCGCTTTGCATCACTACAGTGCAGGAGACAGAGATGGTGTTCATCTGCTAATAGAGGTCTGTGCCGAAGAAGGCACAGACCTCAGCTAGTTGTGGGTGCTGGGCCCCTGGAGTGACAGGCCTGGTCGCAGTTGCTACCCCTGTGACCCCTATTGTTACATCACTGATGCTGACAATCTTCTCCCGTCCAAATACAATCCCCTTAACCACAAAACCGTTAACCCTTTCAGTTTCAGAGAGAGACACAATACCCTTAACCCTTTGAATGCCAGAGAGGTATCCGACGCATTGCTTTGCAACGCATCTTATACCTCTCTGACACTCAAAGGGTTAGATGCAAAGAAAAACTAACGGTATTCTACTTTCAGATATGTACGGCTCTCAGAGACGTCACCTCCATGACGAAGGAAAAAACAGCTCGGCTTATCCCCAACGCCATCCAGATCTGCACAGAGAACGAAAAGGTAATATACATCTCATGTACTGAATGAAATCTACACCCTCTTATAGATGATATAGGGGATATATAAACCCCATGTGACCTGTGGGGGTGGGTAGGGAAGACCTATAAAGGAGGCTGATGGATTTCCAGTCTTCTTGGGCTTCCACTCACTCACTGCAGGTTCACAAGAGAGTCCTTTTATAAAGAAAACATGTCTTAGGTTTAGATTGTGAGAGTTTCAAATGTTTTTATCCTAGGCCTAACGTGTAACGTGTTTACAAAAAATCTTCAGGAGCATCCTATATAATAATTAGCTAAAACGTGTGTAACGACACAGTCATGCGCATTAGAGACTGCTGCGTGTGCTGCAGTCATGTGCAGTAGAGAAGAAGGAGTATCCAGCTCTGTATCAGCCGCGGCGCGGGGCAGTCTCTACTGCGCATGACTGCCCCGCGACCGGCTGCCAGTGGCACTGTGGCCCGTGTAACAGTCTCTTCAACTAGTTTTATATAAAAATCAAGAATACAAAAAACAAATTACAAAAATATAAAAAGATAGGGACTCGCTTAAAATATTGGGGTACCTTGACGTGGTGAGCGAGCTTAACCATATTTTGGCCAAACTATGCGACCGAAAAGCTGAAATTTACTAACAATGGTATGAAATATACCTTATACAGGGTTCACGTTGACAATTCAAATAGAGGAGCGCAGGGCTTTCTTTCTGTTTTACCCTCTTATAATAACACCCCACACACCTTACTACGGCCACAAAATCCTAAAAGCCCCTCTGAATTCTACATCTGTGCCTGTGGTCACAAGAAATCAAATCAATCAACTTCAGTCAGTGCTGGAAGTCATGCCCACGCGGGCAGACATGACAGTTTCTGGCCAAATAGGGTTTTTAAAAACAGAAAGGAATAAAGAAATCCTCCTAGTCGCTATATAACCTAACATTTAAGACACGCTTGTATAGGGGTGATAGACCCCCCTTTAATTAATTTTGCTGGGAGAAGAAGTAATCAGGCTGAATCTAGGAGTGACCCGCGGGGGGCGCCAGACATTATAAACTAATAAACACAGAAAATAATACCTTAATTAACAGCACATAAAAATAACCATATACCAGGGTAATGTACTTCTTTGTCTATTAATCCCTTGCTAGCGATATCCCCATCTCATTGCAAAGCAGTGTTTTGGAGCGATCACCAGTATCCAAGGGGTTAACCCTTTGAATGCCAGAGGGGTATGCATACCCCTCTGGAATTCAAGGGGTTTTAAACACATAATAATCATCATCAATAAATAATTCGGCCAGAGCCGAACAGCTCCTAGAAACGCCTCCTAGATCCGGCTGGGACTGACAGCGCAGGTAGGCGGACGTCATTCTGGCAAGATGTCCGCACTCTGTGCTACTGACAGCTGGGGAATAAAGCATATATCTATTAAATCAGGTAATAACTCTGGCGACTAGCGCTACTTAGCAGTTAGTCGCCAGAAGGGGACTTCATTAAGCTAAACATTTTGTGACATGGTAGTTCCGCTTTAATAGTTCCATTATCTGCCACAAGTACCACCATCTGAAGTAATCCTTTTTCTTGTGAGACCGGCGGCCCGGCTTGAACACAGACATCTTGGCTTAGAGACATCTGCATGCCTACGCTGTCCGTCCCGGTCTCCTCTAGGAGACATTGTATGGAGCAAAAAAGGCACCGGAAGAGACTGATGTCGCAGGCACGCAGACGGCTCTAAAGCAAGAAGCCTGGCCGTCAGTCTGACAAGTAAAAGGATTACTTCAGATGATGGTACTTGTGGCAGATAATAGAACTATTAAGAAGTTAGTCACAATATGCATAATTAGTGGGGGGAAACTTTATATAGGGTGGTAGTTCCGCTTTAAACACAGCCAAGTATGTGCTAGTTTGGGTACAATGTGTGTTTGTGCCACAGATTAAACACGGATTATTTTCTCTCCTTCTTAGTTCTTCTTTACGTCATTCGCTGCAAGAGACAGAAGTTTCCTAAGTCTGTTCCGAATGTGGCAGAATGTTCTCCTGGATAAGGTAAGGAGAAGGAGACACAAGGTATCAAGTATCCGATACTAATAATCCTAATTTACCCAGGCATGTGTGTAATGAGAGTGTTCACGTGTGCTTGGGAACAAATGGCACCTCTGCTCGTCCACACCTGGCTATTTTATTCCTTGGATGATAAAGATGTAGCCATCGCATTGTAAAGAAATCGGTTGGAAAAGTCTCTAACATTCAGTGGACTGAAATGAGACTTCCATCACACTCTGCAATGTGACTTTTCACCCTGTTATATGGCACGTGATATACTAGTTACAGTTAAAAGCAATGGTGGAATGAAAACAAAGAATAAACACATTATATACACAGACAACACAGACAACCTGAATTCAAGTTGAGATGTCTGCGTTAAAGGGATAGTAATACTTAAAAATTACTATCCCTCATCTTGTAGGCAATAAAAAACTGAGTAAAATGACACCAGTGGCAGCGCATTAATAAAAAAGAAATTCTTTACTAAAATGGTCTTCTATGTGTGCTTGGTTTGCAAGTACACGTAGAAGACCTTTTAAGTTAAGGATTTCTTTTTTTATTAACGCGATCTCCGCACTGCAGCAGAGCCGCCGCCAGTCCCGGGAGAGGATTCCCCTGCTGTCAGCTAGAATGCTGACATCAGGGGAGAGGGAACTTTGAAAGTAGATATCTCTCAAACCATAAAGGTTTGAGAGATGCCGCTGGTGTCATTTTACTCAGTTTTTTTATTGCCTACAAGATGAGGGATAGTAATTTTTAAGTATTACTATCCCTTTAAAGCAGACCTCTCAACTTGAATTCAGGTTTGCATACCTGAAACATAATCCTTTTTAATAAAGTTTTCAAATACTCAGACTTGAATTCAAGTTGACAGGTCAACCAGGTTTTACAGTAGCAAGGTGGACTAAGTGTACCAAGACAGCCAAGGTCAATCGTAATCCAGCAGAATCATTAAGGTCCCATTACCACGGACGAGACCAATGCATCATCACCCGACATGAAATGTCTTATGTAGGGTTATAGTGCATTTCACATAAGTGTCTACCGCCTTGTATGAATGCAACAAAGTTCAGCCAACTACATCTTTACAATGTCCCCACAGGAAAGCAGTTCAATTGCAATAGGGAACTGCACTGAGGCCTATGGAGCCACGTTCACAATTTTCACACAGATGAGCATAGTTGTCTGATTAGGGTGACCACATTTCCATTCTTACATTCAGGGACCCTGTGCAGATGAGAATGTCATAGTAGTTGTCCTCAGTTCTAGCGCAGCTATGTGGAGGTGTCACTACAGTTCTAACACTAGAAGGAACTGTCTTTTGACTACTGTGACAGAGAGTGGTGCCTGTGCTGGCTACTGGAAAATGGACATAATGACTAAAGCTTTACTTTAGCATTATACTGCAACACAATTGCACTACAGCTCTTGATTAATGTCATGCTTAAAGGGATAGTAATGTTTCATAATAAAAGCAGCTCCAATTAATCATCATAGTATTTGGACCTTGGAGAGTGTTATATCAGTACTATCAGAGTTGTAGTACAAGAGTAATTCAATGACAAAGTATCCCCCTCCCGCCCCTTTTACTGATGTAACACTGCTCAGCCAGATCAGAAGGGAGGTGCCCAGGTAGATTGCAGAGAGGGACAATCTTCAATTAAGATAAGGGAAAAACCTGAAAAACTTGTCAAGGGGGGCAGGGCTTTCATTGTTCTCATAGGAAGAAGATTGTTCCCTTCTGTTATCTGTCTGGTCTATGGACTGTATTCTACATCTGAGAAGAGATGGCTTACACTAGGTAAAATGGGCGGGAGGGGAAACTTTGCTTGTGAATATCTCTCAAACCATAAAGGAAGAATGACTTATATCGTTCTTCACATTTTTTTAATGCCTACAAAATAAAATAAAGATGAAACAAAGTATTACTATCCCTTTAAGCTGAGCTCACTCTAGTGAAGAGAGATCTGTCTGGAAGCCATTTTGTTGTAGCTCAGCAGAGGCAGCACTCCCTGTCACAGTAGGCAATGGGCAGTTCTAGTGTTTAGACCTCCGGAGTCATTCTGGGACTTTATATTGTCACAGAAGGAGGCTGCCTGGGACACAAACTTAAAATCAGGGACTGTCCTGAGCAATATGTGACATGTGGTCACCCTATGTGGGCTGGCTGGAAAACACATCTCTCCTACACCCAGATTGGCAGTGGAAAGGGAGAAGCAAATGAAGGAACACAGACAACAGGACTGTAATAGGGAACGGTTACAGTTCTATTGGTGATGTGAAGCAGCGCTAACACTCAGATATATATTCAAAGCAAAGCATTTAGTAAGATGTCCAGTAATCAATGTTTTTATAGACGAATGTAAACCTTCATCAGAGCAAATGTGCCTGGTGTAAACGTGGCTATATATTGTATGACAAATAACTATTGTCTCATTGGAAAAAGGGAAATAATCTAAAAGGTTATAATCAGGAAATGAATCATTGTGCATGCTTAACCCTTTCAGTGCCACAGGGTGCAACACACTGCACCCCCCATGGCACTCAATGTGTTAAGCTGTAGAGTGTGCACTTCTCTAATAAGGCGACTGAGTGAAGAAAAGAAAATCACCATCCATGTCTATAAGAAGCATCTTCGCTCATGTTTAAATAAATTCAGATTATATTGTAACCAGCTGGACATTACACACACGTGTGAATTCTTCCCATCACATGATCAGTGTCAAAGGAGTAAGCATCCAATCAGGTAAAGAGATAAATGCACATGACAGAATGGCTGCGAATAATAATTGCAGATCTCCCAAAATTTCACATCGCAAAAGAGGGACACTCTTAGTTTTAGGTGGAGTTGCTAGGGGTGTGACTGGGGAGCAAGGCATTACTGAGATTTGTTAGGATATTTCATGATCTATTGACACCTCTTTGTGTAACTGAATAAATGATTTAGTGCAAGACCAAAGTATTTTGTGTGTACAGACACATTCCCTGACAAACATTAATGTGAGTTTTATTGCTGTGGAACAATGTGATACACTCCTATACACACCACACAGTCTGATCGCCTAAACACAGGGACACCAGGGTAATTATACACTTATATACACACCACACAGTCTGATCTCCTAAACACAGGGACACCAGTGTGATACACTTATATACACACCACACAGTCTGATCTCCTAAACACAGGGACATCAGGGTGATACACTCCTATACACACCACACAGTCTGATCGCCTAAACACAGGGACACCAGGGTAATTATACACTTTTCACTGTCGTCCAATACAGGTCACTGGTACCATGGGATGTGTAGTCCCCTTTAATAGGCAGGAACAATTATGCAAATAATCTGCAAGGGGCGGAGCCTCCCCTCTTACTTAAGCCACCTTCTGGCCAGAGCCACTCATATTGATTTGTTCCTGGTGTGCTTGCACACCAGGCAGAGAACAGCTATGCTTCTTAGAGTTTTATTATTTTTTCTTCAAATATGGAATACCACCATTAGGAGGGTGACCATGGCTGTGAATGCCCTCACCCGAAGTGGCTAGTGCAGCTTCCAGGGATTTCTGTGGACCTATACCTGAAGAGGGGACAGCTTGTGTTAAGCAGCTCCCCTGTTGGGGAATTTACCTCTGGTTCTTTCCCTACCTATCATGGTCACCTGAAGACAGAAGTCAGCGAGAAAGGTGAGTCACCCATTGAGTGCTGAAGGTCCACTTGTCCCCACAGTGTCCCTTTGCTGGGCTTGTATTTGGGAGTTTGTAATTCACTCCAGCACTCATAGGGTGTTTTTATTGCATTATCTCTAAAAAGTTTATGCAATTTCTGTGTTATTCTCTGAGTTTTGGAGCATTGGGTATTCATTTATTTATGATTCTCATGTGTTTCATGCTTGTTTGGGCACTTTTTAATGTTTTACTGAACTTTATTAAAAATTGTGTACTGCGCCTTTAAGCGCAGCGTTCCCGCTCAGACGCATGGCTCCTTTACTCTCTATGGGAAATCACAGTGTGGGACATATCTCTGAAACCGCTTGTCACAGCAACTTCAGAGAGGGCTCATTTTAATGCTAGGCTCCTGCTCTATCATCCGGTTGGTGTTTTATTAATATTGGGGGTTCAGGGGGGCTTCGGGCACTGTTTAGGTACTTGTATTGGGAAAGACTACATTTCCCATGAGCGCTTGCTTCGCGCCCGTTTTTGATTGGCAGCCATGACGGCAGCCATTTTATTGCACTTTTCCTATGCGGGTACACTACGCAGGGACCGAGCCTTCTCTCTCCTCAACAGATTAACCCTTCGCTGGCCAGATAAGTCCGTTTTTAGACATTTTTCTGGGGTGAAACTTTAATCTTTAACACCTTTCTGGGTGATAGTGTTCTTGGTGGGGTATATTGACGCTGTGAGCATGTCTACTTCACTGGAGCTGGGGGCTAGACCCAAGACTAAGGAGGATGGGGGGTCCGCTACCCCCATGGCGTTTTGCTCCTCTTGCCACATTGGGCTGGATAGCGATAATGTGGGGGATCTATGCCCTGTTTGTACTTGTCAAAATAGCAACCCTGGGCCTTCCAGCCATGCTATTGAGCCATCTTGGGTGAGGGAGTTCAAAGCTGCCACTAGGGATCTCAGATCCACGCTTCAACTCTTTCCCTCTCAGGTACAGGGGGCTCTCCAGGTTTGGCAGACCCCCTCTACTATCAGGACCTCCCTGCCTAAGCCACAGGGAGCTCCTGATATCACTGATTCTTCTGAAGAAGAACTTTTACAGGATTCTGATGCTGAGGAACGTACTGTTATTGAATCTAACAGGTCCATTGGGGACCCCTATGAGTGTGACCCTGAAGTTTCGGCTGAGGGTCTGATCAGAGCGGTTCTAAATACGCTCAACCTTCCTCTGACTCAGGAATCCACTTATGATCCTACTGATGTTTTTCAGAAAAAGCCATCTAAACCAGTTGTTTGTTTTCCAACTAACCCTACTCTTGCCCGTCTGGTCTCTGAGGCATGGAGGAATCCAGATAGATCTTCCTCTGTCTCCAAAAAGTTTGCCAAGCTTTACCCTTTTCCTGAGGCGGAGTTGGCAAAATGGGTTCATCCTCCCAAAGTGGATGCTCCCGTGTCTAGACTATCCAAATCTACTGCTTTGGCTGTCTCAGATGCCTCTGCCTTGCAGGACTGGACGGATAAGAAATTAGAGCTCTCTCTTAAGTCTATTTTTGCTTCTATTGGCACTGCCATGCGCCCCACCTTTGCTGTGGCATGGGTTAATAGAGCTATTGCAGCCTGGACTGAACGACTGACTGAAGCGGTTCGCCAGGATGCGCCTGTGTCTGAACAGTTGCAGCTTCTTGCTAATATCACTGAAGCTCAGAACTATATTGCTGACGCTGCCTTTGATGCTGTGCGCATGATGGCGAGGGCCTCCACTTCTTCTGTGGTGGCCAGACGCGCTCTTTGGCTGAAAATTTGGTTTGCTGATACAGCCTCTAAGAAAGCTTTGCTTTCTTTGCCCTTTCAGGGAAATTTGCTTTTTGGGTCTGAACTCAAAGAAATGATCAGTGAGGCTACTGGAGGTAAAAGTACTCTTCTACCCTCAGTCTTTAAGAAAAAGTTTCCAGCCAAACGCAATCGGTCCTTTCGTTCCTTTCAGACTGAGACACGTTCCTCGGCCCAAACGGGTCCTCCCACTACGCGCTCCTCCTCCAAGCCCAAACAGTCCTGGAAGCCCAAAGTTGCCCCCAAGGCCAAGACCTCCAAGACTGCTTCGGCATGACTCGCCGAACCCGGGTCCGCATCCGGCTGTAGGCGGTCGTCTCCGCATCTTTCGCCGGATTTGGGAGGAGTCAGTGGCGGACCCATGGGTTCTTCAGGTGGTGTCAGAGGGATTCAGGATCCCTTTCTCTTCCCTTCCTCCTTTTCGGTTCCATTTTACTCGTCCTTCTCAGGAACCCACAAAACGGCGTCTGTTAGACGACGCTATTCAGGATCTCTTGGACAAAGAGGTTCTGGAGGCGGTTCCTCAGGGGGACACAGGTTCAGGATTTTTCTCCAACCTGTTTGTGGTAGCCAAAAGGGACGGAGGAGCCCGTCCTATCTTGGATCTCAAAGATCTCAATGCTTATGTGGTGACTTCCCACTTCCGCCAGGAATCCCTGCGTTCTGTGATTGCAGCAATGTCTCCAGGGGAGTTTCTTGCCTCCCTGGACCTTCAGGATGCTTATCTTCACATCCCTATTCATCCAGAGAGCAGGCGGTATCTCAGGATTGCCTGCCACAGGGGACACTTTCAGTTTGTAGCGCTCCCCTTTGGGCTGACTTCAGCCCCTCAGGTCTTCCAGAGGGTGTTGGGCTCATTGATAGCGGTGCTCCATCAGGATGGGATCAGAGTGACCCCCTACATGGACGATCTCCTTCTGAAGGCCTCCTTAGCGGAGCTTCTCCTTCAGCAATTACAGATGTGCATGCACACCCTGAACCATCATGGCTGGATCCTGAATCTGGACAAGTCGGACTTGTTTCCATCTCCGAGGCTTCTGTTCCTGGGTCTCCTGTTCGACACTCGCCAATGCATGGTGTTTCTTCCAGAGGACGTGGCTCACCAGATAGCTGTCTGAGTGGCTGGACTTCTGGACCTGGACGTGTTTCCAGTTCCGAAGTTGTCGTCCTTAGTGGGGAAGTTCATTTCCACAATCGAAGCAGTACCATTTGCCATGGCCCACTCCAGGGATCTTCAGAGATTCGCGATCCAGACGTGCGAGAATCATCCAGATCATCAACATCTGTCTGTTTCTCTTCCTCCTCATGTCGAGTCGAGTCTGCACTGGTGGTTAGATCTCTCTCATCTCCTGAAAGGGAAATCCTTTCGAGTTCCTCCTTGGACCACAGTCACTACGGATGCCAGCCTTCGGGGCTGGGGTGCAGTCTGGGGTCGCTTCAGTGCTCAGGGGAAATGGGGTCTGAAGGAATCCATGCTCTCCATCAATGTTCTGGAACTTCGAGCTGTCCGGCTGGCCCTGAGGCACTGGGAGTCTCAATTGACCGGTCTTCCAGTCAGAGTGGAGTCAGACTACGCCACGGCAGTGGCTTACATCAACAGGCAAGGCGGCACAAGAAGCGGTTCCGCCTGGTGGGAGGTCAAGGATATTTTGTCTTGGGCAGAAGATCACGTGCCTGTCATCTCTGCGGTTCATTTTCCAGGCGTGGACAACGTCATGGCAGACTTCCTCAGTCGTCATACCGTCGACAGCGGAGAATGGGCTCTGCACCCAGAGGTGTTTCACATGCTCACTCAACGGTGGGGAATGCCTGTGGTGGATCTGACGGCTGCCAGACACAACAGGAAGGTTCCGGTGTTTTGCTCCCGGCTGAGGGACTCCCTTGCTCTAGCAGTGGATGCCTTGTCGATCCCTTGGGACTTCTCCCTGGCTTACATCTTCCCTCCTCTTCCTCTATTGATCAGAGTCATTCAGAAGTTGAAGAGAGAACGTTGTCCTGTCTTCCTGATTGCTCCAAACTGGCCTCGCCAGTCCTGGTTTCCGGTATTGATGGCCATGTCTGTGAAGGATCCAATCCCACTTCCTGCCCGTCCGGACCTGCTTCTCCAGGAGTATCTGTGGAAAGAGGATGTTCACTCTCTCCGTTTGATGGCATGGCGGTTGAATCCTCGATTCTAGCTAAGAAAGGCTTTTCTCCTTCTGTGGTATCGACGATGCTCAGTGCTCGTAAGCCTGTGTCTTCCAAGATCTATCATCGCATATGGTCAACTTTCGTGACATGGTGCTCTGACAAGAAGTTGCCTCTTGACTTCCATCTTCCCACTGTCCTGGCATTCTTGCAGGACGGTGTGGATAAGGGGCTCAGTCTGAGTTCCCTCAAAGTTCAGACTTCTGCCTTGTCTGTGTTTTTCCAGGAAAGGATTGCTATCCTTCCTGATGTGAAAGTTTTCTTCCAAGGTGTGACTCATGTTCGACCTGCCTTCAAGAGTCCTGCTCCCCAGTGGGACCTCAACTTGGTGCTGGGAGTTCTCCAGCGACCACCGTTTGAATCCTTGGCTTCCATTCCATTACGTCTCTTGACTTGGAAGATGGCCTTCCTTTTGGCTATTGTTTCAGTTCGCCGGGTAGCAGAGTTACAAGCTCTGTCTTGTAAACCTCCTTACCTGGTGTTCCACAAGGATAAGGCTGTGCTTCGCACTACCAAGGAATTCTTACCAAAGGTTGTGTCCGAATTTCACATCAATCAAGAGATTGTGGTTCCCTCTTTCTGCCCTAATCCTTCATCTGACAAGGAACGGGATCTCCATTTGTTGGATGTGGTGCGTTGCCTCAAGTTTTATGTTCATCGCACCGAGTCTCTCAGGAAGTCTGACGCTCTATTCGTCATTCCTGAGGGGCCTAGGGCAGGGAGACCGGCCTCCAAAGTTACCATTGCTTCTTGGATTAAGGCTACCATCCGTGAAGCCTATAAGTTGAGGAATAAGCATGTTCCCTTCCGGGTAACTGCCCATTCCACCAGATCTATTGGGGCCTCTTGGGCCTACAAGAATCAAGCTTCTGCTGATCAACTGTGCAGAGCGGCCACTTGGTCCTCTGTGCACACATTTTCTAAGCACTATCGAGTTGATGTACTGGCTTCGGCTGATGCCAGTTTTGGAAGGAAGGTCCTGGAGGCAGTCTTGCCTGTGTAGGTCTTCCGCTCTGTGATCCTTAGTGCTTCTTTACTGTTGAGCCCTGTTGGCTCTAGTTCCGTGTGCTGTGCTAGTTCAAGGTTTGTTTCCTTGGTTGGTGTCCGTTGACACTTACAGTTTGGGCTGGGTTTCAACTGGTTATCAGTTCTAGTGACTTGGGCCTCGCGCCTGGTCCTTGCCTTACTTCCCGCCTCTGGATCAGCTCAATGTTTGTACATCCCATGGTACCAGTGACCTGTATTGGACGACAGTGAAAATAGGATTTTAGTCTTACCTGTTAAATCCTTTTCACTTAGTCCATACAGGTCACTGGTCTCCCACCCTGTCAAGGGACCAGTCTTGGCTCTCCTGTGGCATTCAGTGGGAGACCGTTCGGGCATGCTCACAGGAGTCTTTCTTTTTGCTTACCTGAGGTCAGTTCTTGGGGTCTCAAATCAATATGAGTGGCTCTGGCCAGAAGGTGGCTTAAGTAAGAGGGGAGGCTCCGCCCCTTGCAGATTATTTGCATAATTGTTCCTGCCTATTAAAGGGGACTACACATCCCATGGTACCAGTGACCTGTATGGACTAAGTGAAAAGGATTTAACAGGTAAGACTAAAATCCTATTATATACACACACCACACAGTCTGATCTCCTAAACACAGGGACACCAGGGTGATACACTTATATACACCACACAGTCTGATCTCCTAAACACAGGGACACCAGGGTGATACACTTATATACACACCACACAGTCTGATCGCCTAAACACAGGGACACCAGGGTGATACACTTATATACACACCACACAGTCTGATCTCCTAAACACAGGGACACCAGGGTGATACACTTATATATACACCACACAGTCTGATCTCCTACACACAGGGACACCAGGGTGATACACTCCTATACACACCACACAGTCTGATCGCCTAAACACAGGGACACCAGGGTGATACACTTCTATACACACCACACAGTCTGATCTCCTAAACACAGGGACACCAGGGTGATACACTTATATACACCCCACACAGTCTGATCTCCTAAACACAGGGACACCAGGGTGATACACTTCTATACACAGCACACAGTCTGATCTCCTAAACACAGGGACACCAGGGTGATACACTTATATACACACACCACACAGTCTGATCTCCTAAACACAGTGACATCAGGGTGATACACTTATATACACACCACACAGTCTGATCGCCTAAACACAGGGACACCAGGGTGATACACTTATATACACACACCACACAGTCTGATCTCCTAAACACAGGGACACCAGGGTGATACACTTCTATACACACCACACAGTCTGATCTCCTAAACACAGGGACACCAGGGTGATACACTTATATACACACCACACAGTCTGATCTCCTAAACACAGGGACACCAGGGTGATACACTTATATATACACCACACAGTCTGATCTCCTACACACAGGGACACCAGGGTGATACACTCCTATACACACCACACAGTCTGATCGCCTAAACACAGGGACACCAGGGTGATACACTTCTATACACACCACACAGTCTGATCTCCTAAACACAGGGACACCAGGGTGATACACTTATATACACCACACGGTCTGATCTCCTAAACACAGTGACATCAGGGTGATACACTTATATACACACCACACAGTCTGATCGCCTAAACACAGGGACACCAGGGTGATACACTTCTATACACACCACACAGTCTGATCTCCTAAACACAGGGACACCAGGGTGATACACTTATATATACACCACACAGTCTGATCTCCTACACACAGGGACACCAGGGTGATACACTCCTATACACACCACACAGTCTGATCGCCTAAACACAGGGACACCAGGGTGATACACTTCTATACACACCACACAGTCTGATCTCCTAAACACAGGGACACCAGGGTGATACACTTATATACACCCCACACAGTCTGATCTCCTAAACACAGGGACACCAGGGTGATACACTTCTATACACAGCACACAGTCTGATCTCCTAAACACAGGGACACCAGGGTGATACACTTATATACACACACCACACAGTCTGATCTCCTAAACACAGTGACATCAGGGTGATACACTTATATACACACCACACAGTCTGATCGCCTAAACACAGGGACACCAGGGTGATACACTTATATACACACACCACACAGTCTGATCTCCTAAACACAGGGACACCAGGGTGATACACTTCTATACACACCACACAGTCTGATCTCCTAAACACAGGGACACCAGGGTGATACACTTCTATACACACCACACAGTCTGATCTCCTAAACACAGGGACACCAGGGTGATACACTTATATATACACCACACAGTCTGATCTCCTACACACAGGGACACCAGGGTGATACACTCCTATACACACCACACAGTCTGATCGCCTAAACACAGGGACACCAGGGTGATACACTTCTATACACACCACACAGTCTGATCTCCTAAACACAGGGACACCAGGGTGGAAAAGAGGGACAGAGGGGTTTAGGTCTTAAAGAGGGACTGTCCCTCCTAAAGAGGGTCAGTTATGAGGCATGGAGCCCTAATATCTCCTGTAAAGGGATGCTTGGATGGTATGCTAATATCTGCTAAAGAGGGACACTTGGGAGGTACAGAACCCTAATATCTCCTAAAGTGGGAGACTTGGGAGGTACGGAGCCCTAATATCTCCTAAAGATGGACACTTGGGAGGTATGATACACTGGTCCGGAAACCTAATATCTCCTATAGAGGAGCACTTGTGAGGTACGGAAACCCAATATATCCTAAAGAGGTGCACTTTGGAGTTATGACACCCTAATGTCACACTTTAGAGGCATGGATCCCTAATATATCCTAAAGAGGGACATGTGGGAGGTATGGACCCCTAATATCTCATAAAGAGGGGCATGTGGGAGGTATGTAATTTTGCTATATAATTGTAATTGAGTTTTGACTTTAAGAAAACTGCCCAAAACTGTACTCTATGTTCTAGATGAGGGCCAACCAAGGATTTATATACAGGTAGAATTATATTAGCATCCCATACATCTAGACCTCTACGTATACAGGCTAGTACCCTATTTGCTCTTGCAGCAGCTGAGTGACTCTGCACACTGCTGTGAAGTCTATTGTCTATCAGTACACCTAAATCTTTCAGTCAATTGCTGGGCTGCCATCTATTGGGTACAACCACTGGCTGTTTGAAAATGATGGGAGATACAGTCCAAAACAGTTGGAGGTCCAAGAATTCACTACCACTCCTATAAGGTCTTTGAAGCGAGTACATATATTTTCCGATACAATTTTTACCTGTAGAACAGAGCTTTGCAAACAGCATTAACAAGGCAGTTTAGCCTTATGGCCACTTAATGGTAGGATCTGAACCTGACCTTCAGTAGAATAAACATATCAATGCAGATTAGATAAATCTACAGTTATAGGACAGATTTACTCATGCAACCACCCTGGTATGCAGTCTGTCTCAATATTATTGTACTGTAATTACAGATTGGAACACCAGGGGGAGTCAGTGTACCATATGCATAGGAGGCAAATAAACAGTCTTTGACTGAAACTCTACACAAAGCCATTGAATGCTAGAGAGGCTTCTAATGCATTGCGAAGACCTCTTTAGTATTCAGTGGGTTAAAGCCCCATTTAAATTAGCTGGAATTTGAGGATTGTCTTGTTCCCTGTGATGTAGCTGGATTGTCCAGGATTTCTCTAATTGTGCACAATGCAGGTGGTGCTTAGCTAGGAGGAAAATCTATTAAAAATGTTTTATCTCATTCCTTATCTGCATATGTCTTAGTGTATAAAATAGATCATGGGGCAAAAGAGCAGCATTTTAGCCATCATACTCACACCTTTCAGCTCTACCTGTCTCTGGCTGGACTTGAACTAGCAACCTTGTGGCCAAGGATTCTGTGCTCCCCAGCCTAACCACTAGAGAGTCATAGTTAAATATACATTCGGCAGCTCTGTTCCTGTTTCTGATATATGCACCTGACCTTCTGGAACTTCCCTGTTACCTAATTGGTGGATCTTGTCACCTGCTTCCTGATGGGAGGCTATTTAACCCTGCCTCTCTTACACCCAGTGCTCAGTTGACTTCCTTGTTACAGTTACTCAGAGCTGGGTCATCCATTATGCCAACCTAGGCTACTGCCTAGGGCCCAGGGCAGCAGGAGGGGCCCTGGGTGCAAGTGATGGATCACAGACAGAGGCCCTGCTGTTTCTACCACTAACATCTTGTGTCAGATGTCCTTTTCTGTTGGAAGAGAAAATCATCATCCAGTTTTTCTCACTTCCCACAATGTCAGTACCTGCTAGCAGCACTGTGTGTCACAAGCCCCGGGTCAAGAGATGTGGGCCCCCAAAATGGTACCTTGCCTAGGGCCTTAGGGAGCCTTAATCCATCTCTGTAGACACTCAGCTGGCCTGTTTCACGAGAGGCCACCTGGTCGTGACCCTGGGTTTACTTTTTGGATTTCATCTTGTACCATCTTTCCCTGGACCTTGGTTTATATCTTGACCTGTGTAGTCACTGTGTGTCACTGGAAGAAAGGAACCATAGAAGTCTCTGTGCTTCTGCTGTGGCAAACCTGTATGTTTCGTATACTCCAGCCCAGTATGATCTTGGTGTTCTAGTACTGGCACCAGTGTTCCCTGCTTCTGGTCCATCAGCTACTACCTAGATTCCAGGAAAATCAGTATCCAGTTATTCCTCTTCCGTGGCCACCCAGATACCAGTGACCCCAGGATCTAGTTCTACAGCTGCTGTTGCTTGTCTAGTGCCAGAAACCCCAGTTTGAAGTGGTCCTGCTGCTGTGGCCACCCAAGAGCCAGAGACCCAAAAGATAACTCATTCAGGTGTTGTTTATATCTAAGTTTTAATGACCCCAGCACTCAGTATTCCTGCTGCTTTTTCCATCCAGGTGCCAACTATCCCTTCCTCTGGTCATGCTGCTGCTACGCAGGTGCCAGTGGACCTTGCTTCTGATCCTGAAACTGCTACTCATGTTCCTGTAAGCTCAGTGTCCAGTTTGTTCACTGCTGTGGCCTCCTAGAACCGACTGACCCCAGCATCTGTTTTCTAGCTGTTGCTGCTTAGGTGCCAGTAACCCTGGCTTCCAGTGCTCCTGCTGCTGTGTCAAATTAATAGTGTCATTTGCAACAGGCCGTCCTATTGCTGCCACTCAAATTCCTGTGAAACGTCCCAAGCCAGAGGTGAGGGTTGAGGATTTTCATACCTATATGACTAGATACTTGACTGAGACTCGTGAAGTCCTCTGGTGGCTCAGCCTGAGGAATACCACTTTGGCTCTGATCACTATGATGAGGAGGATGATATAATTGATCTAGCAGAGGAGGCACTAGCCCTCACCATGTGTCTCTGAGTATACCACTGTCCCTCCTGCTATTAAGGTCATTCAGGTTCCAGTGCTCCTACTCCCACTGCCACACAGATGCCAGTGACCCACACCACTACCCAACCTACTGTCAAAAAAAATTGCCTTGTCCCAGTGTTCGTACTGCTGTCGTCCAGGTTTTTCTGTATTAAACTTTGATAAGTATTGGATATCGCGTCCATGGAGGAAGACTTGATTCTCTTTGCAGGAGCCCAAACCCGTCCCTGCAAAAAAAATAATAATTCTGCCTCTAATCGCATTGTATTTTTTGTTCTGGAATGCAGATGGCATTGCTGCAGATTGTAATGGTGCCAATGTTTCTTTCCAGAAAAGGCAGATAAAACTCATGCTCCAGCTGGAAGTGTGACCATCGATTATATAGGACAACAAGGTCCCAGAAAGAAGTAACATATATTCTGTGTATTGATTTGACTGAATGATGGGGAGATATCTCAGTTTTATTTATGGTGGCATGTTATCTAGTTGAAATAGTTAAATAACTGTGTGTACATCTTGATATTTGTCTTGGATGTCTTTGAAGATGGTGGTTTTTCCACAAAAATGTTGGTAATAATTGCATCAATTTTGCAATTTCTCTTAAGAGTTTGCCATGTGATACATTTTCTGTATAGATATTTGGGTGACGTGCAGTAGCTGATAAGTGACAGCACCCTGCACTGGTTGCCAAAGGTATTGCAGAGGAAATACACCTTTTTTATAAAGCAGGTAGTCACATACAGAGAGAGAGAGGGTGTGTGTGTTTGTGTACATTTCAATGGCAGAACAGGCCAACACTCGTACCTAAGTGACTTTGAGGGTGGTATGATATTTGGCTCCAGATGTTCCAATGCAAGTTCTAAGGACATTGCCCCCCCTGGTGTCACACAACAATGTATAGGGTGTTCTAAGTGGTCCAACAACCAGCAAACATCCAGTCAATGACACTTCTGTCGCCAGAAACATCTTGTTGATGCGAGTGGCTACCAGAGGGAGGCTAGACTTGTGCAGTGACCAACCGCTATCTCAGGCAACTGCAGGATACTGCAAATCTGCATGGGCCAGGATCCCCAAAAACACGTCTGCCATCTTGTGTGATCTATTTCCTGACAGGTAGAGTGTGGTGTGAAATACAACGTAGGCTCTACGCTGATAGGTTGGTCTGCCTTATAAACTGGCCACTCAGTGTACATCCGTGGCATAACCCACATAAAGTATAGAATTAGTAATTACATAATTCAAGATTACACAACAGATTAGAACTGGGGTGTGGAATATGTTGCCCTTTAGCTGCTGCTGGACTACAAATCCCATCATCCTCATCTATTCGTTATCCACCTCTGGTGTAAGGGAACATTGGCTCTGTATGGGTCATAAAGTTAATACTGCCTTGGCCCCATGGGACCACCACCTTTCAGACCAGATAAATTAATCAATGGCTTCAGTCCATCAATTCATCCTCTCCAAGGTTATATTCCTTCTGTTAAACCTTTTATATTATCTTTATTCAGAGGCAAATTTACAATTTCTAGAACGATGTTTTCAAACACTAAAAATAAGCATTTACTAACGTATTATCCCATAAAATCTGACCTGTCATCCAAGGGCAACGTCCAATGCTTGACTCCCTTATCAACTTGTCTGAGTCAGTGATTTTACCAGCAACAAGCCCTGTTACACTCCCATATTTTGGCAAGGTGACCTAACACACAGTATCTAAACACATGATAATATTTACAGAAAGCTTTTGTGTATGAGTGTACATACGGACATAGTAAAATAGGATGTTTTAGCAAGAGGAATTTATTATTAACTGTTTGAGTGCCAGAGGGGTGCACTCAAAGGTTTAAAGGGAAAACACACCCTTAGGATAACTGGCTTAATTTTATTAACAGAAGGGATACCTAGGCAGGCATTATCTATACAGTAGTCAGATAGATCTATTATCTTTTTTATTTAAACTCTGCTGTAGTCTGTAACAGAGTATGGACATTTTGCTTTCTTGAATACATACAAGGCCGTTTAGAATTGTGGGAGGAGCTCTCAGTGGCTCCAGGAAGCCCCGCCCCGATTCTAAATTGCCATTCTTCCTCCCTCTCTCTCAGGCCAGGCCCAGCCATGATTGTCAGGCACGTGCACACATAGACACCAAGGGGGGCTTGAGCACCTGCCCTTTTTGTCCAAAGTGCCCTCTTACCAAAAAAAAAAAAAAGTTGCCTCGCCACCCACACTATCCCCCCCATCGCCCAGTCAGGTCTGTGCCTCTTTCAGGACAGACCTGTAGATGCTGCGCTCCCTCGTCGGCTCTTTAGTATTACAGAGCGCTGGGAGATGACATCATCTCCCAGCGCTCTGCATGAAGAGAAGACCGCGCAGGAGCTCCAGCAGCTACAGGTCTGTGCCAAAGGAGACACATACAGACCTCTCCTGTCACTGGACCACCAGGGAAGAGGTAGGAAATGGACACTGGGGGGCAATGTGGAAATGATGGGGCAATATGGATCTGATGGGGGGGCAAGATGGAGATGATGGCAATGTAGAGATGACGGGGCAATGTATGTGAGGGTAAGCTGGAGCTGATGGCAATATGGAGCTGATGGGGGCAATATGGAGATGAAGGGGGCAATGTGAGGGTAAGTTGGAGCTGATGGGGCAATATGGAGCTGATGGGGGCAATGTGAGGGTAAGTTGGAGCTGATGGGGCAATATGGAGCTGATGGGGGCAATGTGAGGGTAAGTTGGAGCTGATGGGGGCAATGTAGAGCTGATGGGGCAATATGGAGCTGACAGGGGACAATGTAAGGGCAATATGGAGATGATGGGGGGCAATGTGAGGGTAAGTTGGAGCTGATGGGGGCAATGTAGAGCTGATGGGGCAATATGGAGCTGACAGGGGACAATGTAAGGGCAATATGGAGATGATGGGGGGCAATGTGGAGATTAGGAGCATTGTGGAGGTGTCCAGTGAGATGGACAGTGGGGGGGGCACTTCAGATTTCTGTGCCTACAGGCTCCTGAGCTGTAAATTCTTTTTTTTTTTTTTTTTTTTTTAAATATATATTTTGAATAAATAATTTAACTTGAGCCCCTGTCCTCCAAAATGTCTGTGCATGTCCCTGATGATTGTACAGGGCAGTTCTCTCTCTCTCTCTCTCTAATTATATCCATCCCTGCCCATAATTCTAAAATGACATTCCCTTTTATTCATTTATATGGGATACTTGAGAGAATTAAGCAGAGGGTGATTGGCATCGCTAGTAATAAAAGTGCCTGCAGGTCAGTCTGCAATCCCACAGAATTTGTTGTAGGAAATGTATGATGCAGAATTCCTGTGTGACACATGTAACATATGAATAAAAGCAAACATGGAGCAATTATTTAATAACAGTTTACGCATTGTTTAACTTCACAAACAATGAGTAAACTGTTATTAAATGAATAGCAATGTTTCATAAAAACAGCAGCTCAAATTAATCATAGTATTTGGGCCATGGAGAGTGTTATTTCATTACTTTTGTAGTTCAAGAGTAACTGAATGATAAAGTATCCCCCTCCCGCCCCTTTTACCTAGTGTAACACACCTCACCTCAGATGTGGAATCTGGTCTCTTGACCGGACAGATCACAAGGGACAATCTTCTTACTGTGATCATAAGGAAAATCCTGCCCCACTTGACAGGTTTTTCCTTATGATCACTGAAGATCGTCCCTCTCTGTGATCCATCCGGACAGTCTTGCTGCTCTGAGGTGAGCAGTGTTATATCAGTAAAAGGGACGGGAGGGGGATACTTTATCATTCAATTACTCTTGTACCACAACTCTGACAGTATTGAAATAACACTCTCCATGGCCCAAATACTATGAAGATTAATTGGAGCTGCTTTTATTTTGAAATATTACTATCCCTTTAAGAAAAAAAAACATTATAGAAGGTAAAAAAATAAAATAATCCTATTTAATAATTTGCTAGGATGTTTGTCAGAAGCTGTCATGCGCAGTAGAGACTGCTCGAACGCTCAGAGTGCTGGGAGAATTCTGTGCGGAATGCTGGGAGTTCTGTGTGGAATGCTGGGAGTTCTGTGCTGGGAGAATTCTGTGTGGAATGCTGGGAGTTCTGTGCGGAATGCTGGGAGTTCTGTGCTGGGAGCATTCTGTGTGGAATGCTGGGAGTTCTGTGCTGGGAGTATTCTGTGCGGAATGCTGGGAGTTCTGTGCTGGGAGCATTCTGTGCGGAATGCTGAGAGTTCTGTGCTGGGAGCATTCTGTGCGGAATGCTGGGAGTTCTGTGCTGGGAGCATTCTGTGTGGAATGCTGGGAGTTCTGTGCTGGGAGCATTCTGTGTGGAATGCTGGGAGTTCTGTGCTGGGAGCATTCTGTGCGGAATGCTGGGAGTTCTGTGCTGGGAGAATTCTGTGTGGAATGCTGGGAGTTCTGTGCGGAATGCTGGGAGTTCTGTGCTGGGAGCATTCTGTGTGGAATGCTGGGAGTTCTGTGCTGGGAGCATTCTGTGCGTTCGGACAGCACGTTGCGTGAATGACGGCAGTAAGCAGAGCAGGACCAGCCTTTTTACCCTTTGAGTGCCGGAAGGGTATGCAACGCATTGCAAAGCAATGCGTTGCATACCCTTCCGGCACTCAAAGGGTTAAAAATCGTACAGACCTTGGCCCGTGTACAGGGACTTTTACACTATTAATAAATAAAACAAAAAATAGTCACACTAATGAGAGATTTCTCATTCAAAAACTATTGCCAGTTCAAACATGTTTAATCAACAGCGCCAACTAGTGTCTGAAAGGCATTTTTTTTTGTATAATGCAGGGCTACATTCACACTATCGCTCCCCATAGAAAGTGATAGCATCACCTGCTGGCCAGATTATAAAAATGCAGTTTACGTTACAAATAGATTTGCACTGTAGTTACTTTTGAATGAATAATCTCCCAATAGTGAAAGTTCCCTTGCTTAACTCCCTATAACATATGTTATATTAAAGATGTTTTCTGCTCTTTTAACCTGTTGGATTCTGGAAAGGTAATCATTTCATTGATCCACAATACTCTGGAAGCCTGTAGCATCCATGGGGTTAAAAAGACAGATTTAAATCAAATTGAATGTTAATTGTTCTGTATGGTGAGGATGGTCGCCCAGAATCTCTCTACATTTGTCTTTATACATATATCCCAAGGTGTATTTTGATCTGGTGGGAAAGGGGTTAAGAACGAGTTAGGTCTGTCCCGCAATGTTTCCATCAGTAAAGGTCAGAATCCAGACACGGCGGCAGGTGTTACTACAGGTCAACGTGATAGAAACTTACTTCTAGTGACTCAGTCCCTGAGCAAATACATTGCAGCTCTCTCCCTGCAGTTATCTCAATTCACAGCCAGCCTGGTATCTCATGCAAATCATCCAGTAATTACCATTTAATATGGACAGTATCGAGCTGTGAGCTTATGGATATAACTGGTCTAACTGCTCAGACTAACCTATTTCTGTATCAAATACACTGTGATATTAGGCTTTTTTCTATGATAACCATGTGCCCCAGATTATTTCCCAGGCCAATCCTGGATTAATGTGTTTATCATATGTCCCAGGCAAACCCCCGGGAATTAATTAAAGGGATAGTAATACTTAAAATGTAAAAAAAAAAAATAAATAAAAAGTTGTAGGGTTTATCTCGAGTATAACAAGGGTACTCCCACTGCTGAAAGGTGTTTTATTCAAAAGTTATTACAGCTGAATTTTTTTAGGTGCAATATCACAGTGGCCTGAAATTGAACAGTGGCGCTGTTGCTACACCATCCTATGGACAGCTCTGGTCCCGGGACCATAAATCTACATAGGATGTTGTAGAAACATTGTCACCTACATAGCACTGTAAAGCTCCTATCCCAGGGTGGCCACAGCCCACACTTATACACTCAGAACATACAGATTCGAGGGACCAGCAAGAGCCGGAACTTCCACACATGGGGGGTGGCTATCACTCTGTCAGTGTCCCCTCTGTGTATGTCTGTTGCATGTGTGTGTATGTCTGTTGCATGTGTGTGTACATATGTCTGTTGTGTGTGTGAGTGCGTATGGCTGTTGCGGGTGTGTGTATATGTGTTGCGTGTGTATGTATGTCTGTTGTGTGTGTGCATGCGTATGTCTGTTTCGCGTGTGTGCGTATGTCTTTTGCGTGTGTGTGTGTGTGTATGTCTGTTGCATTTTTGTGTGTTAGCATCTGTTGCTCTCATGTGTGTTTGTACATGGCTGTTGTGTGTATTCATCTCTGTTACATGTGTATGTTCATGTGTGCATCTCTGGTGTGTGTGTGTGTATGCATGTCTTTTGCGTATGTCTGCTGCTCACTGTGTGTTGCAAGTGTCTGTGTTTATCAGTGTGTCTACATTTCAGACACATACACCCCAACGGTCATAACATGACGGCCAATGCCGTCCCACATTGCTAGTAGATATATTATATTTGCAGTTGCCTGGATTTGCAGTCCACCACGTTTGATCCACATTTAGTTTCACCTCCACCCAATAAACAATGTACTTTATCAGCCTGAATGAGAGGAGTTATAGCGAGACCCCTAGTGCCCACCCTTTATTTTAATGGGCCATGATTATTGTCTCGATGTAGAGTAGTACGGTTTGCCTCTGTTTAGTTACAGATGACAGCAGAGGTATCCAGCGCATTGCATTTGACCTCTCTGACACTCAAATGATTAACAAGAGATAAAATAGCTATAGAATTAAAATGTACTGGTTCTATTAACTTTTAAGGGCCAGAAGGGTGCAGCATGCATAGCACACCTCTCTTATCCTTAAAGGGTTAATACGGCACTTCTTAACCTGCGTGCCATGACACCATCTTAATGTGCCACTTTTTTCTATGAAAATATTGACAGAAATGTGAATGGTGGGCTTCATATCTATATTTCTAGAAATAGTTATGCACAATACGCTTGGGTTATTTCATTCTAATTGTGATACTCAAGAATTACTATGTAGTAACTTGTACCATTCATTATACTCTTGACAAATGACATCAAATGTTAACTGTTTCCCAAAAATTCCAAACTGCATTTTGGGGTGCCTTGAGCAAAGGCAAACAAAAAAAACCCATTGAAAATCCCTGAGTTAGAGGGAGCCTCACCTATAACAGAATAGAATATAAACAATTAGAATGTCATCAATTATAAATAACGATTTTAAATATCCATTCCCTAACGGTGGGTGGGAAGAGACAGGGACAATACGAGGAGACAAGAGTTCACGCAACCGGTGCTAGAAGCATATCCAGCCAACTCAATACCAGCCCAGATTCCTCCAATCCTTCACTCACCCTCAGCATCCAAACCAATCTCCACCTAATCAGAATATAATAGGAGGGGTAGATCCTCCACCCCATGCCAAAACCAAAACAAACCCTTATACTTGAGCTCCAGGTGCTGGTGGAAGCCAAAAATGTTCAGATTTGAAATTGGAAAAAGTAACAAACGTGCAGGCATATCTGGGAACTTCAGGGTTGGACTGAAATCTACGGGTCTCAGGTTGAAGAGCCACATTCTGAGGGTGAGAGCGCAGTGTTAAATACTATCTCATCTGCACCAATTAACTGCTTATTTAATAACTAAATTGCTGTCATCATGTTAAGGGTTCTTTGATGACCGGTAAGCACACCACCCGGTTAGTGCAAGCAGGGATATATCGCCTGAAATCTACATTCTGGGGAAATTCATGGGTTAATATTTCAAAGATCTCAGGGTTGGATCATTCTGAAAGTTCCCAGGTATGAGTACAGGTTTTCCAAAGATCAAAGTCATGCTGTCAAGTTGTAGTATTATCTGATCATCTTCTAGGATGTTTGAGAATTCCGATTAAAGTGCAACAGTCACTTTGAATTATTTTGCATATTTGCCTACACAACATGTTAACCAAGTCAAACACATATGTTGTTTAGGACAAGAGTTTCTCAGTCGTAGTCATCAAATACCCCTAACAGTTCACTTCTTATTGATTTCCTTGCCCGTGTACAGGTGTGCAATTCATGGATCTTTCAGTCTGATTAGTGCACAGGTATGACAATCCTTAAAACCTGTTAGGAGTACTTGATGACAGCAGTTAAAGGGATAGTAATGTTTCATAATAAAAGCAGCTCTAATTAATCATCATAGTATTTGGACTTTGGAGAGTGTTATTTCAGTTCTGTCAGAGTTGTAGTTCAGGAGTAATTCAGTGATAAAGTATCTCCCTCCCCCCCTTTTACTGATGTAACACTGTTCAGCCAGAGCAGAAGGGAGGTGCCCAGGTAGACTGCAGAGAAGGACAATCTTCAATTAAGATAAGGGAAAAACCTGAAAAGCTTGTCAAGGGGGGCAGGGTTTTCATTGTTCTCATAGGAAGAAGATTGTCCCCTGCTGTTATCTGTCTGGTCTATGGACTGCATTCCACATCTGAGAAGAGATGGCTTACACTAGGTAAAAGGGGCGGGAGGGGAAACTTTGCTTGTGAATATCTCTCAAACCATAAAGGTCTGAGAGATAAGACTTACATCGTTCTTCATGTTTTTTTAATGCCTACAAAATAAAATAAAGTTGAAACGAAGTATTACTATCCCTTTAAGATAAACCTCTAGTTTAGGAAATAAGAATATATTTTTAAGTAGATTATGATCTTCTTCTTTTATAAATAAGGGCCAATGGGGACGATTTATAAAGAGTATTCGTGAATTATTTTTCATGTTATTATGTCATAATGATTTTAACGTGTTGTCTGATTATTAATTGAACAATGGAAGCTTTATAAATACTGCGTTATTTTTTTTTCTTAAAATTTAAATATCTGCCATTAAATATTTGGTGAAAATTATATCGCAATTAGCAACATTTCTTTCTAAATTTGTTGTGCAGTTTTTTTTTTTTCCCAAACCTAACATCACCTCCACAAAAAACTCGACTAAAGAGAGCAAAGACTTCCAAAACCGGCGCAAGCATTTCTATAAATGTCGACCATACGTTTAAGTCCAAAATAACTGCTTTACACAGAACTGCAGTATTTTTAAATCTCCGCAATGTTTCCAGATATTTCTCTAATGTTGTGTCCATCTGATAATTACCGAGCTGACAGGAAGTGTTAGCAAACAAAACTCTATGTAATAACTTATCTTTGCTTTCCCCTGCCCGCTCATAATGCATCGTATTAGTGACTACTATAACCATGACAGCTGCTTCTATACACTTAAAGGGATAGTAATACTTCGTTTTATCTTTATTTTATTTTGTAGGCATTAAAAAAACATGAAGAACGATATAAGTCTTATCTCTCAAACCTTTATGGTTTAAGAGATATTCACAAGCAAAATTTCCCCTCCTGCCCCTTTTACCTAGTGTAAGCCATCTCTTCTCAGATGTGAATCTGGTTGTAAGACCAGACAGATAACAGAAGGGGACAATCTTCTTCCTATGAGAACAATGAACGCACTGCCCCCCGGATAAGTTTTTCAGCTTTTTCCCTTATCTTAATTGAAGATTGTCCCTCTCTGCAGTCTACCTGGGCACCTCCCTTCTGATCTGGCTGAACGGGGGGGGGGATACTTTGCTTGTGAATATCTCTTAAACCATAAAGGTTTGAGAAATAAGACTTAAAGACAAAATAAAATAAAGATAAAACAAAGTATTACTATCCATTTAAGGGTCTGGATTCTATTGCAGGTACTAATTTTATCACTACTTTTATCTCCAGGTTTCACCATAGACTTTAGTAGGAAAATATTTGATAAAACAGGTGGTAACATCACCTGCTATAGAATCCAGCCCAAGGTGATATATTCAAAAAGTTGTGGGAAGTGAAATTTCTGTAACCAGAATGAAAAGGTTCTTACACCATAGTCCGTCAGTTCACAGATATATTACCATCATTTTTTGCATCCAGTTCCACGATCTCCATCAAAAGGAACAAGCAGCTGGCATTTTTCAGATGTGTCCAGTTTTAAAGGGATGGTAATGTTTCACAATAAAAGCAGCTCCAATTAATCTTCGTAGTATTTGGGCCACGGAGAGTGTTATTTCAATACTTTCAGAGTTGTAGTACAAGAGTAATTGAATGATAAAGTATCCCCCTCCTGCACCTTTTACTGATGTAACACTGCTCACCTCAGAGCAGCAAGACTGTCCGGATGGATCCCAGAGAGGGACAATCTTCAGTGATCATAAGGACAAACCTGTCAAGGGGGCAGAGTTTTCCTTATGATCACAGTAAGAAGATTGTCCCTTGCTGTGATCTGTGCGGAAAAGAGACCAGATTCCACATCTGAGGGGAGACGGCTTGGGACGGGAGGGGGATACTTTGTCATACAATTATTCTTGAACTACAGCTCTGACAGTAGTGAAATAACACTCTCCATGGACCAAATACTATGAAGATTAATCAGAGCTGCTGTTTTTGTGAAACATTACTATCTCTTTAAAAGTGGGCATGGCTTAATCTACCATCACATTGTAAGGTATTTTCAGAAATATGCCGTCACTTTTTGTCTGATTAACGTCATTTTTTCCCGACAAAATAAAAAACAGTCTAAGCTTGGAGAAGACAAATTAACCCCTTAACGACCCTTGACGGTCATAGCATGTCATAGGTCGATCCGAGTTAACGACCCATGACGTACTATGACCGTCATGGAATTCCGGGCTCCCCCTGTGGCTGCACGCCGTTCGGGGAGTCCGGAACCGGAAGGAGTAAAAAAAAAACAAAAACAACAAAAAAAAAACAAAACTCTGTGGTCCTTAACTGACTGAGCCGATCGTCTGGCCGTTAAAGGGTTAAAGTACTATTAGAAGATGTGGTGAGAAGCTGTAGTCTAGAGTTAACTGGTAAAAAAAGTGTGTTTCAAAATTTGTCATTTTAAAGACAAAAAAAAAATTCATTTCAAAGGCAAAATTAAAAGACATTTTTAACATCAGAATCTGTAAGGGCAACATCCATCAAGCTCACCTTACCACCATTTGTAATTCTTTACGACACATTTTCAAACATAACAGATTTACTTCTGAAAATACCGACTTTTTGCCACCAACTTACCATACAACAATTTTTCGATATGACGATTTTTTGAGCATCGTGCCCATAGACAAAAAGCGCTGAAAGGCGTGGCAGGGTTTTTAGCGTGCCAGAGGAGTGTGCCATGCATTGCAAGCAATATGTGGCACGTATCATTGCCAGATGACTACTTTAACCCTTTAAGTGCAAGAGGGCTGTCCAACTCATGCAAAGCAATGTGATGGACACCCCTCCAGTACTCAAATTTATTTATTCCCCCTCCTCCACACTTATTTTCCTTCTTCAGTTTTTTTTTTTTTTTTTTTAATGCATTTGTTTCTTACAGGGAGCTCCCTGAATTTCCATTTCCAGAGAGCTTTCTGTCAGGCATGTGAAAGCAGGGTTAGTGATACAATGCAACACTAACCTGAAGCAGAAAAGTCTGGCTCAGCTGGGTTGAGCAGATCATTGCTTTAAAGGGATAGTAATGTTTCAAAATAAAAGAAGCTCTAATTAATCTTCATAGTATTTGTGCCATGGAGAGTGTTATTTCAATACTATCAGAGTTGTAGTACAAGAGTAATTGAATGATATAGTATCCCCCTCCTGCCCCTTTTACCTAGTGTAAGCTGCCTCCCCTCAGATGTGGATTCTGGTCACTTGACCGGACAGATCACAGCAAGGGCCAAAGCTCCACCCAGCAACCTCGGCTGGTGGCTGGATCCTGCCTTCTTACTGACTGCTCTGTAGTCATGCGGTGCAGAGCGGGCAGTCTCTATTGCGCATGACTGCGTAGTGACGAACTTTTTAGCAAATTATTATATGGGATATGCATTTAAGGTTTGTCATACCACCCACCTGCCTTCTCCCCTCCAAGGTATACGGTACATATTAATGTCACAGCAATTATCTGTTTTCTGTTTTATCTCTACTGACCAGACCTGCTGTGTATTACAGGAGGTTTAATAACATTTCTCTGTCATCCAATACAGGTTACTGGTAACTCAGGGGTAGGCAATCAGCCCCTTTAAGTAGGAGGGAACAATTCTGAGAAGTGACTGCTGGGTGGAGCCTACCTCCTCTCCTTAGCTTGGCTAGCCAATCCCCTTCCAGTAAGATTTGTTCCTTGGTCAAGACACAAGGCAAGAGAACAGTTCTGCTATATAGTTTTAGTTTTTTATTATTTTCTGTTAGATATGGAATACCACGATTAGGCGGATTACCATCACTGACAATTCCCATCACCCAAATGTGGATAGCTCAGTTTACCAGGTGCTTTTGTGGACCTAAGCCCTGGGGGGAAAATCTTGGCTGCAAGTTCATTCCCCAGGAGTTGCCCACTGAGGCTTCTTCTTGGTAATCTGAAGACAGAAGATCTGCTGGAAAAGGTGAGCACCCTTTTAGTGCTGAGGTCCACGTGTCCCATGCTTCCCCTCCACACAGGGGTCTCATTTAGAGTTCCTATTATACACTCCTGCACTCATTGGGTTTATCTGTATGCCTGTGGGGTGTTTGGAGCAAGTTTCTGGGGTAACGTAACCCTTTTGCTGCTGGTTGGCATACTTTGCAGGGTTGTGAGCACTTTCCCTACTGAGATAAGTCTTTATTGGGTCTCCTGACTTGTTCTAGTGGGTTTTTGAGTTTGTTTTACATTTTGTAATCACTTTGCTAAATTTATATTCCGGCGTGCTTTTAACGCATAGACACCATTGCTCCTTTCACTTCTATGGGACTTTACAGTTTGGGACATATCTCTGCAACCGTTCCACATAGCGAGGTCAGAGATGGCTCATGTTGTTGGTCTGCCATTGCTCTGTCTTCTGGTCAACTTTCTGGGCATGTTGGGGGGCTCAGGGGGCTTCGGGCACTGTTGGGGTACTTTTTTCCAGTGAAACTACAATTCCCATGAGCACTTGCTTCACGTGCTCGTTTCTGATTGGCTCCTGCCACAGCAGCCGTTTTGTGCCTTCTCTGATTGAGTATCCTATGCAGGGCTTGGAGTCTCCTTCTCTCCTCCGCAGTTTAGTCCTTCGCCTACCAGATAAGTCTAATTTAGAGTTTCTGGGGTGATTTTATTTATCATACACAAAATTTTCTGTCTGTTTCTGATAATTTGACCATTTGTCTCTGTGAGATTGTCTATTCCATTAGACCTTGGGTCTAGGCCTAAGATTAAGGATACTGGGGGTGTCTGTGTCCCCCATTGCTCCTCATTTCACTCAGGTTTACCTAGAGAATAATCAGGTCATGTTTGCCCAGCATGCGCTGCTGCCCCTTAATCCCCTGCGGGGACCTCCAGCCCTGCACTAGAGCCAGTTTGGCTGCAAGAGTTTAAAGCTACTATCAGGGACCTCTGGTCCACCTTACAACTCCTTCCATCCACCTTGCAGGGGGTCTTCCAATCGTGGCAGGCCCCCACCCCTATCAGATCTTCCCTGCCTAAACCGCTGGGTGTACCTGATGTGTCTGTTTCCTCTGAAGAGGAATTATTGGTGGACACTGATGATGAAGACTGCTCTGCTGTCTCTTCCTCTCAGATTTTTGGGGATCCCTTTGAGGCTGGTCCTGTCCCCTCAGCTGAGGGCCTGCTCAGGGCTGTGTTGAACACCCTGAACATACCCTTGGTGCAGGAGGTTTCTTCAGATCCCTCCAATGTGCTCCAGGAGCCTGTTAGGCCCCATACTTGTTTTCCACCTAACCCCACTCTTGACCGCTTGGTGTCTGAGGAGTGGAAGTTTCCAGACAGTAAATAGTAAATAGGAAATTTGCTAAGCTTTATCTGTTCTCTGAAACAGCCCTTGCTCAGTGGGTTCATCCTCCCAAAGTGGATGCCCCTGTCTCCAGGCTTTCTAAGTCCATTGCCTTGCCTGTGGCTGATGCATCTGCTCTGAAAGACTGGACTGACAAGAAGCTTGAGACTGCTCTCAAGGCTATTTTTACGATGGCTGGTTCTGCCCTTCTCCCAGCTTTTGCTGCGGCGTGAGTGAATAGAGCTGTGGTTGTTTGGACTGAACTACTGCTGACATGTTGCGGCTTCTTGCCAACATCTCTGAGGCTCAGCATTATGTTTCTGCTGCTCTTTTTGATGCTGTGCGTACGGTAGCCAGGGTTTCAACTATGTCTGTGGTAGCCAGACGTGCTCTTTGGTTCAAAATCTGGTCTGCTGACATGGCCTCCAAGAGGGCTGTCCTGTCCTTGCCCTTTCAGGGCACCTCACTGTTTGAGCCTGATCTCAAGGATCTGATTAGTGAAGCCACTGGAGGGAAGAGTACTCACCTGCCAGTGGTCCAGAGGAAGAAGGCGCCTGTTAAAAGGAATCGTCTTTTTCGTCCCTTTCAGGCTGACTAGCGCCAGGCGGTGCCTCAGGCTCTGCTCTCCTCATCCAAGACTAAGCAGCAATGGAGGTCCAAGTCCTCCGCTAAGCCCAAGGCTTCCAAACCTTCTTCTGCATGACTTGCCGAATCTGGGTCCCTACCCACAGATAGGTGGCCACTTACACCACTACCTTTCGGCTTGGGAGGCCTCTGTGGTGGACCCGTGGGTTTTGCAGGTGGTGGCTACAGGGTACAGGATCCCCTTCACCTCTCTTCTCTCTCTCCTCTGGGAGCAGAAAAGCGCCGCCTTTTCAAGGGAGCCATTCAGACCCTTCTGGACAAGGTGGTCTTGGAACCTGTTCCTCCTAAGGAACGGGGGTTGGGGTTCTACTCTAACCTCTTTGTGGTTTCCAAGAAGGATGGCGGCTGCCATCCCATTTTGGATTTGAAGGATCTCAACTCCTTTGTGGTCAGGTCCCAGTATCACCAGGAGTCTCTACTCACGGTGATCACTACCATGTCTCCTGGGGAATTTCTGGTCTTGCAGGATCTTCAGGATGCTTATTTACACATCACCATTCATTCAGAGAGTCAGCAATATCTTCGTTTTACCTGCGACTGAGGGCATTTCCAGTTTTCAGCCGTCCCCTTTGGTGTGACCATGACTCCTCAGGTCTTCAACAGAGTACTGGGAGCATTGATTTCCGTCCTCCATCGGGAAGGCATCAGATTACCCCATACATGAACGACGTCCTTCTGAAGGCATCTTCTCTGGAACTCCTTCATCAGCAGGTGCAGGATTGCATTCATGCTCTGTCCTGTCACAGGTGGATCATCAATCTGGACAAGTCGGACCTTGTTCCGTCACAGAAGATGGTGTTTCTGGGCCTCCTTTTTGATACCCAGAGAGGGATGGTGTTTCTCATGGACGAAGTGGCTCATCAGATAGCACTGAAGGTCCAAGCTGTCTTGTCTCAGGATCCGGTTCAAGCCAAGACATTGTCATCCCTGGTGGGGAAGTTCATTTCCACCATAGAAGGGGTTCCGTTTGCCATGGCTCATACCAGGGAACTTCAGAGGTTTCTAATCCTGGCATGCAGGGGTTGACCGAATTTCCTGGAGAGGTCCCTATCTCTCCCTCTTCACGTGGAGCTGAGCCTCTCGTGGTGGCTTAACCTGAACAATCTCCTGAAAGGCAGGTCCTTCCTGGTGCCATTCTGGACAAAAGTGACGACAGATGCCAGCCTCTCTGGATTAAGTGTGGTCCTGGGGCACTTGAATGCTCAGGGCCGGTGGACCCAGGAAGAATTTCTCCTTCCCATCAATGTCCTGGAGCTTCGGGCTATATTTCATGCCCTGCGACACTGGACACGTCAGCTGGAGGATTGCCCGGTCAGGCTACAGTTGGGCAATGCAACAGCGGTAGCCTACATCAACAAGCAAGGCGGCACAAGAAGCTTCGCAGCTTGGCTAGAGGTCAAGGCTATTTTGCCCTGGGAAGAGGAGCATGTCCCTGCCATTTCCACAGTTCATATTCCTGGCGTAGACAATGTTCTGGCAGACTTCCTCAGTCAACACATAGTGGACAGCAGAGAGAGGGAACTGCATCAAGAGGTGTTCGACCTCATTGTCCAGTTGTGGTGTCTTACATGCATTGACCTGATGGCAACACAACAGGAAGGTTCCAACATTCTGCTCTCGCTGGGTGGATTCCCTGGCTCTAGCAGTGGATGCCTTGTCGATCCTGTGGGGTTTTCCTCTGGCCTACATCTTTCCTCCCGTTCCCCTGTTGCACAGGGTGATACGGAAACTGCAACTGGAGTGCTGCCCAGTCATTCAGATTGCTCCGTACTGGCATCAGCAGGCTTGGTTTCCAGAGCTTCTGGATCTCTCAGCGGCGGAACCTCTTTGACTTCCCTAACGTCCAGATCTTCTTCTACAGGGTTACCTGTGGAAGGAGGATGTTCATTATCTGGCTTTGACGGCATGGAGATTGAATCCTCAATTTTGAAGAAGAAGGGATTTTCTTCTGGTGTCCATTGACACTTTGCGGTTATTGTTGAGCTATTCATGATCTGTTGGTTCGTTGGTGCTTTGGTGACTTTGGGGGCCTGCGCCTGGTCCTTGCCTTACTTCCCACCTCTGGGTTGGACATCCCAGAGTTACCAGTAACCTGTATTGGACGACAGAGAAAAGAGGATTTTAGTCTTACCTGTTAAATCCTTTTCTCTTAGTCCATACAGGTTACTGGTCTCCCACCCTGTCAAGGGACCATGCTTGGTGCTCCTGTGGCAGAACTTGAGGGTCCTTTCGGGTTCATGCTCACAGGAGTCTTCATTTACCTTCTTACTACCTAGTCAATAGTTAGTTTTCAAATCTTACTGGAAGGGGATTGGCTAGATGTAAGCTAAGGAGAGGAGGTAGGCTCCTCTCAGCAGTCACTTCTCAGAATTGTTCCTGCCTACTTAAAGGGGCTGATTGCCTACCCAAACTTACCAGTAACCTGTATGGACTAAGAGAAAAGGATTTAACAGGTGAGAGTAAAATCCTCTTTTCATTCTGCAAGACTGCAAAGGAATCAATACTACCCTGGAGGGGAGTTTCTAGGTTCCCAAAGACCCCATACTTGAGCCACCCTAATGCCATTAGTGCCCCCTGCAGCCCGATTGCATTATTACCATAACACGCCCCAAGCTGTAAACAAGATCAGGGTCTTTGGTTCCCTCAACCATTTCCTAGCAAGGCCCTTGCTAACCTGCAGTGAATATTTATCGTAAACGTCTTGAATTAACCCTTTGAATGCCAGTGGGGTACACAACACATTGCATACTAGTTTATTGTGCACACTCACACATTAACATGGTGTTCACATTGGTTATATCAATAAAAAAAAACAAGAAAACTTCAGAATCATCTGGCTTTTTTTTAATATTACGTGCATTTAACCCTTTGATTGCCAGAGAGGTCGTTGCAATGCGTTGGAGACATCTCTGGCAGTCAAAGGGTTTAGGAACACTTGTAATAACCCCCCACATGCCTCAATTTAATTGGTACTAGATACAATGTCCACTGAGGAAGACATGACCTTTTTTTTTGCCATACTCTGGGACCCCAAACTCCTCCTACTGAGAATTCATCATTGAGTGGAGTTTGGGCTTCTGGACTCCGGCAACAAACAATCATTTTTACCTCAATACTAATTAATGATTAATAATGGGGAACCAATCCCCAGTGGACATTAGGATTTTCTGTCAAGGTAAAGTTAAGTGGGGGTTATTACTAGGGGTTGCTGTTCCTTTAACCCTTTTGCTTACCCCTCTCGTCCTTAAAGGGTTAAAGCCTAGGGTGACTTGCGGATATAAAACATTTTCACTGAAAATGATTGAAACTGCAAAAAAGTCAATTGTTGGTCCCCCATCTGTTGTGGACTACAACTCCCTATCATTCCCATCCAGCTGTTGGCTAACTGGGCATGATGGTAGTTGTAGTCCACAACAGAAGGAGGCCCAGCAATTGACTAACCACTGAAATAGGCCTTACCTGTGTGAATTTCCCACAGAAAACAGTATTTTCTATTCTCTGAAACACTGTTGCAACAAAGTCGTCCACGTGAATGTGGCCTTATAAGCAGGGCTGGATTTGTAGTAAGGCAAAGTAAGCATCTGCCTACAGGCACACCCCACAGAGGGGCGCCTGTCATTGGTATCGTTGTTTTGTGTTTTTTTTTTTTTAATAACAATCCCGACCCCCTTGGTGCCCACAACATGGCGAGGTTCGTACCTTCTTCTGCACAAACCTCTATACTGTTGGAGCTCCCTCGTTGTCTCTTTAGTAATGCAGAGTGCTGGGAGATGACATCATCATGACATCATCTCCCAGCGCTCTGCATTACTGAAAAGAAGACTGAGCGGGAGCTCCAGCAGTATAGAGGTCTGTGCAGAAGAAGGCGCAGACCTCTTCTGCTACACTGTTGGACCACCAAGGAGGTAGGAAATGGACATGGGGGTAGGGCAATGTGAGGATAATATGGAGATGACGGGGGGCAATGTGAGGGCAATATGGAGCTGATGGGGGCAATGTGAGGGCAATATGGAGCTGATGGGGGCAATGTGAGGGCAATATGGAGCTGATGGGGGCAGGTTGGACTCCTGTGTGATGGACTAGGTAAGTGCTTCCGTTACACACAGTAATTATACAAATACACCTGACTGCTGTATGATGGACTCCTACCTAGGTAAGTGCTTCTGTTACACACAGTAATTATATAGATACACCTGACTGCTGTATGATGGACTCCTACCTAGGTAAATGCTTCTGTTACACACAGTAATTATATAGATACACCCGACTGCTGTGTGATGGACTCCTACCTAGGTAAGTGCTTCTGTTACACACAGTAATTATATAGATACACCTGACTGCTGTGTGATGGACTCCTACCTAGGTAAGTGCTTCTGTTACACACAGTAATTATATAGATACGCCTGACTGCTGTATGATGGACTCCTACCTAGGTAAGTGCTTCTGTTACACAGTAATTATATAGATACACCTGACTGCTGTATGATTGACTCCTACCTAGGTAAGTCCTTCTGTTACACACAGTAATTATATAGATACACCTGACTGCTGTGTGATGGACTCCTACCTAGGTAAGTGCTTCTATTACATACAGTAATTATATAGATACACCTGACTGCTGTGTGATGGACTCCTACCTAGGTAAGTGCTTCTGTTACACACAGTAATTATATAGATACACCTAACTGCTGTATGATGGACTCCTACCTAGGTAAGTGCTTCTGTTGCACACAGTAATTATATAGATACACCTGACTGCTGTATGATGGACTCCTACCTAGGTACGTCCTTCTGTTACACACAGTAATTATATAGATACACCTGACTGCTGTGTGATGGACTCCTACCTAGGTAAGTGCTTCTGTTACACACAGTAATTATACAGATACACCTGACTGCTGTGTGATGGACTCCTACCTAGGTAAGTGCTTCTGTTACACACAGTAATTATACAGATACACCTGACTGCTGTGTGATGGACTCCTACCTAGGTAAGTGCTTCTGTTACACACAGTAATTATATAGCTACACCTGACTGCTGTGTGATGGACTGCTATGTAGGTAAATTATCTGGGCATAGATCCCATTTATTGTATACAATCACTTTAAAGCTTGAAGTGATGCTGTGCCTTTAAGATCCAGCTCACCTGTGCAGCTCTCCCCTGGGCGTGACTGGAACTGGTTCCACTACAGGCTCTGTTTCCAGTTCGGTAGCACAGTCCCTTTGTATACTCTGAACTAGGAAGTCACAGCAGTGGGACGTTTGTGAGCTCAATGCTTTCTGTAGTAAACGTTAAGCGACCGGGGAGACCGTCAGGATACAGATTTCTCAATGCCCCTGCTGGGGTCTTAGCTGAGAATCCCGAGAACGTTGCTTCTGACTATCACACCTGCAATCTGGAGTTAAATAATGTGAGTTTAACCCTTTGGATTTTACTAGTGTTTACCAGACTACACTGTTTAGAAAGAGACGTTCAGCAAGTGGCTTTATAGTTAACACTTTAACCCTTTGAGTGCCAAAGGGGTATGCAGCGCATTGCTCTGCAATGCGTTGCGTGCATACACTTCTGGCACTCAAAGGGTTAATGCTGTATGCAGTGAATCTGTCTTTGTGATACTTTTACCCTTATAATACTTGAAGTGTATACAACAACATTGCAGTAGGTTAACCATTTGGTATCATCGGGCTTTGAAATGAGATTTGACCAACCACATGCTCAAAACAAGTTATTCTTGAGAAACTACTTGCACCGTAGGGTACAGTGGAAAAGGGCATTGCTTTAAAAGGTGCTTTTAACCCTTCAATGCTACCATACCTCCCAACATTTCAAATTTCCAAAGAGGGACACTTGTGTTTTAGAGGGTTTTGCTGGGGGTGTGGCTGGTGGGCGGGCATTACTGAGAATTTTTAGGCTGTTTCATGATCTATTGACACCTCCTTGTGTAATCTAATATATGGCTTATAACAAGACCAAAGTATTTTACTTACACAGACTGATTTATACACACATATACTGACGTTTATACAAACCTTTATGTGAGTTTTATTGCTGTGGAATAGGCTGACCAGATCTCACCTTTAACTGGGGACACATAGGAAATAGCCATTTTGCCATACTTCACACTGAAATCGGTGCATTCCTGCAGTATGCATTTCTCCTATGCGTCCCCGGTTAAAGGTGAGGTTTGGTCCGCCTTCTGTGGAGCAATGTGACACCACATGGGACACAGGGACACCAGGGTGATACACTTCGATACACACCACACAGTCTGATCTCCTAAACACAGGGACACCAGGGTGATACACTTATATACACACCACACAGTCTGATCTCCTAAACACAGGGACCCCAGGGTGATACACTTATATATACACCACACAGTCTGATCTCCTAAACACAGGGACACCAGGATGATACACTTCTATACACACCACACAGTCTGATCTCCTAAACACAGGGACACCAGGGTGATACACTTATATACACACCACACAGTCTGATCTCCTAAACACAGGGACACCAGGGTGATACACTTCTATACACACCACACAGTCTGATCTCCTAAACACAGGGACACCAGGGTGATACACTTCTATACACACCACACAGTCTGATCTCCTAAACACAGGGACACCAGGGTGATACACTTCTATACACACCACACAGTCTGATCTCCTAAACACAGGGACACCAGGGTGATACACTTATATACACACCACACAGACTGATCTCCTACACACAGGGACACCAGGGTGATACACTTATATACACAGCACAGTCTGATCTCCTAAACACAGGGACACCAGGGTGATACACTTCTATACACACCAAACAGTCTGATCTCCTAAACACAGGGACACCAGGGTGATACACTTATATACACACCACACAGTCAGATCCCCTAAACACAGGGACATCAGGGTGGGAAAGGGGGACAGGGGGATTTGGGTCTAAAAGAGGGACTATTCCTCGTAAAGAGGGACACTTAGGAGGTATGTGCTACAGATGTTTGCAATGTATTAAAGACCTTTCCAGCCTCAACGGCATTAAAACTGCCATTTACGTAAGTGGGAATTTTAAGAATTTGTATCCGTCTCCTACGTTGCAGTTGGTTTGACCCAAAATCACTTCCACTTTCCTACAGAACAGGTGACATTTACATACAGAATACCTGTTTCCTTTTCTGTGTCTGGATTAGTGCGTTTAACCCTTTGAGTGACTTGGAGGTAAGCAGTGCATTGCAGATCAATATTTCTCATCTCTCTGGAGCTTAAAGAGTTAAATAAACTCAACAGACACAGGATAAAAAAAAAGCACGTGGTGAAATAACTAAAATGCAGTTGACCCATCTAGTCTGAAATGTGTCCTGTTTACCAATAAAGCAGATTTTTTTTTTTACCTTTCGAGTACCTGAGGGCTACTGAACACATTGCTTAACAATGTTTTGTGTACCTCTCTGGCACTCAAAGGGTTTATCTTTAAAATAGCCTTGTACGAAGAGTTCTTAAAATCCATCACTGTAATAGAGCTTACTGCTTTTTCTGGGAAGCTGTTCCATGTAACTACAACTATTTAACCTTTTGGGTGCTAGAGAGAGAGATCCAACTCATTGCGTTGGATAACTCTCTGGCACTCAAAGGGTTAAATTATTTTTCTCTGTCGTCCAATACAGGTTACTGGTAACTTTGGGTAGGCTATCTGCCCCTTTAAGTAGGCAGGAACAATTCTGGAATTGATTTCAGGGGGTGGAGCCTACCTTCTCTCCTTGGCTGCAGCTAGCCAACCAGCTCCAGAAAGACTTGTTCCTTGGTGAAGACACAGGCAAGAGAACAGTTCTGCTATAGTTTTTGAAATTTTTTTTATTTTTCTGTTAGATATGGAATACCACCATTAGGTGGATTACCATAACTGACAATGCCCTTAGGTGTGCCTAGCTCCGTGACCAGGTGCTTTTTGTAGACCTTAAGCCCTGAGGGGGAAATCTTGCCCACTGAGGCTTCTTCTTAATACATGGTAGTCTGAAGACAGAAGATCTGCAGGAAAGGTGAGCAACCCTTTGAGTGCTGCAGGTCCACATGTCCCACAGTGCCCCTGTGCACAGGGGTTTTTCCTTGGGAGTTCCCATTGCACACTCCTGCACTCATTGGGTCTATCTGTATGTCTTGTGGGTGTTTTGGAGCAGGTTTATGTGGTAACTTAACCCTTTAGCTGCTGGTTTGCATCTTTTGGGGGGTTATTGTCACTTTCCCTACTGGGTTCAGTGTTTTTTGGGTCTTCTAACTTGTTCTAGTGATGTCTCATGTAATTTTATTTCACAGTTTTAAGTTTCACAAAATTTGAGTTCCGCTCCTTTTAAGGCACGCTTTACCGCATAGACTCCATTGCTCCATTCACTCCTATGGGACTGTACAGTTTGGAACATATCTCTGCAACCGCTCAACGTATCGACTTCAGAGAGGGCTCATTTTAATTGTCTGACCTTGCTCTATCATCTGGTTACCATTGCAAGTGTGTTGGGGGGCTCAGGGGGCTTCGCCACTGTTGGGGTACTTATTCTGGGAAAACTACATTTCCCACGAGCGCTTGCAGCCATTTTGTGCCTCCTAGAGTGAGTATGCTACTCAGGGCTTGGACGACGACTCTCCTCTGCAGATTAACCCTTCGCCTGCCAGATAAGTGTATTTTAGCGATTTCTGGGGTGAAATTTTAAACTTTCACACTGTAATTGGGTGATTCATTAAATTAAACTTTTTTTTGATACTGTGAGAATGTCTAATCCGTTGGAGCTTGGGGCTAGGCCTAAGACTAAGGATGCAGGGGTTTCTCTGTCCCCTATTGCACACTGTTCCTCATGTCATTCAGGGTTGCCTAAAGAATTCTCAGGTCATTTATGCCCAGCATGTTCTAATGTCCCTGAGAGTCTCTCCCAGGGACCTCCAGCCATGCATTAGAGCCAGTTTGGGTGCAAGAGTTCAAGGATGCTACCAGAGACCTTCAGTCTACATTGCAACTCTTTCCATCCCAATTACAGGGGGTCTTCCACTCATGGCAGACCCCTTCCTCAGTCAGATCTTCCCTGCCAAAACTACAGGGAGTACCTGATGTGTCAGATTCCTCTGAGGAGGAATTGTTGGTGGATTCAGAGTTGAGGAATGTTCTGCTGTGGGCTCCTCTCAGTTTTTTGGGGACCCCTTTGAGGCTGATCCTGAGCCTTTACCTTAGGGCCTGATCAGGGCTTTCTAACCACCCTAAGCATTCCCCTAGTTCAAGAGGTTTCTTCAGATACCTCTGTTTTCCAGGACCTTAAAAGCCCCTTATTTGTTTTCACCTAACCCCACTCTTGACCACCTTGAGTCTGATGAGTGGAAGACATTTTCAGCTCTTCCCTTTGGTCTGACTACTGCTCTTCAAGTCTTCAACTGTGTCCTGGGAGCCTTCTATCCGACCTCCACCGGGACGGCATCAGAGTTACTCCATACATGGACGACCTGCTTCTGAAAGCCCCCTCTGCTGAACTTGTTCATCAGAAGGTTCAGGACTGCATTCATGCTCTCACCCATCACGGGTGGATCATCAACATAGGCAAGTCAGATCTTGTCCCATCCCAGCGTCTGGTCTTCCTGGGACACTCAGCAGAGCATGTTTTTTTCTCACGGAGTAAGTGGCTTATCAGATCGCCCAAAGAGTATCTGCTGTTCTGGCTCTCGATCCAGTTCCAACCAAGAAGCTGTCCTCTCTAGTGGGGAAATTCATCTCCGCCATAGAAGCGGTCCCATTTGCCATGGCTCACACGAGGGAACTCCAGAGGTTTGTGATCCAGATGTGCAGGAGTCAGTTGGACCTTCTGTCAGTGTCACTTCCCCTTCATGTGGAACTGAGTTTGTCCTGGTGGCTCGACCTCTCCAATCTGCTGAAGGTCATATCCTTCCTGGTATCCTTCTGGACCATGGTGACGACAGATGCCAGCCTCTCTGCATGGGGAGCGGTCCTGGGTTGCCTGAGTGCACAAGGTCGGTGGTATCTGGAGGAATCTCTTTCCCATCAACGTGTTGGAGCTTCGGTCAATATTACATGTCGTTCGTCATTGGACTCCCCAGCTGAAAGAATGCCCAGTCCAGGTACAGTCCGACAACGCCACGGCCATGGCCTACATCAACAAGTAGGGCGGAACAAGAAGTCTTGCCGCCTAGTTAGAGGTCAAGGCTATTTTGTCCTGGGCAGAAGAACACATTCCTGCCATATCCGCAGTGCACATTCCTGGCATAGACCACGTCATGGCAGACTTCCTCAGTCGACACATGGTGGACAGTGGAGAGTGGGAACTGCACCCAGAGGTGTTCTCCCTCATTTTTCAAATGTGGGGTCTTCCTTACATCAACCTGATGGCAGGTGCTGAGGTTCTGCTCTCGCTGGAGGGATCCTCTAGCTCTAGTGGTGGATGCCATGTCCATTCCTTGGTTATTTCCTCTGGCTTACATCTTTCCTCCCCTTCCCATGTTCCACAGGGTGTTACAGAAATTGAGACTGGATTGCTGTCCAGTCATTCTGATTGCTCCATACTGGCCTCAGCAGGCTTGGTTTCTGGAGCTTCTGGATCTGTCAGTGGCGGAGCCATTCCGGCTCCCTTGCTGTCCGGATCTTCTTCTACAGGGTTACCTGTGGAAGGAAGATGTTCATCGTCTAGCTTTGACGGCTTGGAAATTGAATCCTCAATACTGAAGAAGGGTTTTTCTTCTAGTGTGGTGGCTACTATGCTTAGTGCCCACAAACCGGTTTCTTCTAAGGCCTAACATCATGTTTGGTCGACCTTTGTATCCTGGTGTGCTGACAGGGACCTGTCTCATGATTTTGTTCTGCCTACAGTCCTGGCCTTCTTGCAGGACCTCAGTCTTTGTTCCCTTAAGGTTCAGACTTCTGCTCTCTGTTTTCTTTCAGAGGCGCATTGCTATTCTTCCTGATGTCAAGGTTTTCTTTCAGGGAGTTGCTCATACTCACCCTGTTTTCAAGTCTCCCACTCCTCAGTGGGATCTTAGTTTGGTCTTGGGCGTCCTTCAGCACTCTCCCTTTGAGTTCTTGGATACTATTCCTCTACACCTGCTGACGTGGAAAATGGCCTTTCTCCTGGTGATCGTGTCTGTTCATCGTGTTGCGGAGTTACATGCTTTGTCTTGCAAACCACCCTTTTTGGTGTTTCAGAAAGACAAGGCGGTACTTCTCAGGAGTTTCTCCCAAAGGTGGTTTCGGAGTTCCACATCAATCAGGAGATTGTGGTGCCTTCTTACTGCCTTGACCCTACCTCTGACAAGGAGAGGGATCTCCACTTGTTAGATGTGGTGTGTTGTCTCAAGTTTTATCTACATCGCACCGAGTCCATTAGACAATATGAAGCGCTGTTCGTCATTCCTGAGGGCCCCAGGGCAGGAAGACCTGCATCCAAAGTGACTATTGCACCTTGGACCAAGTCCACTATTTGTAAGGCGTATGAGCGGAGGAAGAAGCCCATTCCCTTTTGGGTTATGGCTCATTCTACCAGATCTATTGGGGCTTCTTTGGCTTACAAGAATCAGGCCTCCGCTGGTCAGTTGTGCAAGGCTACCACTTTGTTGTCTGTGCACACCTTTTCGAAGCACTACCGTGTTGAAGTGCTGGCATCAGCTTACGCCAGCTTTGGGAGGAAAATCCTGGAGGCACTCTTGCCTGTCTAGGATCTTCTTTGGTTCTTGGTGCTTCCTTCACTTTTAAGCCCTGTTGGCTCTAGTTCCATGTGGTGTGTAACAGTTTTTGGGGTGTTGTTATCCCTGCTCAGTGTCCGCTGGGCTATCTCTGATCTGATGGTTCATATCTGCTCTGGTGACTTTAGGGGCCTTACGCCTGGTCCTTGCCTTACTTCCCGCCTCTGGGAAACTCAATGGTTGGACATCCCAACCAGTAACCTGTATTGGACGAAAGAAAAAAGGGGATTTTAGTCTTACCTGTTAAATCCTTTTCGCTTAGTCCATACAGGTTACTGGTCTCCCACCCTGGCAAGGGACCATGTTTGGCTCTCCTGTGGCAGATTGTGGGGGTCCTTCTGGGTCATGCTCACAGGAGTCTCCTTTCACTTTCTGGTCAGTAGTTAGTGTCTCAAATCTTTCTGGAGCTGGTTGACTAGCTGCACCCAAGGAGGGAAGGTAGACTCCACCCCCTGCAATCAATCTAGAATTGTTCCTGCCTACTTAAAGGGGCAGATTGCCTACCCAGAGTTACCAGTAACCTGTATGGACTAAGAGAAAAGGATTTAACAGGCAAGACTAAAATCCTCTTTTCTTTAACAATGTTCACTCTATCCTGTCCTTTTTGTACTTTCAAGAATATCATTTTTTTTTTTTTTAAATTTAAATATTATATAAAAATATGCATGTAAGGTTTGGCATACCACCCACCTGCCGTCTCCCCTCCAAGGTATACTTATTAAAGGGATAGTAGTGTTCACAAAAACGGCAGCTCCATTTAATCTTCGTCGCATTTGGTCCATGGAGAGTGTTATTTCAATACTGTCAGAGTTGTAGTACAAGAGTAATTGAACGATAAAGTATCCCCCTCCCGCCCCTTTTACTGATGTAACACTGGTCACCTCCGAGCAGCAAGATTGTCCGGAAGGATCGCAGAGAGGGACAATCTTCAGTGATCATAAGGAAAAACATGTCAAGGGGGGGACAGGGTTTTCCTTATGATCACAGTAAGAAGATTGTACCTTGCTGTAAGCTGTCTGGTCTTAAGACCAGATTCAACATCTGAGGTGAGCAGTGTAACATCAGTAAAAGGGGCGGGAGGGGGATACTTTATCATTCAATTACTCTTGTACTACAACCCTAACAGTATTGAAATAACACTCTCCATGGCCCAAATACTAGGAAGATTAATTGGAGCCGCTTTTATTTTGAAACATTATTATCCTTTGAAGGTCACAATGTGTTTCCAGATAAGTTCTGTATATTTGTTACACCCAAAAAGTTACTTATGCTATCACACTGGAGACTTCAGTGCAGCGTTATTAGTAATGTGCCAAACACACCCAGACAGGACAGCTTGTCTTCAATACTGCTGTTCACTTCTGAGAATTTCACCTCTCTTAATGGACAAGACCTCGGCAAGCTGCAACTTGACTGCGCTTGTAAATTGGGCAAATCTAGGTTGCAACAAGCTGACAAGCTGACCCTGACTACACGGATTGTTCACACAAGTGATTCTGGGGGATTATATGCCACTTGCATCCTCCAGTGGCTGGCCAATAACTACTTTTAGTCACTTAATAACAAAAGGAGTGGGCCGGTCTTGTGACGCACCTCCATGTGTCGTATATGTGAGAGAACCAAAGGGTGAGATTGGGACAAGGAAAGTACGTTGGCACCAGCACTAAAGTGGAGAGCAGCCAAGTTATCAGTGTGAACTAACTTAGGCTGATTAGACATCTTTAACTGGATACCCTTATGAAATATACACACTGCAGGGCTGCCTTGATTTTAGTGTAGCCCTGGTTTACTGTGTCCTCTACTAAAGGTGAAGTTTGGTCAGTTTAAAATTAAGCCTAATGCGGGGAAGTAATTCGTTATTGGAGATCCCCATTGCACTATGTTGGGACCCGTCACAAAAATTATTTTCACAGTTATAGCTAGATCCTGTTGGATCCTGCGAAGATAGGTATATCTGGGATCAAAGTACTGTTGAGCCCCCAGAGAAAGATCATATTCTGTGATCAGGGGGATGTAAATGATGCAATTTGCAACATAAAGGTGGTGGAGCTTAATTGGGTGGGTGGGTTTTATAGTCCTTGTGTTATAAAGTGGGTGGGAAGGAGGAGAAGTGGGGGAACAGGGTAAGGATGAGAAGAAGTGGGAGGAACAGGGTGGGAAGGAGGAGAAGTGGGTGGGAAATGGGAGGAACAGGGTGGGAAGGAGGAGAAGTGTGGGGAACAGGGTGGGAAGGAGGAGAAGTGGGTGGGAAATGGGAGGAGCAGGGTGAGAAGGAGGGGAAAGTAGGAGGAACAGGGCGGAAAGATGGAGAAATGGGATGGAAGTTGGTGGAACAGGGTGGGAAGTAAGAGAAGTAGGTGGGAAATGGGAGGAACATGGTGGGAAGGAAGGGAAATGGGAGGAGCATGGTGGGAAGGAAGGGAAGTGGGAGGAACAGGCTGGGAAGGAGGAGAAGTGGGTGGGAAATGGGAGGAACAGGCTGGGAAGGAAGGGAAGTGGGAGGAACAGGGTGGGAAGGAGGAGAAGTGGGAGGGAAGTGGGAGGAACAGGCTGGGAAGGAGGAGAAGTGGGAGGAACAGGCTGGGAAGGAGGAGAAGTGGGAGGGAAGTGGGAGGAACAGGGTGGGAAGGAGGAGAAGTGGGAGGAACAGGGTGGGGAGGAGGAGAAGTGGGAGGGAAGTGGGAGGAACAGGGTGGGAAGGAGGAGAAGTGGGAGGAACAGGCTGGGAAGGAGGAGAAGTGGGAGGGAAGTGGGAGGAACAGTGTGGGAAGGAGGAGAAGTGGGAGGGAAGTGGGAGGAACAGGGTGAGAAGGAGGGAAGTGGGAGGAACAGGGTGAGAAGGAGGAGAAGTGGGAGGAACAGGCTGGGAAGGAGGAGAAGTGGGAGGAACAGGGTGAGAAGGAGGGAAGTGGGAGGAACAGTCTGGGAAGGAGGAGAAGTGGAGGAACAGGGTGAGAAGGAGGGGAAAGTAGGAAGGAAGTGGGAGGAACAGGTTGGGAAGGAGGAGAAGTGGGAGAAGCAGGGTGGAAATAAGAAGTGAGTGGAACAGGGTGGGAAGGAGGGGAAAGTTGGAGGAACAGGGCGGAAAGAAGGAGAAATGGGATGGAAGTTGGTGGAACAGGGTGGGAAGTAAGAGAAGTGGCTGGGAAGATGGAGATGGGACCTCCTTGTATGATGGGTGCAGGTGCGGCTTCATCCCCTGCCCTTGATCTAGTGGCAAAATACAATTCCCTGTTACAAGTGTACAAAAAAACTACACCGCAGGGCGCAAATAGAAATTCTAGTTGATCCTAAAAAGTGCATTTAAGTAACCCCTTGCATGCTGGCATTCAAGGTGTTAAAATCCTCATGTTAAATCATTGGTAATTTTCACTTGTCTCCTGTGGTGCAGTCAGTGTAAGTCTCCCGACCTTGATACAACTTTATAATATTTAACATGAGCAAATCTCTTCTTAACCCTATGAGTACAAAGCAATGTGCTGCGGGGCCCTCTGGCACTCAAAGGGTTAAAGCCTTTTAGTGTGTGTATGTATGTATATCTTTATATACTGCCATACATGTACACCACTATTTAGAGAAATACTAATAGTATAGTTATAAAAAAAAATATGGGACCGGATTAACCCTTTGATTGCCAATGGAGTTTGCAATGCATGGCTCAAAGGGTCAAGAGCAACTAGCTAAGTTGCGATCAGTGCATTATTAGCAGGTGAAAAAAGTGCAGCAAAGGGAATAGTACACTGGGAAAGGGACCCTGCCACAAAGAGCTTACAATCATACCTGGGAACTGTCAGGATCTGACCAAAATCTCAGAGTGAGAGAGTCCAGTGTTTCCCACTATCTAATCCTCTCCAGTTAAAGGGATAGTAATATTTCACAATAAAAGCAGCTCCAATTAATGTTCATAGCATTTGAGTCATGGAGAGTGTTATTTCACTACTGTCAGAGTTGTAGTACAAGAGTAATTGAATGACAAAGTATCCCCCTCCCAACCCTTTTACTGATGTAACACTGCTCACCTCAGATGTGGAATCCGGTCCATAGACCAGACAGTTGACAGCAAGGGTCAATATTCTTACTGTGAGAACAATGAACCCCCCCCCCCTTGACAGGTTTTTCAGCTTTTTCCCTTCTCTTAATTGAAGATTGTCCCTCTCTGCAATCTACCTGGGCACCTCCCTTCTGCTCTGAGGTGAGCAGTGTTACATCAGTAAAAGGGGCGGGAGTGGGATACTTTATCATTCAATTACTCTTGTACTACAACTCTGACAGTAATGAAATAACACTCTCCATGGCCCAAATACTATGATGATTAATTAGAGCTGCTGTTTTTGTGAAACATTACTATCCTTTTAACCACTTCTTTAGTCACTAAATCTGTGCTATTTATACCAGAAAGGCAAAGGTCATGGTCCTCTTACACATGATCAATTAGTAATATCCATACCTGTGAACATTCGAGATGAACTGACCCTGAAATGTTTTAGAATCTTAACCCTTTGGGTGCGAGAGGGATACGGAATGCATTGGTTTGCAGTGCATTCCGTACCCCTCTGGCACTCAAAGTGTTAAAGGGGAATTATCACCCCACATAAAGTTTCTCCCCAAGAATTACCCATCTGGTGACTAGCTGAACAATAGTACTATTCGCCAGAATAATTACCTCCTTATAGAGAAATCCTACTGCTGCGAGACTGACGGCCAGGCAACAGCACAGACATCTTTTCTTAGAGACGCCTGTGCTGTCAGTCCTGGTCTCCTCTAGGGGGCGTTGCTTGGTACCTTAAGGTACCGAAAGGGACTGACAGTGCAGATTCTTCTAAAGCTCTGTTGCCTGGCTGTCAGGCAGCAGTAGGATTTCTCTATAAGGCAGTAATTATTCTGGTGATTAGTACTATTGTTCAGCTAGTCCCCAGATGGGTAATTCTTGAGGGGAAACTTTATTTGGGATGATAGTTCCCCTTTAAGGCTTCCATTAATGTAGCTTTTATGCAATTTGTCCCTGATTGCTTTAACCCAGAGACCCTCCAGTCGGTCCAGAAGGAACATTGAACCCTTTGATTGCCAGATAAGTATCCAACACATTGCGCCCAATGCGTTGGATACCTCTCTGGCACGCAAAGGGTTAACATCCAACAATTTAGAGATCTCCCGGCCTAAACACAAACAATACAGGCAGGACCTCTCCCCCTGTGTTTCTGGTGCAAATGGTACCAACTCATAAATAAACATTTAATTTGGCAAATCGTAGAGTAGGTAACACACAACTCTCTCGCCCTGAGAATTTGCCCTTCAGACTGGGTCAAAGCCTGAGAGTTCACAGGTATAATAATATCTCTACCTTGTTGCATGTTATGCACCTTTTGCCGAAAATCTCTAGTGTGGGCAACTTTAACCCTTTGAGTTCTGAACCAATGGATTGCTCACCTCACTGGGAAGCAAAGGGTTAAGATTATGAATTTAATATATTTCAGGGTGAGCTCATTCTGAAAGTTCCCAGATATGCAAAGAGGTATCCAACACATTGCAAAGCATTGGATGAGTCTGTGGCACTCCAAGTGTTAATGCAGGATTCTTACAAAAAACACATTACCCTGTTTCTGGTTCAAACCTGCAGAAAGCATACTCGTACACATCCTACATTAAAGGGAAGGACTAGTCACCTTAACCCTTTAAGTGCCAACGGGGTCGCGACACGTTACTTTGCTATGTGTTGTGCACCTGTCTTTCACTCAAAGGGTTAACTATACTGCAGCTGCTATTTTTCAGTAGGTGGGGGGGGGATTTTCTTTAGTTTCCTCACTTCCTGTGTCTTGCACTGTACAGTACAACTTCCTGTCTGCGAAGGAAGTAAGAAGAGCAAAGGGATATTGATTTCCCCCCCAGCCTGCTTGGGGGGGCGGGGCTACAAAATCATATATCTTAATTTCTTTCAATATATTGATATATTGCCAAAAATGCAGCGTTATCCATTAAAATACCTCAGTACACCTTTTATTTTTGGAAGACACAGGAAGAGGTGCTACAACGGAACCGCCAAACTTCACCAGCCAAAGAGAAGCCTAAGACTAAGTGATACATTCACGAAACGCGTTAGGCGCTTCGTTTCTGAGTACATCCATCTTTTGTAGTCCATTAACAACCCGATATTTTATGGAATTATGTCCTTTAATACAGAAGAATAAAATAGTTTTTTATTGAATATGGGTTGATTCTCTTTGGCTGGTGAAGTTTGGCGGTTCCGTTGTATCACCTCTTCCTGTGTCTTCTTGTTTGCTGAAGTCCGTGGCCAGGACTGTGGGGGTAGCTCCGGATCTGCATCGGCAGTAGCCGGGGTGAGTAGTTACACATTGTGAAAGGTTTTTCTATAATATATATAGGCATTTATGTAGAGATCTCTTTTTTCTTTTATTGCTACCACCTTTTATTTTTGTTTGGTGTGAAAAGTTCTAAAACGTTTCACAATGTGGCGTGGCTGTAGTTTGACTACATTTGTTATCAGTCTTGTTAAGGACTGAAAAAACATTAACAGAGATATAGATCTATTTGTTTAACACAATAATGTAATACGTTGCCCTTATCACTCATTAGGATCCTGCATAAACTCCTAGTGGTCAGATGGTCCTGCACTGATGCCATATATAAATAGGGGGAGCTCTCTTATCATATCTCTTGGTGCTTATGCACCTAAGGACCCTTTTTCATGGGCAACAAGGATGCTACAATGGTGCAATGGTTATGGAAAGGTAAGCTGCTGGGATATGATGCCTTTCACACACGTGACTATGGCCTCATATTAATATTCCAGCAAACTGTCTCTTCACTCTATTCACAGAGTAACTTGGTAAAGTTGTAGAAGGACAGGTTTTCTGTGAGGTCACAGCCAAACCTTTCAGACAAGCTACTCTGAAAGTTGAGATGGTCATTTCAACCTCTAATGAATGGCCGACCCACACTGGCACCAGACGATAATATTCAGCTGATGCTCACGTGGACTAAGGTGACCGGATGTCCCGGATTTAAAACGTGTGGCCTGCACTGTGGCCAGTCCCATTTTGGGACAATACAGTCCCTGAACAAAGCCCTGGATACACAGACTTCTAAACACCTCAAGGACAATTGCCCATTGAATACTGAGAGAGTGAATTTCACCTGTGGGCTACAGCAAAATGGCATCTACACTGGATAGAGAGAACTGAGCCCTACGTCCTAACTTTCTGCAGCTCTGTTTTCTTGTACTGTAAAGTTACACTAGGGCTTGACATCCATTTTCTTGTAGCCAAACACAGTCATCACTTTCTGTATCAGAGGTCAATGGGTAGTTTGCTATCTCTCTCGTTACTATTTAGAATTCTGTTGCTCAGGTTGCGCACTGATGTCCATTCATGTCATACGACCCCTGACCCCACACCTGTAGTAGAGCCGACAAAACATACTCTGCTGCTTTTGTCGTGGTGTGCCTGAATTAGGGTGACCACATCTCAATTTTGCCGTTCAGGGACACTGCAGAGAGGGGAGCGCACCACAGATTTCTAAACACTAGAGAGAACTCCCCAGTGACTACTGTAACAGAAAGTAATGCTGGTGTTAGGTTGCAAGATAATGTATATCAACCCCAAAGACTTAAAGGGATAGTAATGGTTAATTTTAAGTTGATTTAATATTATAGACATTAAAAAAGATTAACGTCAGTGTAAGTCTTATCTCTCGAACCTTTATGGTTTGAGAGATATAATTTGCTAAAGTTACCTTTTCCTGGCTGTTTTACTCAAGTCTGCCATCTAGCTGACAGCTGCAGATTCCAGTCATTTGACCAGACAGAGGCTCTTCAGCAGAGCTGAAATTACACTATTTAGAAATAAATACTTCATTGGAACGTTCTACAAAGTGTGCTTGCAAGCCAGGCACACACTGTAGACCATTACAAATTAAGTATTTATCTTTAGATATCGTTATATTGGGGCTGCTGAAGAGCCACATCTGGTCAAGTGACCAGAATCTGCTTCTGACAGCTTTACAGCTCATCAAGCAGAAAGGGGAGGGACCAGAGAACTTTATTTTCCTATATCTCTCAAACCATAACGGTCTGAGTGATACAAATAAGTGTAAGTACTCTCTTTTAATTTTATTTACCATACAGTTAATATGTTTTTTCTGACATTACTATCCCTTTAAACTTACATAATAAATTGTGCCGCATTTCTCCATTGATGTCAGGATTAGAGCTCTGTCTGGAAGCCATTTTCTTGTAGCCCAGCAGAGACATCGCTTTCTGTCACAGTAGGGAATGGGCAGATCTTCTTGTAGTTTCTTAATTCTGGGACTTTATATTGTTCCAGAAGGAGGCTGCCCGGGACAAGGGACACACTAAAATCAGGAACTGTCCCGGGCAATTTGGGACACATGGTCCTAGCCTGAGTGGCAGAAAAAAATGTGGCCAACCTCGCCATCATCCACACTTCCCCTGTTACGGGGTCAGCTGAGGAACACTAGGAAGAGGAATTCAGAATGTGCCACCTTACAACAGCTGGTCAGGAATAGATGCTATTTCAGGAGTGTGAGCCCTGCTCATTCTATGTGATAATGCTCTGTATTTAGACAGCAAAAGAGTAATTCTGAGCAAACAAGCTGCTCTATATGAAATTTCCATTTATTTCTTTATTTTTAAATGCTTCAAAATTCATGAAGACCTCTGTAGCATTCAAAGGGTAAAAAGCCTAGGTTAAATTAAGCCAAATGTTTTTTGTCCCCTGTAGCACGGTTAGTTTGCCTATGAATTCCTCTGAATACATCTGCCCCAAAGCCTCTGGCAGTGATTCTGTTGAATGTGCATACACTGGTTTTGTTGATGTCCCAGGTACACATGTAGTATCGGTGTTCGTGTTTAGAAGGTTCGTTTCTATGAGGCTGTGCACCTGCCCTGGAGCTCTGCATGGTGTAAGGCCTGAGCACTGTGTCTGTGTGTGTGTCTGTATGTCTGTGTGTGTGTGATCACTAGGAGAGGTAAACACAGACCACACTGTGCTATTCAGTCTACTTAATACGAGAAGAGACTTCCGCGCATTGTCATTGTGTCCTCTGAACAGCATTGTGTTCAAAGAACTATACACCCAGTCTCCCTAAATGCGCCCTCCTCCCCTGACAACCCCTAGTGTGTATAAGGCAGGCTTGCCAGGTCATCCATTTAACCCACTGAGTGCCAGAGAGCAGCACAGAACAATGCCTTGGGTACCCTTCTGGCACTCAAAGGGTTAAGGACCAGGGTTTTTACCTCAGACTCCTGGTTTTCACTTAGATCTCAGGGTGAGAGAGTCCATTGTTAACGACTATCTCATCTGCACCAAATAACTGCTTATTTAGTCCCTAAGTTGCTGCCATTTCTACCAGACAGACAGACAGTATGTATGTCCAGACAGTGACAACTCTTACAGTATGGTAAGGAATCCCCGGGCACCGATAAGAACACCTCCTGCTTACAGCAAGGGGAACATTCACATTTCATTAAATTAGTACAACTATATAGTGTTGGTATTTTTTTTAATTACGATATGGAGAGTTAAAATTGGGCACTTCCACGTTCTGTGGCACAACGGCTCAGGACTTCCCACCTCCCTCCTAGAACGCATTCACGCTTCCCTTCGCAGCGCTTCAAATGATTATTACATTAGCAATATGCACACACTTATGTTTATTTTCCAAGTATAATTGCTCCTTTAAGAAAATCTAGAACCTTTTATGCAGGCAGGCACCGTCTGGGATCTTGCAGTAGGCGCTCTCTGCGCTGTCAGTCCATTCCGGGGCCTTTCGGCACACTGGCATTCAACTCCCCAATCGTGGAGATGTCGGCTCTGCAAGATGTCTGCGCTATTACCTTCTGCCTGCGTGATAGGTTATATTTTTCGTTAAAGGACCAATTCTGCTTGAAAATAAACATAAGTGTGTTGCATATCGCTAATGTAATAATCATTTGAAGCGCTATGTTATTGTAGTGAAAGTTCCACTTTAAAGTGATACGTATTCACCTTTTGTGAAAGTCCCTTGGCATCACTTTTTCTCCCCTGAGGAGACAATACAATGCGTGACATTCTACACTATAATAACAAGCTGTGTTTTGGATACCACTTTTCCTGATAGTCCTGGAGATGAGGAGGATTTAGGAAGCTGAATAAGAACAATTCTTGAGCAAACCCGACAACATCGTAGAGGACAGAATAAAACTTAAAGGGATAGTAATGTCTCATAATAAAAGCAGCTCTAATTAATTATCATAGTATTTGGACTTTGGAGAGTATTATTTCAATACTGTAAGAGTTGTAATTCAAGAGTAACTGAATGACAAAGTATCCCCCTCCTGCCCCTTTTACTGATGTAACACTGCTCAGCCAGAGCAGAAGGGAGGTGCCCTGGTAGACTGCAGAGAGGGACAATCTTCAATTAAGATAAGGGAAAAACCTGAAAAGCTTGTCAAGGGGGGCAGGGCTTTCATTGTCATCTGTGCCTCCCAAGTGTCCCTCTTTGGGACACATTAAGGGTACATACATTCCAAGGGTCACTTTTTGGGAGGGACAGCCTCTCTTTGAGACTCAAATCCCTCTGTCACTCTTTCTTACCCTGGTGTCCCTGTGTTTAGGAGATAAGGCTGTGTGGTGTGTGTATAGAAGTGTATCACCCTGGTGTCCCTGTGTTTAGGAGATCAGACTGTGTGGTGTGTGTATAGAAGTGTATCACCCTGGTGTCCCTGTGTTTAGGAGATAAGGCTGTGTGGTGTGTGTATAGAAGTGTATCACCCTGGTGTCCCTGTGTTTAGGAGATCAGGCTGTGTGGTGTGTGTGTATAGAAGTGTATCACCCTGGTGTCCCTGTGTTTAGGAGATCAGACTGTGTGGTGTATATAGAAGTGTATCACCCTGGTGTCCCTGTGTTTAGGAGATCAGACTGTGTGGTGTGTATATAAGTGTATCACCCTGGTGTCCCTGTGTTTAGGAGATCAGACTGTGGTGTGTATAGAAGTGTATCACCCTGGTGTCCCTGTGTTTAGGAGATCAGACTGTGTGGTGTGTATAGAAGTGTATCACCCTGGTGTCCCTGTGTTTAGGAGATCAGACTGTGTGGTGTGTATATAAGTGTATCACCCTGGTGTCCCTGTGTTTAGGAGATCAGACTGTGTGGTGTGTATAGAAGTGTATCACACTGGTGTCCCTGTGTTTAGAAGATCACACTGTGTGGTGTGTATAGAAGTGTATCACCCTGGTGTCCCTGTGTTTAGGAGATCAGACTGTGTGGTGTGTACATAAATGTATGACATTGCTCGACATCAATAAAACTCACATTATTGTTTTAAACATCAGTATATGTGTTTATACATTAGTCTCTATAAATAAAATACTTTGATCTTGCTCTAAATCATTTATTCATTTACACAAAGACGTGTGAATAGGTCATGAAATAACCTAAAAAGTCTTGATAATGCCCCGCCCACCAGCCACTCCCCCCAGAAACATCCCCTAAAACAATAGTATCCCTCTCTGGGCGTTTGAAGTGTTGGGAGATATGTTGGTGTGGGTCATTAAGTCACCTGGAAGGATTATGGGAGTAGACTGCATTATTACAGACATAAGTGATGACCTGTAATCTAGGCTCCTCTGAGACTGTCGCTGTTCAAGGATAACCCGTATAACTGGTCACCATGCAGGACTGTAGGAAAAGGGTCTAATTAGGGAAGCGGAGTCTCCTCTCCCAGCTTAGCCTCCGTTTAACCCTTTGTGTGCCTGAGGGGTAAGCAATGCATTTCTCCAACGCGTGGCACACCCCCTGTGCTCAAAGGGTTAAGCGCGAGTGGAGCTTGCGTTCAGAGAAACCTGAAGTAAGTCCGCATTGCACTTTAGGGCGTTTTTTTGTTATTTTTTATCATGGAGAACAAAATACATGTTTTACATTCCTAAAATAGAACTCCTCGTGTCAAGGTTCATTATAATTAACTCTTTGCTTGCTAGAGGAAAACACAGCGAAGCTGAGAACGGTTGGATTTCTGGGGAAAACCATCACCACCACAGGGACCAATTAAATATTCTCATTGATTTTAAATGTGGTTTTAAAACCGTTTTAATGCTAGAGATATCCCCAACTCAGTGCTTTGCAATGTGTTGGTGACCCTCTCTGGTGTTCAATGGTTAAAACCGATTTTAAAGCAATGGGAATTTTGGAAGTGTAGTGCTCCCCTACAGTACATTTTAGTTTGGCCCAGAATTACTCCAGTTCTTTTCTGTACATCGGCCTCGGTGTGTGTTTTTTAACCCTTTGAGTGCCAGAGGGGTATGTAACGCATTGCAAAGCAATGTGTCGCATACCCCTCTGGCACTCAAAGGGTTAATAACTTCCTAGCATTAAACGGGGGATATTTACTGAGCTACGCAATTTCCGCCGCTGTTTTGCAGCTCTCCGAATCAATATGGTGAGGAAACATTCACACTGAAAAGGTAAAGGATTTTACTGCGCTAAAGGCCGTATACACAAAGGCAGAAGTAGGGCAATTGTGGCCTAAATGAAATGCATCATGGGAGACAAACTACCACTGATTATTAAATGTTTTGGAAACCCCATTCCTCAAGGAGTTAAAAGCTCCATTTAAATCATCTGGACATTTAGGAGGTTTTTAATTTGTCCTTCGCAAGCTGTTTGTGTGCCCAAGAATCACCGGATAGAAGGATAGTCATGCTATCCAGGAGTCCCCCTGTCTTTTTCAAGGCAATACTGATGCAGAATATGTAAAATCAAAGTCTCATTTCCTTCTTGCTTTAAAGGAGCAGTAAACTTTTTTAATGAAAAAATATATATTGTAGGGATTTTCCTATTGAGTTAGATAAGGGTACTCCCACTGCTGAGGGATTTATATTTTCAGAGTTATTACAGTTTAAACCCATGTTTTTTACATTAGCAGTGCCCTCTAGTGGTCAAATTCTAATTAGATTTCCTGTTAGATTCTAATGGAGAGGAAAGTCAGAAAAGTCAGAGACATACAGTTCTCCATAGAATGTGATAGAAACTGCTGAGTCACTTCCTGTCAGTTAGAACTATCAGGAAGTAAACACAGTAAATTCACTTCCTGCCAGTTAGAACTATCAGGAAGTAAACACAGTAAATTCACTTCCTGTCAGTTAGAACTATCAGGAAGTAAACACAGTAAATTCACTTCCTGGTTATTTAAACTGCTATAATTTTTGAATAAAACATCTGACAGTGATAGGAGTGACCTTGTTTTATTCAGCAGGAAATACTCTGTAAAATATGTTTTCATAAATAAAAGTTTACGGCTCCTTTTAAAACAAAACACATCCGCACATACTAATCAGATTGCCTTACGCATTTCGTACATAGCAGGTACTTAATAATTGCCTTAATCGTGTTGGAGGGTCTCTCTTTCTCCTTCAAACTGCTCGACTCCACAAAGATTCTCCTCCTGATTCCAGCCTAAATACTCCTATATTGCAAGACAAAGATGTGGAGGAATACCGGTAATATCCTATATTGCAAGACAAAGGTGGGGAGGAATACCGGTAATATCCTATATTGCAAGACAAAGGTGGGGAGAAATACCGGTAATATCCTATATTGCAAGACAAAGGTGTGGAGGAATACCGCAATATAGAATTGGAAGACAACAGAGCTAAAGAGATGGGCAGGGTTACTGCCAAAAAAAAATAAAACCTGAAAAGAATGGCAATGGGTAGATTATTTAGAATAAATCTTTTAATAATTAGATCAAAACCCCAAATGTGTTTCATCCAAAATCTTCCTCGGTAGCATCACAACATGCACCGGACTCATTAGATCCTAAACCATTTCCCAGAATCCATTACTCCTTTTACTTCCCACCTCGAAGCAACAGTTTGAACTGTAATACCTTACAATTACATCTCTCCTGGCATTGGGATAACCCCTTCTTTATCTGCAGGTAAAATCCTGCAGTACTTGCCCCTCCGTAACGATCTATATTACTATTATGTTCTGTAAATGTATGAACACTCTTACATCTAAATCTGTGAATATCACATTGGTCCTGGTCCTACAATCATGCCGTGTATTTAAGCATTAGCGTTTGTTTACTGTTCTACGCTGTATTTCGTGTCGCTTGGCAACCTGAAAATCCGTATTTTGTTTCAACTTCCTTTATCCTTTCCCAATTCACACACACACATATACACACACACACATATACACACACACTCAACCTGAAAATCTGCATTTTGTTTGCAACCTCCAGCTTCATCCTTTCCCAATTCACACACACACACACACACACACACACACACACATTTTCAACCTGAAAATCTGCATTTTGTTTGCAACCTCCAGCTTCATCCTTTTCCAATTTATACACAAACACACAGAAATGTGAACACACACAGGTGCACAGACGTGCGACACGCACACAGGCATGTGACACACACACACAGACAGGCGCGCACACAAACGCACACACCATACCTACCAGTTGTATCTTATTTGCAGTGACTGTCCCTGATTTTGATTCTTTGAGAGAGATTTATAAAAGACATTCCTGGTACTTTTTAAGGAACCCTCCTTAAGTCCTTGCAACTGGAGATAACATGAGGGCTGATTTATAAATTATTTAAGGCATTTTTATAAATATGGCGATATTGCTCTGATATTAATGCCTGGAATGCTTAAAGGGATAGTAATACTTTATTATTACTATCCCCATATTGTAGATATTAGCAAAATAATTTAATAGCCCCAGGTTCATCTCTCAAACCTTTATGGTTTGAGAGATAACTGAAGGCAAAGTTCCCCCTCCCTCCCACTTCACTGAAGTCAGCGTTGTACTGACTGCAGGGGAAGTCTGTCGTACGACAGGCTTGCGGCTCTGCAGCTGAGCCGAGATCCCATTAGTGACAAAGAATTATTTCACTGGAAAGGTCTTCTACATGTTCTTGGTTTGTCCTTGTCCTTGGTTTGTGCTTGGTTTGCAAGCACACGTAGAAGACCGTTTCAGTGAAATATAATTATTTTTCACTAACGTGACTGCGGCTCTGCTGCAGAGCCGCCTGATGAAAGTCAGACCGGATATCCCTACAGTCAGTACAACGCAGACTTCAGGGAAGGGGGAGGGAGGAGGGAACTTTGCCTTCGGTTATCTCTCAAACCATAAAGGTTTGAGAGATGAACCTGAGGGCTATTAAATTATTTTGCCAATATCTACAATATGGGGGATAGTAATGATAAAGTATTACTATCCCTTTAAGAAGGCAAATATAGACAAGTTGATACCATTTTTGGCTAACTAAACAGATTTAAGATGCAAGCTTTCAAGACCTCTTAGGTCTCTTCCTCAGACATGTTATATAGATAAATATGAAACGCATCCAATGTAAAATACCTCATCATGTATGCAAAATTCCCAGCAGGTCTTTATGTGGGTGAAACAGGTCAGCCTTTACATAAAAGGTTTAATTCACACAGATCCAGTGTTAAAAACAAAAACAAAAAAACAGAGATACCAGTGGGAGAACATTTTTGCCAAAATGGACACAGTGTCAGGGACATTAAACTGATGGAACTGTTTAGCACTCAGCGGGACAGAAAAATATGGGAGGTTAATTAATGCTCCAGTTTAATACTTTAAATAATGGTCTGAACAGGGACAGAGAATTTCTGGCACATTATCACATTGTGGATTAACCTTTACAACCATCCCACTGGGAGCGTAAATTCCTTTGACTGCAATTTACATCACACTCCTGTATCATTGACTGATCAAAGAATCTGGGTCTGGACTGAGCTATCTTATCTGATTTGTATTCTAAACAATGCAATATGTACTTGTCTTTAAGAGAGATGTTTTCATCTTTGTACAACATGCCTGAGGAAGAGACTTAAGAGGTCTTGAAAGCTTCCATCCTAAATCTGCTTAGTTAGCCAATAAAGGTATTTACTTGACTATAATTGCCTCGTGAATTTCTACAATTAACACGGTACCAACCTGCATCTGGAATGCTTAAGGAAAGCATATACCCAGTGTTAAGATTCTGGCAAAAATTCTGCTGCAAATTGTCACAGCTAGCGACCTTTCTTTATAAATTCACTGCACAACTTTTTTACAAACTGGTTACTCCATTTTTTTTAAATGTACTACGTGGTGTACATTCCCCCAAAACTGGTGTTCTTAAAGCAGAACTACCACCATAGTTAGTCGTCCTGCAATAATTAGGCAGATGGTGACTAGATTAATAATAGTTGGCTTACCTCTCTGAACGAGCGGATTCTAAGGAAGTCTTTAAAGGGATAGTAATGTCAGAAAAAAAAGTATTAACTATATGGTATATACAATTAAAAGAGAGTACTTGCACTTATTCATATCTCTCAGACAATTATAGTTTGAGAGATATAGGAAAATAAAGTTCTCTGGTCCCTCCCCTTTCTGTTTGACGAGCTGTAAAGATGTCAGAAGCAGATTCTGTTCACTTGACCAGATGTGGCTCTTCAGCAGCTCCGATATAATGATATCTAAAGATAAATACTTAATTTGGTATGGTCTACAAAGTGTGCCTGGCTTGCCAGCACACTTTGTAGACCGTTCCAATGAATTATTTACTTCTAAATAGCGTGATTTCAGCTCTGCTGAAGAGCCTCTGTCTGGTGAAATGACTGGAATCTGCAGCTGTCCACTAGATGGCAGACTTGAGTGAAACAGCCAGGAAAAGGTAACTTTAGCAAGTTATATCTCTCAAACCATAAAGGTTTGAGAGATAAGACTTACATTGATGTTAATTTTTTTTTTTTTTAATGTCTACAATATTAAATCAACTTAAAATTATCCATTACTATCCCTTTAATCTTCGGAGACTGACACCCAGGTTAGTTCAGTCTGCACTCCTGCGCCGTCAGTCCCTTCCGGTGCCGTTCAGCACAGTGAAATGCCTCTTAATGGAGTCTGGGACTAACAGCGCAGGCGCATAGACAAGATGTCTGCTCTGGTGCTTAGCTACTCGCCATCTGCCTAATTATTGCAGGGTGACTTTAAAGGGATAGTAAACCTTGGAAATAAGTTTTTTATATTATATCCCTTAAAAAAAACATGAAAAATTATATAAGTCTTACCTCCCAAACATTTATGGTTTGGGAGATATTCAGAAGCAAAGTTTCCCCCTGAGTGACGTCACCGTTCTAGCTCTCAGATTTGGAATCCACTCCCGGGACCGGCTGCGGCTCTCCAGAAGTGCTGAGATCACAATCTTTGAAAATAAATTCCTTCATTGGAATGGTCTACAAAGTGTGCATGCAAACCAGGCACACTTTGTACACAGTTCCAATTAAGTAGTTCTTTTTAAAGATGGTGATCTCGGGACTGCTAAAGAGCTGCTGGCTGATCTGTGGACCGAATTCCAAATCTGTCCACTAGATGGCAGACTTGGCTGAAACAGCCAGAAAAAGGGAACTTTCCTTTATTTTACTTCTGAATATCTCCCAAACCATAAAGGTTTGGGAGATAAGACTTATATCATTTTTCATGTTTTTTTAAGGGCTACAATATAAAATAAACTTATTTTCAAGGTTTACTATTCCTTTAACTATGGTGATAGTTCCGCTTTAATTTTAGAATTATCGAAGACGCTGTTACAGCCATTTTAAACGCGCCATTTTGCTAAACTGCATGTTTCTAAATCTCCCTCTTTGTCCCTAGTTTTAAAATTGCATTTCAGACCCTATATTTTATGTTCTTGTTGTCATTACTAGATTAGTACTTTATGATCTTTTCCACATGGCAGTCCCACTTATTCATGGGTATTTAGGTACGGGTAATGTCTATTCTGCTGTTCAAGTGGACCTCTAAGTCTCTTGTATGAAATGTTGTGTTGATGTCACGCTGTGTTATGAACTACTAATACACTCTGTAATGTGACTGCCTAGGGCAAAAGTACCACAGGGAAATTTTTTGAAATGTTGGCAAGTATGATCTATAATTATAAATACATGCACTCATACCTACATATACATATTTATGTATTAAAGGTATAGTAATACTTTATATGTAAAAAAAATATATATATATACTTCTATATTAATTATACAATAATATGTATATGTTGTAGGGTTTATCCCCACTGAGTAAAACAAGGGTACTCAAAAGTTATTACTTTAATTTTTTTTTTAAGTGTAATATCAGAGTAGCCTGAAATTGTACAGTGGCGCTGTTGCTACACCATCCTATGGAGATTTATGATGAACTGACCAGGGCTGTCCGTAAGAAGATGGTGTAGCAACAGCACCACTGTATACTTTCAGGCCACTGTGATATTGCACTTTAAAAAAAAATTCAAGTTTGTGCCGTAATAACATCTGAATAAAACACTTTTCAGCAGTGGGAGTGGGGGATTAAACACTACAATGCATTTTGTGTGTGTTTTTTCATTTTAAGTATTACTATCCCTTTTAAATATATGTACATATAGAAAAGCATAGATTATACATAATCTCTTTACAAAACACCAGTCTCTTGTGATGTTTAAACGAAACCTTTAATACATTGAATGCTAAAGAAGTCTCCAGAGCAATCAAACGTTTAAAAGGCCCACTGAAATTTAATGGGGGGTTTATGTTCCTCTCCTATGGTGCAGTTAATCGTCCCAGAGTTACTTCACATCTCCAGAATACAGGGCCGTTCCAATCATGTTGCGGGACGGTGACCTGGGAGATTGAGCTGTAAACACGAAGACAAATAACTTCCTTGTTGGCTTCTTAAATGGATAGTAATGTTTCATAATAAAAGCAGCTCTAATTAATCATCATAGTATTTGGACTTTGGAGAGTGTTATTTCAATTCTGTCAGAGTTGTAGTTCCAGAGTAATTCAATGACAAAATATCACCTCTGGCCCCTTTTAGTGATGTAACACAGCTCAGCCAGAGCAGAAGGGAGGTGCCCAGGTAGATTGCAGAGAGGGACAATCTTCAATTAAGATAAGGGAAAAACCTGAAAAAGTTGTCAAGGGGGGCAGGGCTTTCATTGTTTTCATAGGAAGAAGATTGTCCCCTGCTGTTATCTGTCTGGTCTATGGACTGCATTCCACATCTGAGAAGAGATGGCTTACACTAGGTAAAAGGGGCGGGAGGGGAAACTTCGCTTGTGAATATCTCTCAAACCATAAAGGCTTGAGAGATAAGACTTATATCGTTCTTCATGTTTTTTTAATGCCTACAAAATAAAATAAAGATAAAACGAAGTATTCCTATCCCTTTAAGTAGGTGACACAAACTGTGTCTGTTCAAACTCTGCACCCCATACACTGGGTATACAGACTTGTAAGGTTTAGTTAGACCAGATGTAACCAACTTTCTGTCTCTCTGGCTGTTGGAGACTAGAACTCCCATCAACCCCTACCATCCAACAGCTGGAGAGACAAATTACCTAGATGGTTCCCTCCTGTTGTGAAAATTAATGAGAGAGGATCTTGTATGGGAATGGGCACAAGGTATTGTGGGCTTTGGGAGTATGCAGGAGTGTATGATACACTGTCAAATTCCTATGATATTCGATGGAGCCTATTCACTAAGATCTCTCTAACTTGAGAATCATTTTAACCCCTTAAGGACCGGACGTTATGGGACATTTCCGTCCCATAACGACCGCATAGGGGCACTTTGAGGCGCCGATACACGTGACCTGTCACGTGTATCGGCGCGTCACTATGGGGCTTGAAACAGATCGCTCCGATCTTGGAGCGGTCTATTTCATGCCCTATTTTTACTTACAGCGCTCCCGGTAGAGCGCTGTAAGTGACCTTATGCTAGCGCCGGCCCTGAGTTCAGATCTGTATTGCTACACCTTTACTGTGGTTCATAGCCCAGAATTATACTGCTATGACTATGTCCTTTTTTTTTTTTTTTTTTTTTTGGTGGGGGTTGTGTGTTTGTTTAACAGAAGCCATTAATTATGTCATTATTTTCCTTTTTTACATATGGTCCAATGCAGTTGTCACATTCAACTTTTTTCCTCCTACTTCAGACGTTCCACGTTCTTCCAGATTTACAAGCTCTTCCCAGTAGGCCCCCTCTTTCACCTCTTGTGTTTTTTATATACCCTCTGATCTCACTATTAGTCTCTATGCCATGTGTGGTTGCTGTAAATTACTATGAAGCTTTCTAGAGTAAAGACCAATATTCCGCTGAGTTACATTCCAATGACTAAAGTGGGATCGAGATAGATCTGTCACTCCTCACCCTGAATTATCTGACTTGTGGGTGTTTGTAACTGATAAAATGCTTCAAGAATGAGTTGCAATGACATGTACAGCAAACCTGAATCGTACTCTCGAAATACGGAATGGATGATGGATAAAATCACTTCTTTATTTGTATAGAGAGACAAACGGATACACTTAGCACTCACAATTTATGCGTTTCGCACAGAACAGTGCTTACTCCTAGACTAAACCTACAGCAGGGTTGAGGTTTTCCCAGCTGTTGTAGACTACACTCGTGTCCATGCCGGGATGATTGGAATTGTAGACTACAACAGCTGGACGGCCTCAGGTTGCCCTGCCTTGCACACCAAGAAGATATATAATATGTATGTGTGTGTATGTATATATGTATGCGTAATATATAATGTGTGTGTAATGCCCTATAGGAAGCAATGGGAGAACAGTGGTCTGAAAGGGACCCAAAGGTCTCCCTCATTGGTCCTGTGAGAAAGGAATGAACTGTAACACACAACTCTCACAGTTCAGTCTCTGTACTGCACAATGCAGTCACCACAAACCTGCTGCTTTGGACTTGAAAGCCTGACACAACAGGTCTGTGGGCAGTGCACATGCTACCTTGTGTTCCAGCCGTCCTGGTCAGTGCAACCACAATCCCAGGCTTTTTTTTTTTTTACAACTGCTCTCCCATAAGTGCATACTTAATAAAATGTGATAATTGGACATTAAATAACATGTACTTCATCTTAGCATCGACATAAACATAGTAACATAGTATATTAGGTTGAATAAAGACACAAGTCCATCAAGTTAAACCTTCTCCTCATAGCCCAGTGCCATGAGAATTATATAGCTTTCCTGCTACCAAATAAGTCACATTTATCAGACCTTCCTGATCTGCCTACTGATAAACAGTATAACCCTGTATGTTCCCTTTTGCAAGAAATGTATCTAATGTTCTCTTGAATGTATCCATTGTATCTACCATAACCACCTCCTTGGACAAGGAATTCCACAATTTAATAGACCTTACTGTAAAAAAACCCTTCCTTTGCTGGTCTAAACCTCCTTTCCTCTAATCTCAAGGGGTGTCCCCTGGTCATCTGATCAGGCCTTGGAATAAATAGCTCACCACAGAGATCCTTGTATTGACCTCTCATATACTTGTACAATGTGATAAGGTCTCCTCTTAGTCATCTTTTCTCTAGAGTAAAAAAACCAAGTTTGTCTAGTCATTCCTCATATGTCAAGTCCTCCATTCCCTTTATTAATTTTGTTGCTCTTCGCTGTACCCTCTCTAGTTCTAGTATATCCTTTTTCCAAACTGGTGCCCAAAACTGTACTGCATACTCAAGTGGAGGTCTTACCAATGATTTATATAATGGCAAAATAATGTTATCCACTCTTGCATCAATACCTCTTTTTATGCAAGACAGGATTTTGTTTGCTTTTGCTACTGCTGTTTGACACTGGTCACTGTTTCCAAGTTTGTAGTTTACAAGGATCTCATAAATAGGGTATGCTGCCCTTCTAACCTGTTACGGTTTTTTAGGACTCTCAGACCAATAAGTGAAAATAAAACACACTTTATTAAAGTGAATAATGCACAAGTACGCCCTCTAGAGGCGGTAGGTAATACACAGATAAAGTAAACTGAGATATTACAAGGGTAATAGCACAATAGACATAAATGCAAAACAGTATGCACTAGGATGATATTGACCCCTAAGGGGTTAATGTCCAAATAACAGTCTGTCTCAGATGTGGAGGTTTGACTCGCCCTGGATGTTAAAAAGGCTGTGCTGTATAGACAATGTTCATCAAGTGCTGAGGATCGAGCTGCCTTGCCAAGGTGTTGGATAGTAAGCAGAATGGGAAACAACTTAGCCCCCACGGGCGTAGTTACAGGAACTGCTTTCGTTTGTGCAAGTGCAAATAGCCCCCCCGGGCGTAACGGAAACCGGCCGGCAATGCAAGAGCTAACAGCCTCCTCAGGTGTAATCGAATGCAGTAATAATAAAGCAAGAGCCACTAGCCCCCTCGGGCGTAGTACCGGATAAGCGAACACTGAAGCCTTTCTGCCAACACTCTGTGTCAATGATATCGTCGGTAACCAATACCGGAGAGCCTTAAGCGCCCAAACGGCCCAAACTATGTGAACACTCTGCAATGGTAGACTACAGTTGCCGACGGAGAGCGGCCAACTCAGCAGCAGTATCACGGGTAACGAGGCTCGTACAGGAGATAGGGAGAGTGACTTCGAGGCAGCACTGCAAGAGTTAAAATGCACGTTTACTCGAGGCTTCAGCGCTACTGCAAGGCTCTGCACGGAGAGGAAGGCCCACAGAATACACACAGCTCTGCACAAGTAATGAGGCACAGCACTTAATCGAGGGAAGCACCAGGCAAGGCAGTCACACTGACGCGGGCAGCAGAGACGGGAAATGTCGCGGCGGCGACAACTGGAACGCAGGTCACTGGAACAAGCTGGAAGTCGATCTTCGGAGCAGGAAGTCAGCCGGGCCGGGTCGGAGCACGTAGGAGGCAGTCATACAAGCCGGGTCATACACAAGCAGGAACGTCAGTCTAGCCGGGTCAGGATCCAAGGGTGGTACGCAGACGAGCCGGGTCATACACAAGCAGGAACACTGGAGAATGGTCAGGACAAGCCGAATCGGTACACAGGAACTCAGAATACAGGAACACAGCAACAGCACTACTGGCTCAGGAACACCACGAAAGGGCATCTGACAGATGTGATAGCCAGGTATAAAAAGGTCATCAGGAGGCGGGTCAAACTCAGTCAGCAAATCAGTGACAGCCACAACTGAGAGTGACAGGAATCACAGGCACTGTGATATAACCTCCTTGGGTATTAGAGGATATTCTTAAGTGTAAATAAAATTTTTCCAGCATCAGCATTACTGTACTAAACCTCTTGTTTACAACGCTGGATCCACATTTCAGGATGGTGTAGGCAAAGCATCTCAGGTGTTCTTGGCCCAGCCCATCGCCAAACCCCAGTCACAACTCCACCTACAGCCATACACACATGCCTCAGGTAATACCCTTGAACTTTATATAGTCACATATTGATTAAATGATTACATAAAACAACCATATAGCAATATATAAACAGTTGAAATGACTGGTCACTATAAAACAAGAGTGTCTGCTGTGGAGGGAGTGCATTGGTCACAAAGCACAGTGGGTGTGACCAGCACAGTTGCCCCTCCCACTATACAACATGTAGCCTTCTGCCTAATGTGAAATTCAGCCTCACTTGTGCCCCATTTGGTTGTGTGTGATCTAGATCTGCCCTATGAGACCACAGACACTGGCACTTACTGTAAATCATGGGTTCCTCACTTTTTCTTTCAGACTCTGACCAAGAAGGAGTTCTGGCAGCTGGTCCAGCAGAGCTATGGCACAGAGCTGGGGCTGAATAATGACGAGATGGATACTATCTCGATTCCAACAGAGGACAGTGGGCAGCCCAGGTAAGTGGGCATTCTGGCTTATGTGATACTGTGCCATCTCATCTAATAGTGTACATACCTGCAGATTTAACCCCTTTAAGGACCAAAACAATGTGTTGCACACTTCTCTGGTCCTCCAAAGGGTTAAAATGTTTCTTTTTAAAGATTAAATGGGAATTATAAAATTAGGACTAATTGCCTTTTAATTTGTATAACCTAAGCACTTACCTAGGTAGGAGTTCATGATACAGCAGTCAGGTATATCTATATAATGCGTGGATTTTCCTAACTATTGTGATGGCAAGTCAGAATTTTATTAAAGACACGGAGGCGAGTATTATGCTATAACCTTCTCCACTGCAATCCTTAGCAGCCAAGAAAACTTTATTTAAACAAACAAAATAACCAGAGAACTTGCTAGTTCCCACATGTCATATCCTACCAGTCAAATAACCTATAGTCCATTAAACAGAGGAAGAGACAAGGGCTGCACCTCATTCTTAAGCTGCGACCATAAATCCATGAAACAGATGTAGATATTCCACAAACTGTAATATGTTCTTCAAACTGAACCATAACTGCAAAATGTGCCAACTGGATTAAAAAAAAAAATTAGAAACATGTGAAAGGGTGGGTTATATGGGAGGGATAATACTCGCCTCTGTGTCTTTAATACAATTCTGACTTTGCTTCACAATAGTTAGGAAAATCCACTAATTTTATGATAAGCACGGAGGCTTCGTATTATGCTAGTTTAAATCTGATCAACAACATGCATCGAGACATGATCAATAGGCTTAAAATAAAAGTATCTGAAAGTGGATTCCCTAGACCCATCTGCTGCTCTCAAAATATCTTCCAACTTACCACCTGCCTGCAAAACCTTAGATGCCACAGCACCTATAGATGAGTGCACTCCAAACAGACTAACATCAATACCTGCTTGCTGCATAATCCATCTAACCCATCTAGTCAACATCGCCTCAGACACAGGGAGATGAGGTTTATGAAAATAAATCAACCATTGACCCATCTTGATTTCCTCAAAGAAGAGGTTCTGGATTCGTATACCCGTAAAGAAGACACCACGCAGATCTGTGGCCTATGAGGAAAAAACGGATATAACGCGGTCCACATTTGCGTCTAGGTCCATTCCTCTTTTGGCCCTGTCATGAAAAACTCTCTGCATGGAAGATTGTGCCTTCTCCTAAGCTGTAAAAGAATTTACAAATACATCTCGGCCAACTTAGGATAAATTTTTAATAAAATTGCTCTCCTTCTCTCAGATGTCAACACCGTGGTAGCATTACCAATTAAACAGGCAGTGCTCTGGACCCATCCTCTAAGGACCTGAACATCCACTAGGATTCATTTGCCAAGGCTTCTTCAGCCAACTTGAACATTTTTGCTTATGGTCCCCATACATCTTGATAAGCTTATAAGGACTTATCAATACCCTACCTAGGGTCTTAGCCAGTTTTCCAAGGAACTCAGTTCTTTGGATCAAAGTCAGGAGTCTCACATGCCTTATTGGCAATAGTGGTCCTAGGAGTCTCACATGCCTTATTGGCAATCGTTGGCCTAGGGCATTCTGCCCTCAATTTATTCCTGGCATTTTTGGACTTTGATCTTCGTACCCACAATTCCATATACTTGGCCATATATTCCATAGTTGACCATTCAGACGACCTTGGATGTTTTAATATCATCCGGACCAAACAAAACATTTCCTCAGATGTCAATAATATTGCCAGATCTTAAAATAATCTGATTCTACTACCTTTTTGACCTTAAAATCTCAGACTCCTCTATAACAGAGTCTTCCTTAGAAGATGTTTTAACCCAGTCTTCAGCCTCACTATCACCAGACTCAGAGGAACAATAGGAACTGGGTTTAATCTGTTTAGCTCTTTTATTTCTTAATTTATTGTCCCCTTGAGAACAGGGTCTCCTATGTGTGGCCAAGCCACACAAGTCAACATTGCCTGTTATTGGCAAATTTGTTAAAGGTGCTGTAGTCCCAACCATTCATGAATTGCACCCATCATGTCCAGCCTCAGAAAACCTCAGGAATCACATGCCTCCTCTTATGAGACTGTTGCCCCCAGACTTCTCCCTGGGATCCTTCCTGGCCGACTGAGAGTCCTCAGCTGACCAAAGGAAATCCCCGTACGGCACAATATTAAAATTACAGGCACAATAGTACTGATGACCAAGGGGTTGCTCCTCTCTAACGTGTCGCAACAGACTGAACAGAAGAAAAAATAGATGCTCTGTTTGTCCGTGCAGGGCATATGCAATAGACCCACACAGGAAAACCAATGGCCGCCAAGCGGCTCCTGCGCATGAGCTAGCTACGTACCAATAAACTCAAAGCGCGCCAAAAGAGAGAGGCGCTCAAACCATGTGTAAGACACCGGACAACATAAACAGAGCGCAGGCGCCGGTAAATAAGCGCTAAAGTGTTCGCAGAGACAGAGAATAGCTGCCTTAGTCCCAGACACTCACACTAAACCTGAAGGGAATATCAGTAGAGAAGTTCAGCGATCCTGAACAAACGGGCTGACTAATATAAAGCCATACACATATATCCGAGAACTACCACAGCCATGTCTGACCAAAAAGGGGAATAAAACCTTGAAATTCCATAATCCAACAAACAGTAACAGACAACACAAGAACAGCCAAAATGTAAAAACATATGTTACAAAACAACCACCATTCTGACAACTAAAATGCACACAAACCATCACTCTTAACAGACTGAAATAAAGTACTGTACTAAGCTTGAGGAAAGCAGAGAAAAGAGAGGAAGAGACCAGGGCTGCACCTCAGTTTAATGGACTATAGGTTATGTGACTGGTGGGATAAGACATGTGGGAACTAGCAAGTTTTCTTGTTATTTTGTTTGTTTAAATAAAATTTTCTTGGCTGCTAAGGATTGCAGTGCAGAAGGTTATAGCATAATACGAAGCCTCTGTGCTTGCTATAAAATTACTGTATGTAAGAGAAGCACTTACCTAGGTAGGAGTCCATCACACAGCAGTCAGGTGTATGTATATAATTACTGTGTGTAACAGAAGCACTTACCTAGGTAGGAGTCCATCACACAGCAGTCAGGTATATCTATATAATTACTGTGTGTAACAGAAGAACTTACCTAGGTAGGAGTCCATCACACAGCAGTCAGGTGTATCTATATAATTACTCTGTGTAACAGAAGGACTTACCTAGGTAGGAGTCCATTACACAGCAGTCAGGTATATCTATATAATTACTGTGTGTAACAGAAGCACTTACCTAGGTAGGAGTCCATCACACAGCAGTCAGGTGTATGTATATAATTACTGTGTGTAACAGAATAACTTGCCTAGGTAGGAGTCCATCATGCAGTGTAGCTGTAGGTTGGTGTACAAGTACCCTGGTAGTGTATCGTGCACTGTGCCAGAACGTGTTCTTGCCCATACATGGCCGTTCATCCAGCATTCTCTGTTGTAGGACACTGGGCAAGACGGTTTCTGAGGATTATGGAGAGAAGCCAGAGAAGGTACCCAGAGGAGCCGCCCTCACCAAGGACAACGTATCCCAGGCCACGGAGACCGATTCTCCCAGTCTGAATCTCATACAGATGGTGAGATCTCCAGACTTCTTACTGGTGTTGGTCTGACATGTAATTGTTTAATTCATGTCATGCCAGAGTGCTGTGCCCTTTGTACCATGTAAGAGGTTTACATTGATCTGGATTGTGTTCTCTCTTTTACCCCAGTCATTACAGAGACCCCTTAACCCTCAATGCATTACACATCCTTCTGGTCCTTAAAGGGATAGTAATACTTCATTTTAACTTTATTTTATTTTGTAGGCATTAAAAAAACATGAAGAATGATATAAGTCTTATCTCTGAAACCTTTATGGTTTAAGAGATATTCACAAACAAAGTATCCCCCCCTGTTCAACCAGATCAGAAGGGAGATGCCCAGGTAGACTGCAGAGAGGGACAATCTTCAATTAAGATAATGGAAAAAGCTGAAAAACTTGTCAAGGGGGGAAGGGCTTTCATTGTTTTCATACAAAGAAAATTGTCCCCTTCTGTTATCTGTACTGTCATACAACCAGACTCGCATCTGAGAAGAGATTGTTTACACTAGGTAAAAGGGGCGGGGAGGGGAACTTTGCTTGTGAATATCTCATAAACCATAAAGGTTTGAGAGATAAGACTTATATCATTCTTCATGTTTTTTTAATGCCTACAAAATAAAATAAAGTTAAAACGAAGTATTACTATCCCTTTAAAGGGTTAAAGTAGCCTGAACCTTTTTATTATGAAAACACATATACTGTATTCTTATCCTGTGGAGCAAATCAAGGGAGGTTTATCATTCAAAAGTGATTACAGCTGTAACGTCTATTTAACGAAGCTGTTCATTTTCTGTTCTCAGCATGTTGTGGATTCTTACCGCGTACTATGGTGACACAGAGTACATTATATAAAGGGGGAAAATTGGTTGTTTGTACACCAGTTTTCCAGGGTTAAAAAAAGAAAAGCTTCACCTGTAATAACTCTTAAATACATAACTCTCACAGCACTGGGGGTACCCTTGCTTTACTCGCCAAAATAAGCTCCATCACACACACACACACACATACATACATATATACAAACATGTACACACACACATATATATAATACATAGAAACTCATATTCACACAGACATGATGTATATGCACGCGCTCACACACATATATATAATACCAAATGACACACTCATGTACAAGCACGCGCGCACACACACACACATATAATACCAAATTACACATGCATGTACATGCACGCACGCACGCACTCATGCACACACACATATAATACCAAATGGCACACATATGTACACACACGCACATCCTATATAATAATTCGCTAGGATGTTTGTCAGAAGCCGTCATGCTCAGTAGAGACTGCCTGAACGCACAAAATGCTGGGAGTTCTGTGCTGGGAGCACGGAATTCTGGGAGTTCTGTGCTGGGAGCACGGAATTCTGGGAGTTCTGTGCTGGGAGCACGGAATGCTGGGAGTTCTGTGCTGGGAGCACGGAATGCTGGGAGTTCTGTGCTGGGAGCACGGAATGCTGGGAGTTCTGTGCTGGGAGCACGGAATGCTGGGAGTTCTGTGCTGGGAGCACGGAATGCTGGGAGTTCTGTGCTGGGAACACGGAATGCTGGGAGTTCTGTGCTGGGAACATTCTGTGCTTTCAGGCAGTCTCTACAGTGCATGACTGTTTCGGCGGCAGGATGCAGAGCAGGACCGGCCTCTTAACCCTTTGAGTGCCAGAGGGGTACGCAATGCATTGCGTACCCCTCTGGCACTCAAAGGGTTAACATCACCCGGACCTTGCCCCGTGTACACGGGCTTTTACACTAGTGTATATATATATAATACCAAATGAATGAGAATTGCAGTATGTGATACCTTTTTTTTTTTTATTGGACTAGCGTTCAGTCTTAGGGACAAGCTTTCGAGAGCAACAACCTCACTTTATCAAATCGGAAGCATACCGACTTGCTAAATGGAGAGGTTGTTGCTCTCGGAATCTTGTCCCTAAAACTGAACGCTAGTCCAATAACAGGTATCACATCCCGCGGTTCTCATTCATTTGGCATCTACAACATTGGGCTATCCTAAATTGAAATATATGTATAATAAATATATCATATCATTTTAAAAATTGAGCAATGAGTTGCATACCCTCTGGCATTCAAAGGTTTTAAAACAAAAAAATGTGAAGATGGGGAAAAATTGATTTTACGTATCTGTATATTTGCAGGCTATATAAAGTCCAAATGGATATTTGACTGTCACCTTGAACATTTATTCCAGATTCCCTTTGATTTTAATGGGACTTTAACCCCTTGGATGTTAGAGGTTAAAACAGTGAGATCTCTTGCATTCAAGTGGTCAAAAGCTCCATATAAATCAATTGACATTTGAACAATTTTATTTGAAATGTATGAAGAAATTGGTTTGCTTCAGCACATCAACCCGCTAACATTTAACCCCTTAAAGGGGATTTATCACCCCTTTACAACTTTGCCTAAATAGTTTTGTTATTTATATCGTATTTAATGAAAAGTGTATAAATTAAAAAAAAAAAAAAAAAACCTCTTGTTTGGCGAAATTAAAAGAAGAAATACAGCCCTGTACCTGCTTCTGGGCAGACTATGGTTACCTGATTTGTACCACAGTCTGCCGCTCTGCCTCTCTATCCAGCCTCCTCCAATGACAGAGGCTTTCTGTCTGTAAGCTGGAGCGCTCTCATTGGCAGAGATCGATTTCTGGCCAATGAGATTGCTCCAGCTTACAGACAGACACCTCTGTCATCAGAGGAGGCTGGATAGAGCGGCAGACTGCGGCACAGATCAGCTATCCACAGTCTGCCCGGAAGTAGGTACAGGGCTGTATTTATTTTTTTAATTTTGCCAAGCAAGCATTCTCTTAAAAAAAAAAAAAAAAAAAAAAAAAAAAAAGTATATACTTTTCATTATATATGATATACAACAAAACGATTTAGGCAAAGTTGTAAAGTGGTGATAGATCCCCTTTAAGAAGGGCGGACAGTGCATTTGCGTTACCCATCTCTCTACACCCTGTTCCAAATTATTATGCAAATGATATTTTTCTCATTTACCTAAATAATTGATGTAAATAACAGTCGGCATAATTCTCATGTTTTCAACTATTAAGAGTACAATTCAAATTTTATTGAACAAACCTCCTAATGATAACAGTATTATTTTTTAAACATAAAAAACTTACAATGCACTGTTCCAAATTATTACGCGTAGTAAGTTTCAAAACACTTTATAGGTTGTAAAGAACTGAAAATTGTCATTTGTTGTGTTTGCAGCATATTTACTGAAATCAAAAGTTATTTCAATCAAACTTTTAACAACATTTTAACCTTTTAAACATTTTAACAGGTCACGTTACATTTCAACATATGATCCCTTATTTGATAGCAGCTTCACAAGTCTTGCATCCATTGAACTTGTGAGTTTTTGGACAGTTTCTGCTTGAATTTGTTTGCAAGATGTCAGAATAGCCTCCCAGAGCTGCTTTTGGATGTAAACAGCCTCCCACCCTCCTAGATCTTTTGCTTGAGGATGCTCCAAAGGTTCTCAATAGGATTGAGGTCAGGGGAGGATGGAGGCCACACCATGACTTTCTCTCCTTTTATCCCCATAGCAGCCATTGATGCAGAGGTATTCTTTGCAGCATGAGATGGTGCATTGTCATGCATGAAGATGATTTTATTACGGAAAGCATAGTTCTTCCTTCTGCACCAGGGAAGAAAGTGGTCAGTCAGAAACTCCACATACTTTGCAGAGGTCCTCTTTACACCTTGGGGGACCCTAAAGGGGCCGACCAACTCTCGTCCCACGATTCCGGCCCAAAACATGACTCCACCACCGCCTTGCTGACGTCGCAGCCTTGTTGGAACAGGGTGGCCGTCCACCAACCATCCACTACTCCATCCATCTGGACCATCCAGGGTTGCACGGCACTCATCAGTGAACAGGACTGTTTGAAAATTAGTCTTCATGTATTTTTCTGCCCAATGCAGCCGTTTCTGCTTGTAAGCATTGGTTAGTGGTGGCCGAATAGAAGGTTTATGCACAGTTGCAAGACTCTGGAGGACTCTACACCTTGATGTCCGTGGGACTCCAGAGGCACCAGCAGCTTCAAATATCTGTTTGCTGCTATGTAATGGTATTTTAGCAGCTGCTCTCTTGATCTGATGCATGGATCTGGCAGAAATCTTCCTCAATGTGCCTTTATCTGCACGAACCCGTCTGTGCTCTGAATCAGCCACAAATCTCTTAATAGTGCGATGATCACGCTTAAGTTTTCGTGAAATATCTAATGTTTTCATACCTCGTCCAAGGCATTGAACTATTTCACTCTTTTCGGCAGCAGAGAGATCCTTTTTCTTCCCCATATTGCTTGAAAATGGTGCTCTGCTTAATAATGTGGAACACCCACCTTTAGTAGTTTTTCCTTAAATTGGGCTCACCTGGCAATCTAATTATCACAGGTGTCTGAGATTGTTTTCAGTGATCAAAAGAGCCCTGAGACACAATGCCATCCATGAGTTAAACTGAAAAACAAAATATTTAATTTTTGTTACACCTAAATATAATTTGCATAATAATTTGGAACAGGGTGTAGTCCTTAAACACTAACCCTCCCCCCCCACCACCATATAATTTTTTTCATCCCTCTTACAAATTTATTGTTCTTTGCTCAGATATCGGCCCAGAGCCTGCCAGAGGAAGGTCAAGGGGAGAAAGTGGGCAAGAAGAGCCCCCTATTAAGCACGGAGAGGAAGCACAGCCTCCGGGCACACATCGGGCCCCCTGCTCTCGCTCTGGATTTAAATGGGAATGAGAATCAACATCTAGACAAGAGTAGCTGCTCGGACAGTGCTGATGAAGGTATGACATGTAAACTACTTGGGAAGTATTCCTAAGAACCAGCAATGTTACAGCATAAGAAACTCATCTGTTAAGGGGCCTGGGGCAGGTAATTACATGACGTGAGTGGACGTGGCAGAGGTTTATGCCCGGCCATTCCTCTTGCTTCTACCGCTCATTACTTTAACTGCTGCGCTGCTGCACTGAGAATGTATCAGTACTGTATCTCTCTGCACTGGTAGAAGGATACAGTGTATCAGTGCTGTGCTTTTTGATGCATTGGATCTTACACATATAAAGGCAGAATTGGGCAATTCTAAATCTAATCGCCTTCCCCAAATTCCCATTGATTTTAAATGTGGCTTTAACGCCTTCCATTGGAGGCCTCCATAACATGCCTCACAACATTTCAAATGGCCAAAGAGGGACACTTTTATTTTAGGTGGTGTTGCTGGGGACTTAGCTGTTCGGCGGAGATTTATGTTATTTCATGACCTATTGACACCTCCTTTATGCAAATCAATACATGACTTATTGTCATTTTATTTACCCAGACTACTTTCTAAACACATACTGACGTTTAAACAAACCTTAATGTGAGCTTTATTACTGTGGAGCATTGTGGTTCACTTATATACACATCACACAGTCTGAGCTCCTATACACAGGGACACTTGGGAGGTATGGATCCCTAGTATCTCCTAAAGAGGGACACTTGGGAGGTATGGACCCCCAATATCTCCTAAAGAGGGACATTTGGGAGGTACAGACCCCTAATATCTCCTAAACAGGAATACTTGGAAGGTATGGAGCCCTAATATCTCCTATAGAGGGACACTTGGGAGGTATGGAGCCCTAATATCTCCTAAAGAGGGACACTTGGGAGGTATGGAGCCCTAATATCTCCTAAAGAGGGACACTTGGGAGGTATGGATACCTAATATCTCCTAAAGAGGGACACTTGGGAGGTATGGTCCCCTAATATCTCCTAAAGACGGACACTTGGGAGGTATGTACCCCTAATATCTCCTATAAAGGGACACTTGGGAGGTATGTACCCCTAATATCTCCTATAGAGGGACACTTGGGAGGTACAGACCCCTAATATCTCCTAATGAGGGACACTTGGGAGGTATGGACCCCTAATATCTCCTATAGAGGAACACTTGGGAGGTATGGACTCCTAATATCTCCTATAGAGGAACACTTGCGAGTTATGGAGCCCTAATATCTCCTATAGAGGAACACTTGGGAGGTATGGAGCCCTAATATCTCCTATAGAGGAACACTTGGGAGGTTTGGACTCCTAATATCTCCTAAAGAGGGACACTTGGGAGGTATGGAGCCCTAATATCTCCTATAGAGGAACACTTGGGAGGTATGCCATAACCTTCACAGAGTTAAAAGCATCATTTCATTCAATAGATAATTTTATTTGCCCGGTTAGTTTACGTCAGTTTTCTGCTATACACAAAGCCCACTGTGGTATATTCATCACGCTGAAAGAGATGCACTTCTTGATCAAAGCAACAACACATTAGGTTCTAAATGAAAATTACATGCATTCTTATAGATGTCAATTTGTCTTTAGCTCCTTGAATCCCATTTAAGTAATTGAATATTTTTATTTGCTACCTTCCAATAGAGTTGGGTTGCACCAGAATTGCACCTTGATGAATTAGACTGGAAGGGGATGATGGGCGTTGTACGGCCTGCTCTAAACTGTTCTTGGTTAAAGGAGCAATAATCTTTTTCATAATAATAATATATATATATTATAATAATGATGATAGAGCTATAGATCTATGTATTGTAGGACTTTTCCTGTTGTGTATATCATTCGTATCCCCCTGCCAAGAGAGACACATTTTCAGTTATTACAGTTTAAACAGTTTAAACAGTTTTTTTTTTTTTTTTACATTAACAGTGACCTCTAGTGGTCAGCAGGGAAACTTTTATACATTTTTTTTCCAGCATCAGCCTTCTTAGAAGCAAATAATGACTCATCAACATCTGTGTTACCGCCAAGATGTTTAAGTCATGGTTGGGAAGAATGAAAAGCATCTGTGAAATATCTGCAGATTAACTGAAACTAGAGAAGGGTGTAGCAGGTTGCCAGATGCTATGTCATAACTAAGTAAATATTGGTGCCTGGATCTAGGAGCATTAATAAATACCTCAACTGGAATGTTTGGTTCCACATTTTTAAAGAGAGATGCTGCCTACATTGCTTGTTTGAGTGAGGCTGATTAAAAGTCCAAAAATAGGCATAAAAGTTGTCACTGTGTTAAAGGGATAGTAATACTTTTTTTTATCTTTATTTTATTTTGTAGGCATTAAAAAAACATGAAGAATGCTATAAGTCTTATCTCTCAAACCTTTGTGGTTTGAGAGATATTCACAAGCAAAGTTCCCCCTCCCACCCCTTTTACCTAGTGTAAGCCATCTCTTCTCAGATGTGGAATCCAGTCCATAGACCAGACAGATAACAGCAGGGGACAGTCTTCTTCCTATGAGAACAATGAAAGCCCTGCCCCCCTTGACAAGTTTTTCAGCTTTTTCCCTTATCTTAATTGAAGATTGCCCCTCTCTGCAATCTACCTGGGCACCTCCCTTCTGATCTGGCTGAGCAGTGTTACATCAGTAAAAGGGGCGGGAGGGGGATACTTTATCATTCAATTACTCTTGTACTACAACTCTGACATAACTGAAATAACACTCTCCAAAGTCAAAATACTATGATGATTAATTAGAGCTGTTTTTATTATGAAACATTACTATCCCTTTAACTGTATAGTAAAAGCGATGCCTTTATTGGCTGAGTTGCTTTAGAATGCAAGATTTCAAGACCACTACATCTCTTCTTCATGACTGAACAAGAAACCTAGGTTAACTTTATCACTTATTTTTGGAAGAGTAAAAGTGTTCATTAATCAGTTTATGAACTACAAAGGAAACGTTGTAGTGGTCATATAAGACTCCACGTAAGGGCGTACATTTTGATGGTTCATTTTGAAGAGTGTGTGACATAAAGGCGCAATAACCAGTCGCTTGGTGAAAAGGGCAACATGAGAATCTTGCCCTGCATGAAAAGTGCAAGATTCTCATGTCACCGCGTTAAACGTCGCCTCAACCCAGAAACCTCCATCTCTCTTCGCATTTATGTTTTCTGTCCTTGTTAAATTAATTACAAGCACATGCACGGTATAAACCTCCTATCAGATGTAGGTTACCTCTCCCATCTCATTAGAATTACTAGTTCTCATACTTATCTGTGCGCTGCGCCGGGCTGGGGATGATGGGCGTTGTAGTCAGCTGTCATTCTGCACCCAGAGAAGAAGAGAGAGAGAGAGAGCCCAGTGCAGCACTCAGGTATGGGTCTCTCTCTCCCCTTCTCTGTGTGCAGAATGACAGCTGACTACAACTCCCATCATCCCCAGCCCAGTGCACAGTTCAGATATACATTGAGGGGAGACTACTTCTAATGAGATAGGAGAGGTAAACTACAAATGATACAGGTTTATACAGCGCGTGTGCTTGTAATTAATTTAACAAGGACAGAAAACATAAATGAGAACAGAGATGGAGGGTTCTGGGTTGAAACAATGCTTAATGCGGCAACATGAGAATCTTGCGCTTTTTATGCAGGGCTAAGATTTTCATGTAGCCCTTTTCATCAAGGAGACCTGGTTATTGAGCCTTGATGTCTCACAATCTTTTGCATGCGTCATTTTTAAACAACCTCCCATATCTAGCACTAACCAAGAGAGATCTAATGCGCTAATAAGCAATATAATATACAATGTATCAATAATCCTGTCCAAACCCCCCTACCACCCATTCCCTCAATATACTGTCCAAAGACTAGATCTATAGATACACATACAGTGTAAAAAGACAATACGAATGCAAGCCTGAAGATGACTGGGGTATCTTGCTGTGTGAAATGTGTATGCCCAATTAATATACAACAGACCAGTGTGATTCAGTGTAAAAATTAATACCTGTAAAAAGGAGCAAACTAGATCACTAAGTGAATGTGGACTTAACCAGAACTTCAAAACACAAGAAAATTTGCATCTAACCAAGGATAAATATAGTGCAGTTACCGTCAGCTGCACTGTTCTCAAACTATTGCATGCACTTTAAGTCATTATTCATTAAAGGGATAGCAATCCTTCATTATTACTATCCCCCATGTTGTAGCCCTAAAAATTCTGAATTCAACGGTACCAGTGGCATCTATCAAACATTTATGCTTTGAGAGATATCCGCTTTCAAAGTTCCCTCTTTTTGCCTGTCCCCTGACGTCCGCGTTCTAGCTGACAGCAGGGGAATCCAGTCAGTGAGCAAGTGGCGGCTCTGCAGGAGTCCTGAGATCGCGTTATAGAAACAGAAATACTTCACTAAAATGGTCTTCTACATGTGTTTGATTTGCAAGCACACGTAGAAGATCATTTTAGTGAAGGATTTCTGTTTCTATAACTCGATCTTGCCACCTCTGCAGAGCCGCCGCCAGTCCTGGGACTGGATTCCCCTGCTGTCGGCTATAACGCTGACATCAGGGGAGAGGGAACTTTGAAAGCGGATATCTCTCAAACCATAAAGGTTTGAGAGATGCCGCTGGTACTGTTGAATTCAGAATTTTAAGGGCTACAACATGCGGGATAGTAATAATGAAGGATTACTATCCCTTTAACTATCAGTCTGCATTGAATAGTTGGGTATGATTGTTATGATTACATTTATTATCCAATTAATTGCAAAGTGTAAACAATCAAGCTATAGGAGGTAAAATAAATAATGGTTTCAAATTGTTGCCATCAACAATATGGTGGCATCTAATAGACATGAAGTGGGTGGAAATGTCACACTTTCTCTAAAACTTAGTGGTATAAAAAAGCACATCTCGGATTTGTTCTTTACAGCTCTGACCCTTTGAAACAAACACAGATCAAGAATCCCATGCAGCTACAAATCATACCTGGGAAGTCTGTCTTCTGTAGTCCAAGGAGGGGACCCCTGTGGTGCCACAGTGGGGATATAATGACATGATCATGTCAAAAAGGGGTGGGGCTTACTTGAGTGGAGGTGGGGCTTAACAGACTTTCCTCAAAAGTGGGCAGGAAGTGGATGAACTGAGTGGGGAAGGAGGAGAAGAGGACGGAAAATGCGAGGAATTGGGTGTGAAGGAGGAGAAGTGGGCAGCGTTTCTTATGAAACTCCCCACTGCTGGAGAATTAATGTCTGTCCCCAGAACCCCGATAATCTCCTACAAAAACTGAAGTCCCCAGAGCAGACCCGGAGAGTACTCAGGTATGCTACAAATCCAAACAACTCCAGAAATATGGGAGCACCCTCCTTGCTGGTGTGTCATTCCGTAAGGTCCGAACAAAACCGTTCAAACTCCAATCTTCGCATAAAAGACGAGACTTTATTCAAATATAAATAAAGGACATATGTCCTAAATAAACAAGGGGAGCAGGACACAAAAAGCACCACATGGAACACTAGATGAGACCCATCTAACGCATTTCGCACAAAAGCGCTTAATCCAACCAGCGAACTGAAGTTATGAGGCTTAAAGGAGCAGTAAACTTTTTTTTTTTTATGAAAACCCATTTTATAGAGCATTTCCTGATGAATAAAACAAGGTCACTCCCATCGCTGTCGGATGTTTTATTCAAAAACTATAGCAGTTCAAATAATCAGGAAGTGAATTTACTGTGTTTACTTCCTGATAGTTCTAACTGACAGGAAGTGAATTTACTGTGTTTACTTCCTGATAGTTCTAACTGACAGGAAGTGACAGGCAGTTCCTATCACATTCTATGGAGAACTGTATGTCTCTGACTTTCCTCTCCATTAGAATGTAACAGGAAATCTAATTAGAATTTGACCACTAGAGGGCACTGCTAATGTAAAAAAACGTGGGTTTAAACTGTAATAACTTTGGAAATATAAATCTTTCGCCAGTGGGAGAACCCTTATTTTACTCAATAGGAAAATCCCTACATATATATTTTTTCATAAAAAAAGTTTACTGCTCCTTTAAGTCTCCATATCCAAAGTTACCACTGCCAGAATAAATTGGTCAGCCAGAAGCTAACCTCTTTTGACGGTTCATTCCCTACCAAATTGCCTGACGAAGCATGTTCAGCAATGAAACCCATACAGTGGGGTGCGCTATGATACGGCAAGGGGTGACTGTTAACTGCAGAAGACTCAGGTTACTTGCATAACGCTCTGGAGCCACAATATTTAGACCAGTAAACAGTCACAATATTAGCCTGTGAGGAAGGAGACAGAGTTGCCTTTAGCTAACAGTGTTTCACACAATGAAAGGGAACAAGCCAAATAGTCATTACACTGGAATTAATGTAAAGTAATAAACAATCAAAATCATTTTACTATTTTTCTACTCTGCTAATGATTCATCAGGGAAAGATAATAGAGGTGACTTTAGTCATTAGCATTCCACTCGAATGAAAAGGGTAGGAGCTAAATAGTTAATACATCAGAGTGAAATTAAACTGATTATATAATCAAGATTGTTCAACTATTTCCCAGTGCTTCTAATGCTTCAGCAGGGTAAATATCATGTTTGTAATCCCAACATAATTATGTGTAGTAATGTACACATGGAAGAAATATAATTTGTTTTTTCTCTTCAAAGTTTAGCATTGTCTAATCCCCTAATTCTGGCTTTATGTATACATTTTTATTATCGATTCCTCACAAACACAGGATTGATATTAGTTTTGCCTTTAAAGGGATAGTATTTGGGCCATGGAGAGTGTTATTTCAATACTGTCAGAGTTGTAGTACAAGAGTAATTGAATGATAAAGTATCCCCCTCCCGCCCCTTTTACCTAGTGTAACACTACTCACCTCAGATGTGGAATCTGGTCACTTGACAGGACAGATCGCAACAAGGGACAATCTTCTTACTGTGATCATAAGGAAAACCCGCCCCTTCACAGGTTTTTCAGGTTTGTCCTTATGATCATTGAAGATTGTGCCTCTCTGTGATCCATCCGGACAGTCTTGCTGCTCTGAGGTGAGCAGTGTTACATCAGTAAAAGGGGCGGGAGGGGGATACTTTATCATTCAATTACTCTTGTACTACAACTCTGACAGTACTGAAATAACACTCTCCATGGTCGAAATACTATGATTATTAATCAGAGCGACTTGTGAAACATTACTATCCCTTCAAATACTCTGGCAATAAATGAAGAATAAAACACATTCTCTATTAACCCCTTAGTGACGTCCGCACGCGACCGGCACATAATGCCTGCCAAACTTTTTTTTTTCATTCTACTGAATGACTACCGGGACGTACATGTACAACCTCTGTCACTACGTGACTGTTTCTGTGGGACGTACGTGTACGTCCATTGTCGGGATGGGGTTAAAACGCTGAAACTCCTTGTATGTATAAAATGTACTGAAATGATCTCTACCCTATGTTGGGAATTGGCACCAGCCAGAGAAAAATAAGAAACCGCTCAAGTGCTTATTTTCAATCTGCTGGTCTGTTCTGTCTTTTCTTTCCTATATTAGAGTGAGTCGACTTGAACACTTGCAGTACATTTTTTTTCTTTTCATTGCCTCAAAAGACATCTAGTTTTAGGTTAACCCTTTGAATGCCTGACAGGTATCGAACGCATTGCAACGCAATGCGTTGGATACCTGTCTGGCACTCTAAAGGTTAAACGTAAACTCGCTATAAAGTGCTAACCGATGATCACCTCTAATGATGTCCTATAAGAAAAATTTTAGAGACGCTGTAAACCAAGTCAGTCATTTAGTAACAAGTCTAAATGATGGTAGATTTGAAATCTGGTTAGTTTGTATGCATGGTTAACCCCTTGGTGACTAGAGGATAAGAACAATTTTGGACATTTTAGTATAACTTTGGTCAGCCATATTTTTCCTCTAATTCATTTATTCCACCCACATAAATTATGTAGCATTTTTTAAGGATAAGTAATTTTTTTTTTTTTTTTTTTTTTTTTTAGATGGCACATTCATATGTATAACCCATAATTTGATTTGATAACATAACAAATTGTAAAAAAAAAATAAATAAATCCACAGCAGTTTTTTTAAATAGGTTTTCCTGTGATTTATTTGTGCTATAACATGCCTGGATAAAAGGTATGAAGCTTCTTTCATACCTCTCAGGTGTCCCTTTTTATTGGTGTATTGTCCCTCTAAGAAGAAAATCCCTCTGTCCCTCTTTCCCACCATGGTGTCCATGTGTTTGAGGAGATCAGATTGTGTGATGTGTATCGCATTGCTGCACAGCAATAAGACAGACATTGATGTTTGTATAAATATCAGTAGATGTGTTCATAAATTAGTCTGTGTAAATAAAATACTTTGGTCTTGATCTAAATTATTTATTCACTTACACAAATAGGGGTCACAATGTCCTAGACACCAGGGAACCGCTCTAACTAACTGCTCCAGTCTGGAGAAGTCACTTACAGCCTATCCGCAATGATCGCAGCAGACCCTGTGGCTCTCTGTGATCATTAACTCATGACATGTCAGTACTGTCTTCCGTTTCCAAAGGATGGAATTGTGTGACTGTCTTGGCATGTCACACGTCCTTAACCCTTCAAGGACCAGTGCAGGCACGCGCGGCCGGCACCTGCGGACCACGGGGCATTTTTTTTATTATTATTGCTTCCAGTTCAGGGCTTCCGGAGCAGCGTGCAGCCGTGCCGGGAGCCCTGAACTTCATGCCGTGTCAGGACTGTTATTGGTCCTTAAGTGCCGGACCGCCGTGACGGTCCTGGCACGGCAATGGTCCTTAAGAGGGTTAATGGGTAAAAAAAAGAGGGCAATGGTGGAACCTTGAATGATTAAACTGACAGCAGTACAGTCACTAAGACAGTCCTTTTGGGTTGGCACCAGAAATGTATAATCTTATCGTGCAGATATCGGTGATTGGGACTTCTAAGTCATTACAAGAATAGCCTGATCATCCCACTATATAATGTTGTTCAGAGGTAGTGTAATGATGAGCTGTTGAGTGGTGGATAGATAATTATGCAAGATAACAGATGTGGGGTGGCGTGAAAAATGATGATTGTCCACTATCTGTGTCACCAGTTTGATGTGTAGCACGTTCCTTAGGTGTGGACACCTGTCACAAGTTCCAACAGCCAGCTCCTTCACAATAAACTCTTCTTCTCCAACAGCCAGCTCCTTCACAATAAACTCTTCTTCTCCATCAGCCAACTCCTTCACAATAAACTCTTCTTCTCCAACAGCCAGCTCCTTCACAATAAACTCTTCTTCTCCATCAGCCAACTCCTTCACAATAAACTCTTCTTCTCCAACAGCCAGCTCCTTCACAATAAACTCTTCTTCTCCATCAGCCAGCTCCTTCACAATAAACTCTTCTTCTCCATCAGCCAACTCCTTCACAATAAACTCTTCTTCTCCAACAGCCAGCTCCTTCACAATAAACTCTTCTTCTCCAACAGCCAGCTCCTTCACAATAAATTCTTCTTTTCCAACAGCCAGCTCCTTCACAGTAAACTCTTCTTCTCTAGTAATCTGCATCTCTGCTGGCTTTCTGTTTGCACATGTAGATCCCGCAGGACCTTTCACATGGGGTTTTGCAGTATAATCATAATTTCTGTGGATGCAGAGTCCTTATACAGCAGCCCAGCTTGCATTTCAATACAGCAGATCAATGCGGTAATCCAGTTAACATTGAAATAATCTCTCCCAAAAATAACTGCCCACTTATCTTACCATGATTAGAAAATCCTAATGGCCCTAATGAATTTCAGCTTTGTGCCACTGTTCAAGAGGTAATAACCACTACTGACTGAAGGTTATCTCTATGGAGACACATTGTTAACAAGACCAGAGGCGCTCCTGTTCTGCTCACTGCACATGGTGAACTTAACCACTTTTAAGGATCAGAGGCATGTGCAAAACACTCTGGTCCTTAAAGGGATAGTAATACTTAAAATGTAAAAAAAAATATGTTGTAGGGTTTATCCCCCTGAGTAAAACCAGAGTACTCCCACTGCTGAAAGGTGTTTCATTCAAAAGTTATTAATTTTCAAAGTTGAATTTTTTAGGTACAATATCACAGTGGCCTGAAATTGTACAGTGGCGCTGTTGCTACACCATCCTATGGAGATTTATGGTCCTGGGACCAGAGCTGTCCATAGGATCGTGTAGCAACAGCGCCACTGTACAATTTCAGGCCACTGTGATATTGTACCTAAAAAATTCAACTTTGAAAATTAATAACTTTTGAATGAAACACCTTTCAGCAGTGGGAGTACTCTTGTTTTACTCAGGGGGATAAACCCTACAACATATCTTTTTTTACATTTTAAGTATTACTATCCCTTTAAAGGGGTACACTCTTACACTGACTGCTTTCAATTTAAAAAAAAAAAATTAAAAACTACCAGCATCTATCATGTCCGCCTCCATAGATATGACATATGATGTCTCTTGCACAAAGGCCTTTCCAGCATTCATTGGGTTAAAAACCAGGTTTAATGCATTGGTAACTTTGGAAAGTGTATTTCTCCCTTATGGCACAGTTAGTCTTCCCTAGGATCACTCCTGTTTTTAACAGTACTTTAGCCTCTGTATCCCCATGCCAAGAGTCTGACTATAGGAGTACGTGTTCATAAATTAATTTGTGTTCTTATTCCAAACTTTTTCTTACAGAAGATGAGAAAGGTCTGGCGGAACAAGTAGAAGGGAGACTTTATATCAATCGCATCTTTCAGATAAGCGCCGAGAGGATGTTTCAGCTGCTGTTCACACCGTCTCGCTTCATGCAGAACTTTCTAAAGTCTAGAAAAGTGTTTGGTAAGTGAATCTGTGTGGACTTCTCTCTTATGTAGATGACAACAACTACCAATTGTATACACGAAAAAACAAGAGGATAGAGAGGGCGCCAGATAGTGTTATCGTCTCAGGATAATAACTATATACCTAAAACCATAGTATATTCACTCTCATTATAATCTGGTCAATTCATGGCATATACCAAGGCTGACAAATTAAACCTGTGGGGAATTCCCATCGTCTCCTCTCTGAGATCTTTATCCAAATTGGAATCGCTCCACCATACAATGAAGGAAATCCACCAACACTCGGGAATATTCAGATGCAGTAAAATTGTTTAATAAAAATGATTGCATTAGAAATAGTAAGAATGTATGTATAGAAAAGGTATTAAATGGCTGAAGTGGAGACGGTGAGAACTCCCCATAGGCTTAAAGGGATAGTAATGTTTCATAATAAAAGCGGCCCTAATTAATCATCATAGTATTTGGGCCATGAAGAGTGTTATTTCAATTCTGTCAGAGTTGTAGTTCAAGAGTAATTCAATGATAAAGTATCCCCTCCCGCCCCTTTTACTGATGTAACACTGCTCAGCCAGATCAGAAGGGAGGTGCCCAGGTAGACTGCAGAGAGGGACTATCTTCAATTAAGATAAAGGAAAAACGTGTCAAGGGGGGCAGGGTTTTCATTGTTCTCATAGGAAGAAGATTGTCCCCTGCTGTTATCTGTCTGGTCTATGGACTGGATTCCACATCTGAGAAGAGATGGCTTACACTAGGTAAAAGGGGCGGGAGGGGAAATTTTGCTTGTAAATATCTCTCAAACCATAAAGGTTTGAGAGATAACACTTATATCGTTCTTCATGTTTTTTTAACACCTACAAAATAAAATAAAGATAAAACGAAGTATTACTATCCCTTAAATTTGTCAGCCTTGGGATATGCCATGAATTGACCATACTATAATGTGAGTGCATATCATTTGTTTTTAAATATATAATTGTCATCCTCAGACGATGTCACACTATGTGGAGCCCTCTCTATTCTCTTGTTTGTTTTTTTTGGTGTATACATTTGTCCATGTTGAGTGAGTGACGCGAGGAAGAGCGGCATGATTGGTGATTCCCTGAGTCTGGGTCTGGAATATTCACGCAGTATTGCCTTATTTGCCGTTTTCCATATACGTGATTAGCAGCACTTCTTTGTGAATACTCACGAGTGGGATGTGTTTTCAGTGTTGGAACTGATTATCTAAGACTAGTTGAACAGCCCGTGTACACGGGCCACAGTGCCAGGCAGCAACGACTGCGGTGCAGACATGCGCAGTACAGACTGCCTGTGCCACGGCTGATAACGGAGTGCTCCGAATTCAGACCGTGGTCCTCTCTGCGCACAGAAGGAATTCAGGACTACAGTCTGAATTCAGAGCGCCCCGCTCCGTTATCAGCCGCGGCGCAGGCAGTCTGTACTGAGCATGACCGCAGCGCGCCCAGCCGTCTGTACTGAGCATGACCGCAGCGCGCCCAGCCGTCTGTACTGAGCATGACTGCAGCTCGCCCAGGCGTCTGTACTGAGCATGACTGCAGCTCGCCCAGGCGTCTGTACTGAGCATGACTGCAGCGCGCCCAGCCGTCTGTACTGATCATGACTGCAGCGCGCCCAGCCGTCTGTACTGAGCATGACTGCAGCGCGCCCAGCCGTCTGTACTGAGCATGACTGCAGCGCGCCCAGCCGTCTGTACTGCGCATGACTGCAGCGCGCCCAGCCGCCTGTACTGCGCATGACTGCAGCGCGCCCAGCCGCCTGTACTGCGCATGACTGCAGCGCGCCCAGCCGCCTGTACTGCGCATGACTGCAGCGCGCCCAGCCGCCTGTACTGCGCATGACTGCAGCGCGCCCAGCCGCCTGTACTGCGCATGACTGCAGCGCGCCCAGCCGCCTGTACTGCGCATGACTGCAGCGCGCCCAGCCGCCTGTACTGAGCATGACTGCAGCGCGCCCTGACGTCTGTACTGAGCATGACTGCAGCGCGCCCAGCCGTCTGTACTGCGCATGACTGCAGCGCGCCCAGCCGTCTGTACTGCGCATGACTGCAGCGCGCCCAGCCGTCTGTACTGAGCATGACTGCAGCGCGCCCAGCCGTCTGTACTGAGCATGACTGCAGCGCGCCCAGCCGTCTGTACTGAGCATGACTGCAGCGCGCCCAGCCGCCTGTACTGCGCATGACTGCAGCGCGCCCAGCCGCCTGTACTGCGCATGACTGCAGCGCGCCCAGCCGCCTGTACTGCGCATGACTGCAGCGCGCCCAGCCGCCTGTACTGCGCATGACTGCAGCGCGCCCAGCCGCCTGTACTGCGCATGACTGCAGCGCGCCCAGCCGCCTGTACTGCGCATGACTGCAGCGCGCCCAGCCGTCTGTACTGCGCATGACTGCAGCGCGCCCAGCCGTCTGTACTGAGCATGACTGCAGCGCGCCCTGACGTCTGTACTGAGCATGACTGCAGCGCGCCCAGCCGTCTGTACTGCGCATGACTGCAGCGCGCCCAGCCGTCTGTACTGAGCATGACTGCAGCGCGCCCAGCCGTCTGTACTGAGCATGACTGCAGCGCGCCCAGCCGTCTGTACTGAGCATGACTGCAGCGCGCCCAGCCGTCTGTACTGAGCATGACTGCAGCGCGCCCAGCCGCCTGTACTGCGCATGACTGCAGCGCGCCCAGCCGTCTGTACTGAGCATGACTGCAGCGCGCCCAGCCGCCTGTACTGCGCATGACTGCAGCGCGCCCAGCCGCCTGTACTGCGCATGACTGCAGCGCGCCCAGCCGCCTGTACTGCGCATGACTGCAGCGCGCCCAGCCGCCTGTACTGCGCATGACTGCAGCGCGCCCAGCCGCCTGTACTGCGCATGACTGCAGCGCGCCCTGACGTCTGTACTGAGCATGACTGCAGCGCGCCCAGCCGTCTGTACTGAGCATGACTGCAGCGCGCCCAGCCGTCTGTACTGCGCATGACTGCAGCGCGCCCAGCCGTCTGTACTGCGCATGACTGCAGCGCGCCCAGCCGTCTGTACTGCGCATGACTGCAGCGCGCCCAGCCGTCTGTACTGAGCATGACTGCAGCGCGCCCAGCCGTCTGTACTGAGCATGACTGCAGCGCGCCCAGCCGTCTGTACTGAGCATGACTGCAGCGCGCCCAGCCGTCTGTACTGAGCATGACTGCAGCGCGCCCAGCCGTCTGTACTGAGCATGACTGCAGCGCGCCCAGCCGTCTGTACTGAGCATGACTGCAGCGCGCCCAGCCGTCTGTACTGAGCATGACTGCAGCGCGCCCAGCCGTCTGTACTGAGCATGACTGCAGCGCGCCCAGCCGTCTGTACTGAGCATGACTGCAGCGCGCCCAGCCGTCTGTACTGAGCATGACTGCAGCGCGCCCAGCCGTCTGTACTGAGCATGACTGCAGCGCGCCCAGCCGTCTGTACTGAGCATGACTGCAGCGCGCCCAGCCGTCTGTACTGAGCATGACTGCAGCGCGCCCAGCCGTCTGTACTGAGCATGACTGCAGCGCGCCCAGCCGTCTGTACTGAGCATGACTGCAGCGCGCCCAGCCGTCTGTACTGAGCATGACTGCAGCGCGCCCAGCCGTCTGTACTGAGCATGACTGCAGCGCGCCCAGCCGTCTGTACTGCGCATGACTGCAGCGCGCCCAGCCGTCTGTACTGAGCATGACTGCAGCGCGCCCAGCCGTCTGTACTGAGCATGACTGCAGCGCGCCCAGCCGTCTGTACTGAGCATGACTGCAGCGCGCCCAGCCGTCTGTACTGAGCATGACTGCAGCGCGCCCAGCCGTCTGTACTGAGCATGACTGCAGCGCGCCCAGCCGTCTGTACTGAGCATGACTGCAGCGCGCCCAGCCGTCTGTACTGAGCATGACTGCAGCGCGCCCAGCCGTCTGTACTGTGCATGACTGCAGCGCGCCCAGCCGTCTGTACTGTGCATGACTGCAGCGCGCCCAGCCGTCTGTACTGTGCATGACTGCAGCGCGCCCAGCCGCCTGTACTGCGCATGACTGCAGCGCGCCCAGCCGCCTGTACTGCGCATGACTGCAGCGCGCCCAGCCGCCTGTACTGCGCATGACTGCAGCGCGCCCAGCCGCCTGTACTGCGCATGACTGCAGCGCGCCCAGCCGCCTGTACTGCGCATGACTGCAGCGCGCCCAGCCGCCTGTACTGCGCATGACTGCAGCGCGCCCAGCCGCCTGTACTGCGCATGACTGCAGCGCGCCCAGCCGCCTGTACTGCGCATGACTGCAGCGCGCCCAGCCGCCTGTACTGCGCATGACTGCAGCGCGCCCAGCCGCCTGTACTGCGCATGACTGCAGCGCGCCCAGCCGCCTGTACTGCGCATGACTGCAGCGCGCCCAGCCGCCTGTACTGAGCATGACTGCAGCGCGCCCAGCCGCCTGTACTGAGCATGACTGCAGCGCGCCCAGCCGCCTGTACTGAGCATGACTGCAGCGCGCCCAGCCGCCTGTACTGAGCATGACTGCAGCGCGCCCAGCCGTCTGTACTGCGCATGACTGCAGCGCGCCCAGCCGTCTGTACTGCGCATGACTGCAGCGCGCCCAGCCGTCTGTACTGAGCATGACTGCAGCGCGCCCAGCCGTCTGTACTGAGCATGACTGCAGCGCGCCCAGCCGTCTGTACTGAGCATGACTGCAGCGCGCCCAGCCGTCTGTACTGAGCATGACTGCAGCGCGCCCAGCCGTCTGTACTGAGCATGACAGCTTCTGACAAACATACATTAGCAAATTATTATATAGGATTTTATTGCACTAGGTCCTCCCCTTTTTGCTTTTTTTGTGGGTGTTTTTTTTTTTTTTTTAACCTCCCTAGAATGATATAGGAACTGGAGAAGTTATCTCCTTCCTGTTTATCACTCCTTATTACATAAACCTCCTGGGGTCCTTCTATTTCTCTAGAAACGCTGTTGTAACACCTGTTTCTTTACTATTTAGACTTGGAATCGACACCCTGGACATCTGATGGAAATGGCAACCAGACAAGGACGCTGACCTACACTATAACCATTAACAACCCGCTGATCGGAAAGTTCACCACCGCCACAGACAAACAGGTACTGGCCGTCCTGCGTCCTGTTCAGTTCTGAACCACAAAACTCTGATCAGGAGCACTTCTGGGAAATAGTTTTCATAGCTTTGGAACAGTGGATATTTTGCAAATATTGCCTAATATTATCCCAATTTAGAGCTGATTTCTATTGGAGATAAGTGTTATCACTGGTATATCTCCTATGAAGTCTGGGAGGTTAGGATGTGTAGATAAAAAACACTAATAAATCTTTCCTCTGCAATGAAATCCAGGCCTTAATGTTTGCTCATAGTTATTAAATGTAATTTTTCTGAAGGTTTTTGAAAATGTCAGTCTAAGAAAGTTTTTTTTTTTTAAAAAAAAGTGCATCAAAAGCAACACTTTGCAACTTATTTTTAGAGGAATATTTAAGGCGAAATAATCAGCGACGCACAAATCTAACCGCGCCAGGTTAACTTTCATTAAGTGCCAGTTCATTATTATTGGTCTTTTCCAATAATTGATATATATAGTCTTGGCACAGTTTTGAAAAAATACATTTTTAAAAGGATCCTATCACCAGTAAACAACTTTGGTGGTTCTGAAACAGATTTCAAAATCGCCTATATGTTGTATTAGACTTTATTTATTTAGAAATCTTGTTTCGGTTAAGACATGTTATGCAGGTACTTTGTCTTAGCTCTACCTTTCTCTCCCACTACTTACTGACATATAACCTTTTCAGCGCCAGAGTGGGTAATGCATTGCTGAACAGGGAAAATAATGTAGGACTAATTATCATAATCAAAATAAATCTCGCTCAAAAACTCTACCTACAAAATGGTGAACGCAACATATAGTTGATTTTGGAAGCGATTTCAAAATCACCAAAGTTGTTTTTAGGTGATAGGGTGCCTTTTAATCCGTTGCATAGAAACATAGAATCTGACGGCAGATAAGAACCATTCGGCCCATCTAGTCACCCATTTTCCTACTGTAAAAACCTCAGACCTTGTTTGGTCCTTGGTCTTGTCTTATGTTCAGGACAGCCTTATGTCTATCCCATGCATAATTAAATTCTGTAACTATATAACTTCTGCCACTACTGCTGGTAGGCTATTCCACTTATCTACTACCATCTCGATGAAGTAAAACTTTCTTATATTACGTCTAAACCTCTGTCCCTCTAGTTTTAGACTATGGCCTCTTGTCCTAACATTTTTACTCCTGTGAAATGTACTTCCCTCCTGCACTCTGTTGAATCCCTTCATGTATGTGAATGTGTCTATCATATCCCCTCTCTCTCTTCTCTCCTCCAAGCTATACATGATCAGATCCTTTAGTCTATCCTGATATTTATTTTCCTGTAAACCAGTCACCATTTTATTAGCCCTTCTCTGAATTCTCTCTATAGTATCTGTATCCTTCTGGAGATGGGGTCTCTAGTACTGTACACAATACTCTAGGTCTCCAGTACTGTACACAATACTCTATAGTATCTTTATCCTTCTGGAGATTGGGTCTCCAGTACTGTACACAATACTCTATAGTATCTATATCCTTCTGGAGATGGGGTCTCCAGTACAGAAAAGTACATGTTACAGAAATCTCCAGTACATTGCTTTACAATGCGTTGAAGAAGTATGTAGCATCCAAGGGTTAAAGGATTAGTAATGCCTTATATTAATAAACAGTAATATTGTAGATATTCAAAAAATAAATCAGTAGATGTCAGTCCAATCTCTCAAACCTTTATGATTTGAGAGATATATCGTCAGTGCTGTAGCTCACAGAAGGAGATTTGAGTCGTGCGACCCACGGCGGCTCTTCAGCAGAGCAGAAATACAGCAATCTGAAAAGAAATACTTTATTGGAATGATCTACAAAGCGAGCCTGGTTTGCAAGCACGCTTTATAGACCGTTCCAATGAAGTGTTTATTTTTAGATTGCGGTATTTCAACTCTGCTGAAGATCCGCCTGCCGGTCCCGGGACCGGAATCTCCTTCTGTCAGCTTACAGCTGACATCAGTGCAAGGCGAGCGAAGGGGGGAACTTTCAAACTTGATATCTGTCAACCATAAAGGTTTGAGAGCTCGGACTGGCCTCTATTGACTTTTTTTTTTCTTTAATATCTACGATATTGCCGTTTATTTATATAAGACATTACTAATCCTTTAAAGAAACAATGCAGAGAACTTGTAGAAATACGTTGATACATACATCCCAATCCGCGCTGATTTTTGTCTCTAGGTGCTGTATCAAGAGAACCATGAGAAGCCGACATTCCTGGTGACCACAGAGGTGTTTACACACGACGTGCCTTATCACGACTACTTCTACACCGTGAATAAATACTGCATCATCCACACCTCAAAACACAAGTGCCGCCTACGGTAAGAACCAGCTGGATGGGCTCTAGAGTATCAGAACCGTCCGAACGCGAGAAGAGAAACACTGTCACTTTGGGTCACGTTTCCATTTTATCTCTCAACGAAACTGATTTACTGAGAACTGGATAAAACTGATGACCTTGTAAGGGATAGTAATACTTAAAATGTAAAAAAATATATGTTGTAGGGTTTATCCCCCTGAGTAAAACAAGAGTACTCCCACTGCTGAAAGATGTTTTATTCAAAAGTTATTAAAGATCAAAGTTGATTTTTTTTAGGTGCAATATCACAGTGGCCTGAAATTGTACAGTGGCGCTGTTGCTGCACCATTCTATGGAGATTTATGGTCCCGGGACCAGAGCTGTCCATAGGATGGTGTAGCAACAGCGCCACTGTACAATTTCAGGCCACTGTGATACCGCACCTATATAATTCAACTTTGATCTTTAATAACTTTTGAATAAAACATTTTTCAGCAGTGGGAGTACTCTTGTTTTACTCAGGGGGATAAACCCTACAACATATATTTTTTTACATTTTAAGTATTACTATCCCTTTAACACTTTAAGGGCCAAAAGGGTGCGGTCAGTGCATTGTGAAGCAAACTGTTACACACCCCTCTGGTCCTTTAACCCCTTAAGGACCATTGACGTGCCAGGGCAGTCAAGGCGGTCTGGCACTTAAGGACCAGTGACGGTCCTGGCACGTCATGGAGTTCAGGGCTCCCAGCGCAGCTGCACACCGATCCAGAAGCCCTGAACCGGAAGTTATAAAAAAAAAAAAAGGCCCGTGGTCCTCAAGTGCCGGCCGCGTGTGCGCCAGTCCTTAACGGGCTAAAGAGTTAAATGAATGGTCATTTTTTAATGAAAACAAAAACCTGTATTGTAGGATTTTTTTTCTGCTGAGAAAAGTTTCTCCTACTACTGAGAGATTTCTTTAGTAAAAAGTTATTGCAGCTCAAGATAATGCGTGTATTTCAGTGATAGGAGAGCTTTACATTGTGTGCACAATTATTAGGCAAGTTGTATTTTTGAGGATTCATTTTATTATTGAACAACTACAGTGCTCTCTGGCAATCCAAAATGTTAAAGAACCTTAAACCTGAATATTTAAGAAAGTAAAAGTGAGGTTTTGGGTTTCTCTGGAGAATATCTATGTGTGCACAATTATTGGGCAACTATTAGTGTGCAGAATTATTATGCAACTAAATGAAAAACTATAATTTTCCCATCTTACGTGTTTATTTTCATCTATTAAAGTGAGAATACTAAACAAACAACTTAAAATTTACAAATAAACATTTGTGACATTTCCAAAAAAAAAAATCTGTGTCCAATATAGCCACCCTTCTTTTCAATAACAGTCATAAGCCTTCCATTCATGGAGCCTGTCAGTTTCTTGATCTGTTGACGATCAGTTTTTTTTTTTGTGCAGCAGCAACCACAGCCTCCCAGACACTGTTCAGAGAGGTGTACTGTTTTTCCTCGGCGTAAATCTGCCATTTAAGAAGGGCCCACAAGTTCTCAATAGGGTTTAGGCCAGGTGAAGAAGAGGGCCATGTCATTATTTTATCATCTTTAGGCCTTTACTGGCTAGCCACACAGTGGAGTACTTCAATGCATGCTATGGAGCATTGTCCTGCATAAAAATCATGGTCTTCTTGAAAGATGCAGACTTTTTCCTGTACCACTGCTTGAAGAAAGTGTCTTCTAAAAACTGGCAGTAGGTTTGGGAGTTGAGTTTGAGTCCATCTTCAACCTGAAAAGGCCCAACTAGCTCATCTTTGAAAATACCAGCCCATACCAGTACCCCTCCTCCACCTTGCTGGTGTCTGAGTTGAAGTGGAGCTCTGTGCCTGTTACTGATCCATCCACGGACCTATCCATCTGGACCGTCAAGAGTCACTCTCATCTCATCAGTCCATAAAACCTTTGAAAAATCTGTCTTCAGATATTTCTTGGCCCAGTCTTGTTCAGTGGTGGTCGGGTTTCATTTCTCCTTACCATGGCCATGTCTCTGAGCACTGAACACCTAGTACTTCTGGACACTCCAGGTAGGTTGCAGTTCTGGAATATGACAGCACTGGAGGATAATGGGTTCCTGGTAGCTTCATGTTTGATTCTTCTCAAATCTCTGGCAGTTCATTCGCTTCTTTTTTTTCTCAACACGTTTCTTGTGACCTGTTGACTATTTGCAACAAAACTTTTCATGGTTCTGTTATCACGCCTCACTATCTTGGCAATTTCAAGAGTGGTGCATCCCTCTGAAATAATTTTTTTTACAATTTTTGACTTTTGGAGTCAGCTATATCTCTTTTTCTGCCCATTTTGCCTGAGGAAATGAAGCTGCCTAATAATTGTGCACACCTTGACAAAGTGTGCTCATCTCCTTAGGCCACACCCTCTCTCACTACACAAATACACATTACCTGATATGCTTACCGTAAAATTTTGCAAATAATACGCACAGTTTTACCCCACTTCACCTTATGTGAAGTGTGTGTGGGGGGGTTGTATTATACACAAGAGTATATTTGTTTTTAAAAAAATTGTGTTGGCAGATACGTTCCCTCCCTCCCCTGGTGCAATCCGCACTTAAAGGGATAGTAATACTTGCAAAATTACTAATCCCCATATTGTAGATTTGTTAAAAAGAAACTTATTGCCCCCAGTGTCATCTCTCAGACCCTTATGGTTTGAGAGATGGTAGCGCTCAAAGTTCCCCCCTCCCTCCCCCTTCCCTGACTGAACGCTGACTGCACGGGAAGCTGTCGTAAGTTGTCTTATGTGCATCAGGCGGCTCTGCAGCTGAGCCGAGATCTTGTTTATGAAAAATAATTCTTTCACTGAAACGGTCTTCTACGTGTGCTTGGTTTGCAGTGTGTTTGGTTTGTGCTTGGTTTGCAGTCACACATAGAAGACCGTTTTTGTGAAAGATTTATTTTTTATCAACGCGATCTCGGCAATGCTGCAGAGCCACCTGATGCAAGTTATAACGGATATCCCTGCAGTCAGCGTTCAGTCAGGAAGGGGGAGGGAGGGGGGAACTGTGAGCGCTATCATCTCTCATACCATAAGGGTTTCAGAGATGACACTGGGGGCAATACGTTTCTTTTTAACAAAGCTATAGTATGAGGATTAGTAATTTGCAAGTATTACTGTCCCTTTAAAATAAGACTTACTATGATTAATTTAAGCCCCCACCGAAGTCTCCATCCAAAAAGGCAAAATACAAGAGATGTAAATGTTCCCTGCGGGCGGCATGCTTCCATTCACCGCCCGCTTCCTTCAGTGGGCTGCCAGGACCTTCCGCCTCCAGCCAATGGTAATGCCGTGTGAGGATCTCAAGGTCCTCACAGGTAAATACCATAGGCGGAAGGTCCTGACAGCTCAATGAAGGAAGTGGGCGGTGAATGGAAGAGTGCTGCCCGCAGGGAACATTTACATCTCTAGTATTTTGCCTTTTTGGATGGAGACTTCAGTGGGGGCTTAAATTAATCATAGTAAGTCTTATTTAAGTGAGGATTACGCTGGGGGATGGAGGGAATGTATCTGCCAACACAATTTTTTTTTTTTTTTTTGGTAAGGGGGGAAAAAGAGGGTGCGTATTATACATAGGCACTCTTGTTTTCCCCTAAAATCTTGGGTATAATATACACCTGCGTATTATGCATAGGTGCGTATTATACATGAGATCTTACGGTAAATCCAATAAGCATTCACGTTTATACAGCTTGGATTTGGAAAATATGCATTAGAATGATGATATGGTCAAAATACTTACCTAATAATTGTGCACACAGTGTACAGTCAACAATATAATATCTACATGGGGACGAATGAAAAAGCACCACGTAGTGGTCATTCCTTTTTTTAGCACAAAAATGTGTACATTAAAAAGTGGCAGGTGGGAGGAAATCGGGTAAAAACAGGCCCCATGCAGCCAATCGGTGAGATTCACAGGAACGGCGATTTTTCACAGAAGTCTCACTCCCCACTCCTGTGAAAATCGCTGCAGCGGTCAGGTGGGTCTTCGACGTGCACGGCTCTCCCAATCCAACGGGCAACACCATGCATCATTTGCTAGTGTATATGTGTGTGTGTGTATGTATATGTGTATATATATATATATATATAATATATATATATATATATAAACTAGCAGTTGTAGCACGGCTTCACCCATGCAGTGAAATTTCTTTTTTTAACCCTTTGAGTGCCACAGAGGTATCTAATTCATTGCATTTTAATGCTTTGGATTCATCTCTAGCACTTGTATTATAAGGGGCAGACCTCGTGGTGGGCTCCAGCCACTGATCTATGCTGGGAGATCAGTAGAGGCGATGCAGGAGAGCTCTGCTGCTTCCACCCTACCGGACTACCGGATAGGAGCGGATGGGATTGTTAAAACCTTTCACGTCTATGTGGGAGGCTTTCCCTGATCAACAGGAAAGGGTTTCACGTTCCCACCCACCCCTACCTACCTAGGATAGAAACAGCAGAGCCCTCTTGCTCCCCTGGGTCTCCTCTATTGCTCTCCCAGCCGAATCGCCCCCTGCCCTCTCCAAAACTATCTACAGTGCCACGGCCTGAGGCTTAGTGGTTGTAATCCGAGCGGTTCAGTGGTTAGACAGCAGTGTGTGCGTTTGGTTGAGGAGGCAGGGGGGCCTCTTCCTAAGCCAACTATGGTTCTGTGCGTTTGGTTGAGCAGCCCAACCCCGCTGCATGCCGTTGGCTGGCCTCGCATATTAAGCCCGCCCCGGGGTGTGTCTGCCGCTGATCCACAATCCAGCTTGGTGTTCAGAAATGCTCTAGCCTTATATATCTATCTAGGTGCATGGTCATTGGAGTAACAAAAGCCTGTCGATTCTGGCTTGACTCTCTGATTAAAAAATGGGACTTTAACCCCTTGAGAACTAGAGTATCCAACATACAGCAAAGTCTGAGACTGTCTGGAATTCAGAGAGATGAACGCTCCATTTTAACCCCTTGATGGCCCGAGGCTAGTACAGCACATTGTGAACCAATGCATTGTGCATCACTCTGGTTCTAAAGAGGTTAAATCAGTGGGAACGTGTATGTGATGTGATTGGCCCCGGATACCTTCCCTTTTGTATTTAGACATCTGCCCCTATATGTATGTGGTTTGGCAAATGTTTCATTCTTTATGACTTTAAAAAGATAAAAATGTATATTGTAGTGTTTATCCACCTAAGTAAATATAGGGCACTCCCCCTGCTGAGAGGTGTTTAATTCAAAAGTTATTACAGATCAAACTTGATTTTTTTTAAGTGCAGTATCTTAATCTCCAGAAATTGTACAGCGGCGCTGTTGCTACACCATCCTATGGACAGCTCTGGTTCGTCAACCTCAAGATCTCAATAGGCCGGTGAAGCAACAGCGCCACTGTGCAATTTCAGGCCATTTAAACCTTTGGATGCCAGAGGGGTACACAACGGCTTGCACTGCAATGAGTTGCATACCCCTCTGGCACTCAAAGGGTTACGATACTGCACCTAAAAATTTCAATCTTGAGCTGCAATAACTTTTGAATGAAACACATTTCAGCTGTGGGAATACCTTTTGTTTTTCTCAGGCGGATAAACAATACAACAGTTTTTTGGGGTTTTTTTCCACATTTTAAGCGTTACTATCCCTTTAATGTGTCCCCCCTCAGTGTTTCCACTGATGTGAAGTACAGGAAGCAGCCATGGGGACTGATCAAGACCTTCATCGAGCGGAACTCGTGGAGCGGCCTGGATGACTACTTCAGACAGCTCGGTCAGTGATCCCGTCGGATTGCCATGTAGGCCGGATTGACTAACTTAAAGGGATAGTAAACCCCCCGAAAAAGTTTAAGCCAAATGATAGGAATAATAAAAACATACTTAACGCCCTCATTCCCATCTCTCAAACTGTTATGGTTTGAGAGATATAAGAAAATGAAGACCTCCGCTCCCTCCCCTTTCTGCCTGACTGGCTGTAAAGCTGTCAGAGGCAGAATCCGGTCGCCCGACTGTAGGCGTCTCTTCAGGAGAGCTGTCATCGAGATATATAACTATAACTAATTGAAGTGCCCGTTACATGGGCCACAGTGCCACTGCCAGCCGGTCGCGGGGCAGTCATGCACAGTAGAGACTGCCCAAGCCGCGGCTGATACAGTGCCAGCCGGTCGCAGGGCAGTCATGCTCAGTAGAGACTGCCAGCGCCGCTGGTGATACGGAGCGGGGAGCTCCGAGCCTTATCACTGGCAGTCTCTACTGCGCATGACTGCGGCGTTACACACGTTTTAGTGAATTATTATATAGGAGGATAACTTCATCGGTACGGTCTATGTGTACCTGGCTTGCAAGCACACGTTGTAGACCATTCCGATGAAGTAATTATAGTTAGATATCCTGATGACAGCGCTCCTGAAGAGCCGCCGTCTGGTCCCGGAAGCAGGATCTCATGTACAGCGGACACATGAGAAAGGGGAGGGTGCGGAGGTCTTTATTTTCTTACATCTCTCTCTCAAACCATGACGGTTTGAGAGATGGGAATGAGGGTGTTAAGTATGTTTTCATTATTCCTATCATTTGGCTTAAACATTTTCGGGGGGGTTACTATCCCTTTAAAGAGCTGCAGCTCTGGAGCAAATCAGCTGCTCTATAGGAAATTCAAATCACCAATGATTTAAATGAGTATTTTAATCCCTTGAATGCTCGAGAGGTCTCCGCAATGCGTTGGAGACTTCTTGTGCATTCAAGGGATTGAAAGCCTGATTTAAATCAAAATAACCTTTATCTCCTTCCAATCATGGTGTTTAATCACCCCAGAATAGCACCTCTTTAGGCAGAGCCGGATTTACATCAACAGACGCCCCAGGCAAGGTACTATAGGTGACCTTGGCACCACCCATGGTCACGCCCCCACTCAGGTGACTCCGCCCCCAGTCCCAGCCACTGTTTCCTGGCACAGAAAATACCATTGGCCTATAATGATCGAGAACAATAATCCTTTAAACCCCCCTGCTTGGTTTCCAGGTAGATCTCGCCCACACACACTGCTTTGCAGTGCGTGGAAGATCTCTCTGCCATCCAAGGGGTTAATAAAAGCCAGTAAAAGGGTACAAAATTGGTGCATGGACATTGATATTACTGTGGCCACACCCACAATTCAGATTGTGGGTACGGCCAGAACCACTAAGGCCCCGCCCCTCAGATTTTGGCGCGCTAGATAGTTAACTACTCTGCCTGTTGGAAAACACAGTCCTGTCTTTAGGTTTCTGCATAAGGTGCAATATTTAGATATTCTGTTTTCCATAATATCCAATAATATAAAAGGCCAGAGGTATGTCTGTCCGATGCAGTCATGCACAGTAGACACTACCTGAATGCACAGAATGCTGGGAGGTGTAGTTCTGCGGTAGCACACCTGCCTTTAAATAGCCATTGGTACCTGCTGTTACATAGAGAGATACGCTATATAATCTAATAATAATCTAATCACCTGTTGAAAAATTACAATTTCTAAAACACTCCTGACCCTGCCTGTGGTAACTATAAATATTTTTTTAATAACCTTCGTATTGGGTACCTTCCCTCCCTTACGCCCCTCACTCCTCCTGAACTGACCCGTTCCAACACTGTGCCACGGGTGCGCTCTGCTCTGGTGCCACAAATGCTCTCTCCCACCTGACCCTTATGCCCCTCGCTCCTCTTCTCCTGACGTGACCTGGTGTGGCAGGGCTGCTTTTTGCCTTGGCGTCTCCTGATATTACCCTGCTTGTTACAATCCTAACTGATCGATTGCTTTTATCCAGTGTATCACCTTTAAAATCCTGGCACGTCTTACTGTGCACTAGATGCAGTATATGAAGTATATATCCGCACACCTTGTTTATCTGGCACACACAATGTGGGAGGTGTATAAACGTGTTGCAGACCTTGCTCTGTCACTATTTTCACATGTAAATGAACCGCATGTTATGGTGGCACATAATTGTCCCTCCTCTTAGACAAATACATGTTTACAACCCAAGTTGTTAGTGTGGCTACCAAAATCATTTTGTCTGTTGGTGTATAAAAGCTATTGCATTTCCAGACTGTTTTAACCTTTTGAGTGCCAGAGGGGAGCATTGCGTACCCCTCTGGCATTCAAAGGGTTAAGATTACGTTTTCTAAATTTCTCCAGCACCGTCTCCTTAGCATAATCTCAGTACTGTCAGTCTATGGCGATGTTCACACAGGCGGCATAAACGCAGTATTTCCAAAGTGTTGTGTTAGTTGGACAGAAATAGAACATTTTGATATTTATGGGCCGCCCACAGGGGCGACTAACTAAACGTGAGCAGCGCTGCGTGTCTCAAGAGCCGTTGCGGTATTCTCAGTGCCAGATTTACATCCTAGGCCCCCTAGGCAAGGCACTCTAGGTGCCCATAGCCCCACCCATGGCCACAACCCACTCCTGAAATGAAAATACACTTGGTCTATAACAATGCACTACAGATCTTTCTAACATCCAAGGGGTTAATAACCTGTAAAGGGGAATATACTGATGCAAGGACATTGATTGCTCTGGCCACACCCACAATTCAGAAAGAGGGTGTGGTCAGCAAAGCTGAGGTGGCCCTCCTAATTTGGTGCCGTAGGTTGTTGCCTAAATCCGACCTTGAGCATGCTGCAGTTTTGATGGAGTCAGGGCAAATGTATCTGAGTTGTATTTTGCCTGATATCCATAGAGCTCTATGGGATCACCAAGCAGATAGCTGACGTTGGAGACTTCAGTGATGTTTTCCTAACCTCCAATGACTGATTTTTTTTTATTTTTTTTTTTTATATATATCCTATATAATAATTTGCTAGGATGTTTGTCAGAAGCCGTCATGCTCAGTAGAGACTGCGGGAGTTCGGACAGTCTCTACTGCACATGATTGCATCTCGTGATGCAAGACTGCATCACATGGAGCAGTAAGGTAGCTGCCGCTTAACCATTTGAGTGCCAGAGGGGTTCGCAATGCATTGCAAAGCAATGTGTTGCATACACCTCGGGCACTCAGAGGGTTAGCATTACCCGGACCTTGGGCTTTTACACTAGTATATAAATATATGGGCTTGCCCCCTTCATAGACAGAATCCTGGGGAATGCATGAGATTATAGGAGATTGGCTCTGTTTAGGTTACCTGTGAGAACAGGGCCTTGGTGTAAAATATACTATTTCACAGTGCCCAAAAAGAAGGCCACATATGAGAGTTTATTTTGAACTTAGTATGTATAAAACTCCTGCAAACATCTTTAGACATTGCATTTGCCTTAGATCAGTGGTTCTCAACTCCGGTCCTCGGGACCCACCAACAGGCCAGGACTTAGGGATTTCTCTGTTAGAGCACAGGTGTGGTGATCAGAGGTTCATTCACATTGATTAACTCACCTGTGTTCTAACAAGGAAATCATGTGATCAGAGGCTCATTCACATTGATTAACTCACCTGCGCTCTAACAAGGAAATCATGTGATCAGAGGCTCATTCACACTGATTACCTCACCTGCACTCTAACAAGGAAATCTTGTGATCAGAGGTTCATTCACATTGATTAAGTCACCTGTGCTCTAACAAGGAAATCGTGATCAGAGGCTCATTCACATTGATTAAGTCACCTGTGCTCTAACAAGGAAATCATGTGATTAGAGGCTCATTCACATTGATTAACTCACTTGTGGTCTAACAAGGAAATCATGTGATCAAAGGCTCATTCACACTGATTAACTCACTTGCGTTCTAACAAAGAAATCATCAAATCCTGGCCTGTTAGTGGGTCCTGAGGACCGGAGATGAGAACCACTTCCATAGATAATGTTTCTATACATCTCCAGTCTGAGTGGTGTGTTTCACGGTAACTTAAAATTTTTTTTTTGCAGAGTCCAACCTCACGATGGAGGAGAACGCATCCACCCCTTCCATGGCAGAGGTCAACAAATCGAACGCCATTCGGAGGAGGAGAAGGACTCACGTCCGTGCGCCGGGGGATCATTTACATAACCATGGCACAGCGGACATGAGACCGGATGAAGGGGAGGATCGCACAGGTGGGCACATTCAGAGAGACACTTTGGGGAGGGGGGGGGATCAGCCTTTTATTCAGATCCCATCTTCTACTGACAGCTGGGAATTATTCTTTTTTTTTTTTTTTTACTTTATTTTTATGTTTTCAGAATTACAAGATGAAACAAATATATTTATATAAGTTAATAATATAATTACATAGGAACAAAAATCAGAAATGCGTATCTTCCACAAAGAAAGATGATTAACATGTTTTCAAGAGAGTATTGTTATTATTTTGAGGATTATAGATCTGAGGAGACCAAATTTGTTGATATTTATCAAAACAATCATTACTTAAAGCACAGAGATATTAATTTGTACAAATATAGTTTATTTTATCTCTAATCTTTACCCAGGAGACTATTGGCGCGATGCAAGAAACATTCGCATCGGATAAAGGCATTTTTGTGCGCATGTTCCAATCCAGGAAGCTAAATACCAAACGCTTCTTGAATTGCGCATGGAAAATTCCATTTTACGACAACAGTACACAGACGTATAAATTCATTTGCAATAGCTGTTCTAGGCGCATTCGTTATTCCACTCCCACAGATTTGTTAATCTTGGCCACGCCCACAAAAAAAAATATACGCAGCCATTTGCTAATCTTGAATTTTCATGCTCAAGTCAACAAATCACGCGCAAACCTATTCCCTAGTGGTTTTCACAGGGAAATAGAGATTGTGCACGTTTCCTGTATCGCGCCATATATCCCTTTTCCATTGAGAAGCAATATGTAGTCTATAAGCCGTACAGATAAAAATGACTAATTTATCTTCTATTTTTATTTTTTAATCCTTTTATCCTTTTTCCTAATAAGGCTTCCAAATATTTAAAGGAGGTCTATCACCCCTATAAAAGCCGCTATTAAATGTTAGGTTAAATGGCAATTATTTTGAGTATTTCATAATTTTCGTTTTTTAAAACGCTATTTGGGAGAAATAGAAGGAATAAATATTGCCCTGCACCCTACTTCCACATAGACTGCAGGTACAGCTCTGTACCCGCAGTCTGTAACTCTGCCTCCGCTCTCCTCTCTCTATTCAGCCTCCTCTAATGACAGAGGCTTTCTGCCTGTAAGCTGGAGCGCTCTCATTGGCAGAGATCGATATCTAGCCAATGAGAATGCTCCAGCTTACAGAAAACTCCTCCGTCATTGTAGGAGTCTGGATAGAGGGAGGGGATCAGAGGCAGAGTGACAGACTGTGGTATACAGAGCTTTACCCGCAGTCTATCTGGAAGTAGGGTGCAGGGCAACATGTATTCATTCTATTTCTCTCAAATAGCTTTTTAAAAAACGAAATCGATGAAATAATCACTATATAACCTAACATTTAACAGCAACTTGTATAGGTGTGATAGATCCCCTTTAATCTAACAGACATATGCAATATATCTGATTAAAAGATGCCCCATACTCTCTTAACCCTTTGAGGGCCACTCTGGCCCTCAAAGGGTTAATTTTCAGGCACATCCACCAAATATGTATACAGGAACCCTCACCACCACGGTTTCTAAAACAAATACTTATTGCATTATGAAACCTTGTACTTAAAGGGGATCTATCACCCCTAAACATGTTTGTCTAAAACGTTAGTGTGCATATAGTGATTAGATTGAAAACTGTTTTCATTTAAAACGAAAATAGTTATTTTGCCCAAATTAAACATTTAAAGATTACCCTGTGCCTTCCTTCTGGACAGACTGCGATTACCAGCTCTTTACAGCTGTCTGTCACTCTTCCACTGCTACACTCCCTCTATCCAGCCTCCTCCAATGACAGAGGATTTCTGCCTGTAAGCTGGAGCGCTCTCATTGGCCAAAGACAGCTGCAGCTTACATGCAGAAATCCTCTGTCATTGGAGGAGACTGGATAGAGGGAGGGGATTAGAGGAAGAGTGACAGACTGCGGTACAGAGCAGGTAACCGCAGTCTGTTGGGGAGGAAGCCGCAGGGTAATATTTAGATGTTTATTTTGAGCAAACTATCAATTAAAAAAAAAAAAAAAAACATTTTCAATCTAATCGCTATATACACACGTTTTAGACAAACATGTTTAAGGGTGACAGGTCCCCTTTAATTGGATGTAGCATCTTAAAGGATTGTTCCTGTAAATGAACATTTAGATATTCTATTAAAAATCTCCGTCCAATCCGCAGCCTCCAATTCTTCCCCGACCCATAAGTTTTGGCATTTTAATCTGGAATCCTCTCTTATTAACCCCTTAGCGACCGGTGTGGTCAGTTAAGGACCACGGAGCATTTTTTTTTTTGTATGTTCTTCCGGTTCCGGAACTCCATGACGGTCATACTACATCATGGGTCGTTCAGTCAGATCGACCCATGACGTACGATGACCGTCAAGGGTTGTTAAGGGGTTAAAATTTTATAAATAATAGTCAGTGTTTTGTTGTTTTTTGTTTTTGTTTTTTTTTTAGGAATACAGTTTGCCACAAATTTTTCAAAGTTCGTTAGTGTAAATTTGATATAATTTCCCAAGCAGAATACAATTTCTTTTCTTAGATGCTCATAAATCTATTTGTTCCCTCCCATTTAGTTAAAGGGATAGTAATACTTAAAATGTAAAAAAAAATATGTTGTAGGGTTTATCCCCCTGAGTAAAACAAGAGTACTCCCACTGCTGAAAGGTGTTTCATTCAAAAGTTATTAATTTTCAAAGTTAAATTTTTTAGGTGCAATATCACAGTGGCCTGAAATTGTGCAGTGGCGCTGTTGCTACACGATCCTATGGACAGCTCTGGTCACTTGACCATAAATCTCCATAGGATGGTGTAGCAACAGCGCCGCTGCACAATTTCAGGCCACTGTGATATTGCACCTAAAAAATTCAACTTTGAAAATTAATAACTTTTGAATGAAACACCTTTCAGCAGTGGGAGTACTCTTGTTTTACTCAGGGGGATAAACTCTACAACATATTTTTTTTTACATTTTAAGTATTACTATCCCTTTAAGAAACATTTCTAAACGTCTCCCAAGAGCTGGGAATTCACCCCAGTCACATAACGGGAAGCCATCCGTTCTGGAGTGTTGTAATAATAATAATAATAACTTTTTAACCCTTTGAGTGCTAGAGGGGTATCCAACGAATTGCTTTTGCTTTTCAAAGGGGTAAGGTCCTTTTTATTTTCAAAAGTGGAGTAAATTTGGGGCAAACCATATTCTCCATAGGGAACACGTGAAAATTCCCATTGACTGACTGTAAATGGGGATTTTAACCCCTTGAGTGCCAGAGAGACATCACAGTATTGGACACCTCACTGGCTTTCAAGGCATTTAAAAGTCCCATTTAAATCCATTAGAAATTTCTTAATTTGTATTTCTTTCCAGTGGTCTGTTCCAGTATCTCCCCCCCCCCTTTGTTTTTATACATGTGGGCAGGGCCGGATTTGCCATAAGGCAAAGTAGGCACCTGCCTACAGGCGCACGCCACTGAGGGGCGCCTGCCAGCGGGATACTTGTCAGAGCAAAAAAAAATTAAAAAAAAAAAAAAAAAATGGCCATCGCGCTGGCTGCACCAGCGCCCTCGGATTACACCTCCCTGGCAGGAGGTCTGTCCGTTTCCTACCTCACTGGCACAGGAGATCCGTTGTCTGTGCCTCCTCTGATACAGTCAGACTCAGCCCTGTGGTTGCTGAAGCTCCCTCGTCTGCTCTGTAGGAATGCAGAGCGCTGGGAGATGACATCATCTCCCAGCACTCTACATTCCTGAACAGGAGACCGCGTGGGAGCTTCAGCAACCACAGGGCTGAGTCTGACTGTATCAGAGGAGGCACAGACAACGGATCTCCTGTGCCAGTGAGGTAGGAAACGGACAATGGGAGGGAGGCAGGCAATGTGAGGGCAACATGGAGATGGTGGGGGCAAGTTGGACCCGAAGGGGGGCATTGTGAGGGCAATTTGGAGCTGATGGGGAAGCAACATGGAGATGGTGGGGGGGCAATTTGGAGCTGATGAGGGGGCAATTTGGAGATGGTGGGGACAATGTAGAGCTAATGGAGGGCAATGTGAGGGTAGCATGGAGCTGATGGGGGCAATTTGTAGATAGTGGGGGCAACATGGAGCTGATGGAGGGCAATGTGAGGGTAGCATGGAGCTGATGGGGGGCAATGTGAGGACAATATGGAGATGGTGGGGGAAATGTGGAGCTGCTGGGGGCAAGTTAGAGCTGCTGGGGCAACTTGAGGGCAATAAAGAGATGATGGAGGCAATGTGGACGTGTCCAGTGGAGATAGCCAATGGGGGGGGGGGGGCGCTTTAGATTTCTGTGCCTACAGGCTCCTGAGATGTAAATCCGGCCCTGCATGTGGCCTGGTCTGTGTAGAGCAGGGGCAGCTAAGGAGTTAACCCTTTCAGTGCCAGAGGGGTACGCAACGCATTGCTTTTACATGTTACATAGGCAACCAGCCTGTGGCCTTTCAACTGTTGTCGGACTAAAACATCTTCCCCCAACCAGCCATGGAAGTTGTGTTTCAGAGGCAGGCAACCTGTGGCTGTCCAGCTGTTGGCTGCTTGTGGATAATTGGACTGCTGTAGTCCAATACCAGCTGGGAGGGTCACAGGTTGCCCACCCCTGATTTACGTGGTCTGGAAACGCTTCACATTTTGTTACGTTGGATAACAAGAGTTAACTTGGTGACCACATAGTTAGACTGTAAGATCTCACCAGCAGGGGGCCCTCTGATCCTTCTGTTCTTCACATATGATTTACTATTTAAAGGGATAGTAATACTTCGTTTTACCTTTATTTTATTTTGTAGGCATTAAAAAAACATGAAGAACAATATAAGTCTTATCTCTCAAACCTTTATGGTTTAAGAGATATTCACAAACAAAGTATCCCCCCCCTGTTCAGCCAGATCAGAAGGGAGGTGCCCAGGTAGACTGCAGAGAGGGACAATCTTCAATTAAGATAAGGGAAAAAGCTGAAAAACTTGTCAAGGGGGGAAGGGCTTTCATTGTTTTCATACAAAGAAAATTGTCCCCTTCTGTTATCTGTCCTGTCATACAACCTGATTCACATCTGAGAAGAGATGGCTTACACTAGGTAAAAGGGGCAGGAGGGGAAACTTTGCTTGTGAATATCTCTCAAACCATAAAGGTTTGAGAGATAAGACTTATATCGTTCTTCATGTTTTTTTAATGCCTACAAAATAAAATAAAGTTAAAATGAAGTATTACTATCCCTTTTAATACCTCTGTATGTCTATTCCCAACTGTACAGCTCTGCGGATTAAGTTGGCGCTATATAAATAAAGAATAATAATAATAATATTTAAACTTATTTTCTTTTTGTTTTTTTCTTCCATTTCTAAAGGGAGGAGAAGAGACGTGGGAAGGAGGAATAAAACAATCATAATAACAATGAGCATCATGTGAGTATGAATTGGTTTATGTATTCGCAGCTACCCCTTGCCTGGTACACCGTGGCACCATTGGTACTTCAGCTATTGAACTACATTTCCCATAAGCCATAAAAAGCTGTTGTTTTTAGTGCAGTAGATGACATTCTTATTGGCTTCCTGTACCACAAAGCTCTAACCACTAGAGGGCGAACAACCAGTGTTCTGCTGTGACAATAATTGTCAAGCCGTGTTGGCTTAGAGGAAAATGGCCGCCAAGCCCCAAGAAGCGCTTCATGCATGTGTGACATGATACATATTTATATCACACATATGTACTATTATTTATGGGTTTTTTTTCTATAACATTATATATCTATATATATATGTTTTTCTCAGTCTGTACATTAAAATGAAATCCATCATACAGCCACTTAATTAAAAGCTGCAGTTGACCCTTTGTGTGCCGGAGGGGTACGCAACACATTGCTTTGTGATACGTTGTGTACCCCTCCGGCACACAAAGGGTTAACAAAATTGGCGCTCACTACAGTAAGTTCTGGCATCAGGAAGCAGTGCTCAGTTCTCCCTCTAGTGGATGAAATCTGAACACTAGAGAACCCATGGTTTGGCTAGCCATAAGGACCCATGATGTGCCAGGACCGTCGTGGATTTCAAGGCTCCCTGTGCGACTGCACACCTGTTCGGGGAGCCCTGAACCGGATGCACAAAAATAATAATAATAATAATAATTAAAAAAATCGTCCATGGTCCTTAACCCTTTGAGTGCCAGAGGGGTAAACAAGCATTGCTTTGTAATGCGTTGCATACCCCTGTGGCACTCAATGGTTTAAGTGCCGGCTGCGTGTGCTCATGGATGGTTATTAAGGGGTTAAGTAGAATAAGGCGGTGAAGTGAGTCAGACTGGAAATGCGTTACGTATCATTGCTGTCGCAGTAGCTTAATGACTGAATTGTGCTGTATCTAGTATTGTCTGATCACTCCTATCCAGTAAGTGCAGTCTTATCAGACAGTAACCAGCTTACTGTACAGCTGAGAGAGGGATCAGAGGAAAACAATTTAGATTAGATTGAATGGCATCCTTCCCGTTTTTCAAAGTGTTAACGTCTCTTTATTTTTAAAGGGAAAGTGTCACTATATATATATATATATATATATATATATATATATATATATATATATTCAATTATACATATGTATGTTATGATTCTCTCCTTTTAAGAAGAAATTAAAAGAACCCTAGCATCCAGAAATTAACAAGGGTTATATACCCTTATATCACCTCTCCTTATTGTTCGCTTTTGTAAAATAATTTGGTGTTCTGAGGCCCAACATCTATTTTTACATATTCTTCAAGGGAGCAGCCATTTCTGCCTTTTCTAGGGCTCCGTGAATGGATTATCCATGATTATCTGTAAATGGGCTGGGATAAGATATCAGCCTTTCTGAATACAAGAGCAGCGACCACTAATCACAAAAAAGACTTCAGCTTTTATCTTTTATTACAAAGTACACAAACGTAATTATACAGATACAGTCTTAACACTTTGAGTGCCAGAGGGGTGTTGCACACCCCTCTGGCACTCAGATGGTTAATACGGCAGCCTACACGTGTTTAGGATTATAGTTTAGGGATCTAACATATGAATAATTTTACATAAACTAGCTGTAAGTACATGAGATTTAAAGTCGTATCATCCAATTTCATTTGTAGGTGTTGGTGTTCCTTTAACCCTCTGAGTGCTAGAACAAAGCAATGGGTTGCACACCCCTTTGACACTCAGAGTTAAAGGGGCTGTAAAGTGTATACAGGGGGTGGATTGTAACTAAAACAGGTTGTCTATCAGCTATGAGAACAGAGTTCCCATAACACCTCTTCCTTTCACTAACCAATCTCTCTGCAGATCTCTGTGATCTGCAGGGATGGGTGGTGTCCGTGTCTTATTAAGAGCTTATGGGAGATTTCTGTCCTCTCCATAGAAGCCCATTGTTGGTGTATTTGCAGACCTGGGGCTTCTATGGAAAGGACAGCAATGTTGCTACCTTTCCCTTAAAGGGATAGTAATACTTAGTTTTACCTTTATTTTATTTTGTAGGCATTAAAAAAACATGAAGAATGATATAAGTCTTATCTCTCAAACCTTTATGGTTTATGAGATATTCACAAGCAAAGTTTCCCCTCCCGCCCCTTTTACTTAGTGTAAGCCATCTCTTCTCAGATGTGGAACGCAGTCCATAGACCAGACAGATAACAGCAGGGGACAATCTTCTTCCTATGAGAACAATGAAAGCCCTGCCCCCTTGACAAGTTTTTCAGGTTTTTACCTTATCTTAATTGAAGATTGTCCCTCTCTGCAGTCTACCTGGGCACCTCCCTTCTGATGTGGCTGAGCAGTGTTACATCAGTAAAAGGGGCAGGAGGGGGACACTTTGCTTGTGAATATCTCTTAAACCATAAAGGTTTGAGAGATAAGACTTATATCATTCTTCATGTTTTTTTAATGCCTACAAAATAAAATAAAGTTAAAACTAAGTATTACTATCCCTTTAAGTGCTAAGTGAGATGCTGACATCACCCAGCCCTGCAGATCACTGAGATTGTTTTTTTTTGTCCCCTACACTGCAGTTGGTTTGCTCCAGAATTGTGCCACTTCAGCTTATTGTATACAACCCTAAACTATAAAACTGTACCAAATCTGCTCAAAACAAATGTACCATATAGCTGTAAAAACATAATATTTCTTACTGATTCATTTGCACAATGTACTACTGTCTTACACTGAAAAGAAAAGCTTTGTTGGGCAGGCAACATTGAGCAGATGTCACTGATGATGTCACCAATGTTAACATAGCCTAAAGTGTGTAATGTCCATAATGTACTGTGTCCCTTCACTGTATGAATTGTCATCTTGTCCCTCTCCTCCCCAGTCTGGTCCTGCTTGTCCTGTTGAATGTCACCCTGTTCCTGAAGCTGTCTAAGATCGAGCACGCAGTGCAGTCCTTCCACAATAATCACCAGCAGCAGGAGAGGGCCGACAGGTAGGGGTGGACATATTTAACTGTCTGGATACCAGGTGTATGTATAATATTTGGTTCAACCCTTTGTGTGCCAGGGAGGACCCAGCCACTGTCTTCCCAGAATAACTGCCCAGCATGACAAAACAACCCTGAGACAGGGAAATGTCCATAGAATACCTGTGAACTTTCTAAATGAACTGGACCTGATATCTTTGAAATATTAACCCATAGTGCTGTATAGGAAACAAAAAAGAAACAAGAGGTGCTTCCTGGTCTAATATCCTCGGAGTTAATGGACACCTCACAACCACCTATTAAAATGGTATTCACAAGATAACTTGCTGGAAATACACACATATGTAAACCAGCAATAAAGCTCAGGGATGTTAAAGGGATAGTAATACTTCGTTTTAACTTTATTTTATTTTGTAGGCATTAAAAAAACATGAATAATGATATAAGTCTTATCTCTCAAACCTTTATGGTTTGAGAGATAGTCACAAGCAAAGTTTCCCCTCCCACCCCTTTTACCTAGTGTAAGCCATCTCTTCTCAGATGTGGAATGCAGTCCATAGACCAGACAGATAACAGCAGGGGACAATCTTCTTCCTATGAGAACAATGAAAGCCCTGCCCCCCCCTTGACAAGTTTTTCAGCTTTCCCTTATGTTAATTGAAGATTGTCCCTCTCTGCAGTCTACCTGGGCACCTCCCTTCTGATCTGGCTGAGCAGTGTTACATCAGTAAAAGGGGTGGGAGGGGGATACTTTGCTTGTGAATATCTCTAAAACCATAAAGGTTTGAGAGATAAGACTTATATCGTTCTTCATGTTTTTTTAATGCCTACAAAATGAAATAAAGATAAAATGAAGTATTACTATCTCTTTAAAGGACATTCAATTGGATGTAATTTTCAAAGATAAAAATGCACAAGAAAAATTAAATTTGTTTATACATGTTGATATTAACCGTTGGGGAATAAGTGCAAGAGATAAAGGAGCAAATTAAAACCAGTGTGGCTTAATAAAGAGTCTTGCAATGAAATGAGTAATAATAAGCAGGCTTTTAAACTTTTTAAGTCAGAAGGGTCTGATTTAAAGAATGTAATAAAATCTGCAAACAAGCAATTGGGACTGCTAAAATTGAAAAGTATTTCAAAAGAAATCAAGAAAAATCCTAAACAATTCTATAAGTATATAAGTAAGAAAAGATTAAGGTTGATATTGGTCCTCTTGAGGCTGAGATGAGTGAATTGACTAGTGAGGATAAGGCTGACACCTTAAAGAGATAGCAATACTTCATTATTACTGTCCCCCATGTTGTAGCCCTTAGAATTCTGAATTCAATGAGACCAGCGGTATCTCCCAAACCTTTATGGTTTGAGAGATATCCTCTTTCAAAGTTCCCTCTTTTTGCCTTTCCCCTGACGTCCGCGTTCTAGCTGAGCAAAGGGGAATCCCGTCCTGAGACTGGCGGCGGCTCTGCAGCAGTGCTGAGATCTTGTTATAGAAGCAGATATCCTTCACTAAAATGGTCTTCCACGTGTGCTTGCAAACCAAGCACACATAGAAGACCATTTTAGTTAAGGATTTCTGTTTCTATAACGCGATCTCAGGACTCCTGCAGAGCCGCCACTTACTCGCTGAGAGGATTCCCCGGCTCTCAGCTAGAACGCTGACGTCAGGGGAAAGGCAACTTTGAAAGCGGATATCTCTCAAACCATAAAGGTTTGAGAGATACCGCTGGTATCATTGAATTCAGACTTTTAAGGGCTACAACATGGGGAATAGTAATAATGAAGTATTACTATACCTTTAAAGTTTATTTTCTTCTGTATATACAAAGGAAACAACAGCTGCAGGCTACTGGCACCATACCTTTTGCCTTTCAATCAAAAACGTTATTAGATGAACAAGTCGTTTGTTAAAAATACAAAGACAAACCGTTCTGAAAACACACACATTGTCATACTGTATATACACACCCTACAGCAGTATCCTGTTCTAACAGAATATCCTAATTGCCCTCAGCACAGTCAGCAAGATTTACTGTTTTATAAGCAAGGTCAAATAACTGCAATAATGGCTTCCTCTATGTCGTAAATATATAAGCTCCAGACAGAATAAAATACTTAAAGGGATAGTAATACTTCGTTTTATCTTTATTTTATTTTGTAGGCATTAAAAAAACATGAAGAACGATATAAGTCTTATCTCTCAAACCTTTATGGTTTAAGAGATATTCACAAACAAAGTATCCCCCCCCCCCCGTTCAGCCAGATCAGAAGGGAGGTGCCCAGGTAGACTGCAGAGAGAGACAATCTTCAATTAAGATAAGGGAAAAAGCTGAAAAACTTGTCAAGGGGGGCAGGGCTTTCATTGTTCTCATAGGAAGAAGATTGTCCCCTGCTGTTATCTGTCTGGTCTATGGACTGGATTCCACATCTGAGAAGAGATGGCTTACACTAGGAAAAAGGAGCAGGAGGGAAACTTTACTTGTGAATATCTCTTAAACCATAAAGGTTTGAGAGGTAAGACTTATATCATTCTTCATGTTTTTTTAATGCCTACAAAATAAAATAAAGTTAAAACGAAGTATTACTATCCCTTTAAACACTTGTTCTACCAGGCAATGAGGACATAGTGAATGAAATTACTAAATTTCACCTCTCCGTTCATCTTTTCCAGGTTACACTCCAGTGGGATGGGGGGAGAACATGAACCTCAAAACGAAAAGGGTCTAGGACCTGGATTAAGAGGGGTTCTGCAGGACTCCATAACGACCCTTGAGCAGGTAATTGTATAAAAACATTAAATGATCACTAATTTTTACCAGCATCCATTGCAATAAGCACATTTCCCCTCTTGCCCCACTACTAGCAGAGACTTTTGTAACCTCGTACGAAGCACTGCATGCAGGGTACTATGGTAGTGGTGGGGAAGATGATCTACTTCTTGATTCTCGCTTTTACTTGGAAAACCTGCATATTAAAGGGGTTGTAAAAATATGTATTATAAAGCTTTTCCTGCACAGTAAAACAAGGGCACTGCTACTGAGTGGAGATTTCTCATTTTAAAGTCATTAGTAACCAAACTTGTATTTTATTAAATCAAACTGTTAGCAACAGTGACCAAATAATTTCCAAAAGCCACATTTTTTTTTTTTTTTTTGAGTTTTTTAAATGTATCTTTATTAAGGGTTCTCGAAACAATACAGAGGAAAAAAGAAAATGTACATAGGTTTTATTTAGACTATGGCTCTACATAGTAAGTTATGTAAACAGCAGCACCTGGTGAGTCCAGAAGAAAACTGCAGTTTAATTAAAAAAATAAATAAAATTGAATTTTAATAACTTTGAATTTAAATCTCTTAGCGGTTGGCGTGCCTTTGTTTTTCTCAATGGGAAAATTACTATATATGTGTGTATATGTATGTATATATGTATGTATTATAAAATATTTAAAAACATTTTCATTGAAACTAGCATCTCCTTTTAAAGGGATAGTAATACTTAAAATGTAAAAAAAAATATGTTGTAGGGTTTATCCCCCTGAGTAAAACAAGAGTACTCCCACTGCTGAAAGGTGTTTCATTCAAAAGTTATTAATTTTCAAAGTTGAATTTTTTAGGTGTAATATCACAGTGTCCTGAAATTGTACAGTGGCGCTGTTGCTACACCATCCTATGGAGATTTATGGTCCCGGGACCAGAGCTGTCCATAGGATCATGTAGCAACAGCGCCACTGTACGATTTCAGGCCACTGTGATATTGCACCTAAAAAAATTCAACTTTGAAAATTAATAACTTTTGAATGAAACGCCTTTCAGCAGTGGGAGTACTCTTATTTTACTCAGGGGGATAAACTCTACAACATATATTTTTTTACAATTTAAGTATTACTATCCCTTTAATTAACTGTCCAGTAAATGTGTGCTTAAACTGGGAAATTTGTCGATTTAACTGTGCACCATAAACCAGGAAAAGGAGTCTGGTATGGCCGTTAACCCCTTAAGGACTACGTGACGTGGTATGACCGTCATGGTCCTTATACCCTTAAGGACCAGTGACGGTCATAGCACGTCACGTACTTTTTACTTACAGCGCTCTACCGGGAGCGCTGTAAGTAAAAACGGGGCCTAAAATTGATCGCTCCAAGACCGGAGCGATCTCTCTTAGGCCTCCAAGCGGCGCGCCGGTACGCATAACAGGTCACGGGTACCGGCGCGTCGCCAAAGATCAAAGTGGTCCTTAAGGGATGGTAACTTCCCTGGACCACTGGTACTTAAGGGGTTAAAATTACACTGACAAGTCCCACGTCTAGGCAAGAGGGGCGTGGCCAGCTTAGCAGAGGCCTTTCAAAATGGGACGGCTGCCTAGCCTGCCTATTTGGAAATCTGTCCCTGTTCATCCTACTATGTGACGTATTCTGGAGCAAATCAACTGCACTATAGCAAACTTACTGCCGCACTAAATGTGTTTTTTCTTTTTTTTTTTTGTATTTTCAGCTCAAGAGTTCTCTCCTTTTGCTCCAGAAAAGCTTTGACCTTGTGACCAAGATGAAGGATGAAGATGTTTCGGGAAGTTAGCGGACTCCTGTCCTGTCCGAGAGGATGGACTTTTATTATGAAGGAAACCCTTTTTTTCTGATTTGCGCAGTGTCTATGGAATGTACTTGGGCGTACAGGCAATATTCAACTGTGAGCTCCTACTGTGGTGCAAACGAGGTCCTACGGTTAATCAGACATGGAACCAAGCACAGCAAGGATGTCTAACCCTTTGTGTACCAGAGGTGTGTGTGTGCAACACGTTGCATTGTTCAGCTCTCTGGCGCTCAAAGGTTAAATCGACTTTCTTATGTTTACAATGCGGTTCTCTACTTGTTTTGAAGCTGCTAGTTTCACGTGTTTTTTTGTTCATTATCATTCTTAACACGTTGAGTGGCAGAGGGGTATGCGACGCCTTGCGTACCACTCTGACATTCATAGGGTTAAAAAAGGACCTGTCGCCACGAATTTGAATCTGCGTATTTGAAAACTTCATCCAAAGCCGCCAGGACATCAAGTTATCCAAAACGACAGCCGATGCACATTTTAGTAAATATTCATACTTTTTATTTCTGATCAATGTTTTCAGAGACATAAATTGAATCTGTTGGACTCTGGGGCTCCCTTGAATACTGGCACAACTGCACCCAATGAATCTATTGTAGATATGCCCTTGATATCCGTACAGTATGCTATTTAATCCTTTTGAGTGCGTATCCCTTTGGCACTCAAAGGGTTAAGTTATCTGCACCGCGAGATTGATTCGCATACATCGCCGACCTGCACACACTTCATTTTTTTTTCAGAAATACAAGTTTCACCATCTTCTAAACTACGTATCTGGCTAACCTGATATAAAGGCAATCTGGACAAAGTTTACAACTGTGCAAACTTGAATTCAACGGGACAAGTCCACTTTAAATTTATTTAAAATTCTATGTTTTTGTTGATGTTTTTTGTGTTAGTATAATTTAATCTGTACCACTGTCATTTCTTCTTGTTATAAATTTTTAAACCACAATTTTCAACTCCTCAAATCATATAACTATGCTCAGGTTTTATAACACACAAATATAAATGGATATATATATATATTTTTAAGTCAAATGGTGGTGTACCCTTAATAATGAAGAGAGTGCCCTCTGCAGCAATGTTCTAGGTTTGATGGGGCGGTGCCCCTATTACAATGGAGATGTGGACAGTAGCTTGTTAAGTGAAGAAAATAAAACAGATCTATGTTTTCATTTTTGTCCTTTGTTTTTGTATATACACACACATACATACATACATACACACACACACGTAAGAACATTTGTATAAAGAAAGTGGAACACTTCTGGGGCAAAGCGGCTGCATTATAGGGAATAAATATAAATTCTTTACTCTCCCACTGTTCCCTTCATACAGCAGTCGTTTATAGGTATATGTATGTATGTTTGTGTGTGTGTGTGTGTGTGTGTGTGTGTGTGTGTGTGTGTGTGTGTGTGTGTGTGTGTGTGTGTGTGTATATATATAAATATAATATACTGTGTGTAACAGAAGCGCTTACCTAGGTAGAGGTCCATCATACAGCAGTCAGGTATATATCTATATAATTACTGTGTGTAACAGAAGTACTTACCTAGGTAGGAGTCCATCATACAGCAGTCAGGTGTATCTATATAATTACTGTGTGTAACAGAAGCACTTACCTAGGTAGGAGTCCATCATACAGCAGTCGGGTGTATCTATATAATTACTGTGTGTAACAGAAGCACTTACCTAGGTAGGAGTCCATCATACAGCAGTCGGGTGTATCTATATAATTATTGTGTGTAACAGAAGTACTTACCTAGGTAGGAGTCCATAATACAGCAGGCAGGTGTATCTATATAATTACTGTGTGTAACAGAAGCACTTACCTAGGTAGGTGTACATCATACAGCAGTCAGGTATATCTATATAATGACTGTGTGTAACAGAAGCACTTACCTAGGTAGGACTCCAACACACAGCAGTCAGGTGTATCTATATAATTACTGTGTGTAACAGAAGCACTTATCTAGGTAGGAGTCCATCATACAGCAGTCAGGTGTATATCTATATAATTACTGTGTGTAACAGAAGCACTTACCTAGATAGGTGTACATCATACAGCAGTCAGGTATATCTATATAATGACTGTGTGTGTAACAGAAGCACTTACCTAGATAAGAGTCCATCACACAGCAGCCATGTGTATCTATATAATGACTGTGTGCGTAACAGAAGTACTTACCTAGGTAGGAGGCCATCATACAGCAGTCAGGTGTATGAATGCATGCATGTATGTATGTGTATAGATGTGTGTGTGTGTGTGTGTATATATATATATATATATATTTACTGTAACAGGAGGACTTACCTAGGTAGGTGTCTGTCATACAGCAGATACACCTAACTGCCATTTTTACACCAGTTAGCAGCATTTATGACAGTCTGAGTAAACTGACAATTACAAGTTTGAGGTTTAATAACCTTTGCAAGTATCTTGTCCCAGCAGCGGGTATTCCCATGTTTGACTCTGCAGGAAAAGCCATATATATATATTTGCATAAATAGAGTTTCTGCTCCTTTAATGCCTTGCATGGAAAATATGTCTCCAATGTATTGCAAAGCTTTAAAGATATATATTGTATTATTATGATTACAATATATTTTTAAAGCACTTTTCCTCCTGAATAAAATGGCGATGTAGTACACTGCTGGTTATAATTATTAAAATTCAGACTTGCTATTTTCCTCTATCAAAGTTTACATTTTCCTGTTGAGTAAAACAGGAGTAACTCACTTGGCTTAACTGCAATCCAATCAAAATGTTTTTTAGAAAAAAAAAATTCAATAGCAAGTGACCAATAGGTGATGCTGTTTTATTAGTCGTTATGGAGAATTTCCTTAAAGGGGTAGTAATACTTAATATGTAAAAATATATATGTTGTAGGGTTTATCCCCCTGAGTAAAAAAGGGTACCCCCACTGCTGAAAGGTGTTTTATTAAAAAGTTATTACAGCTCAAAGCTGAATTTTTTTTTTTTAGGTGCAATATCACAGTGGCCTGAAATTGTACAGTGGCGCTGTTGTTACACCATCCTATCGACAGCTCTGGTCCGTAGACCATAAATATCCATAGGATGATGTAGCAACAGCACCACTGTACAGTTTCAGGCCACTGTGTTATTGCACTGAATAAATTCAAATTTGAGCTGTAATAACATTTGAATAAAACACTTTTCAGCAGTGGGGGTTCCCTTGTTTTCCTCAGGGGGGTGAACCCTACAACATTTTTTTTTAACATTTTAAGTATTACTATGCCTTTACTTCATTATAAAGCTCTCTAAACACTGAAAAAGAGGTGCTTCATCTTGCACTGTTATTACCAGGGCTGGGTTGGCGTCGCGAGTATCCTAGGTAAGGCACTCAAGGTGCCCTTAACTTTGCCCATGATGACACCCCCCCAAGCCTTACAGGATCCCACCCCCCAGTCCCATTCACTGTTTCCTGGCATGGAAAATATCCTTGGCCTATAACAAACAAAGCCAAAAAAAAGGCTTTAATCCCTTGGCTTGCATTGGCAAGCTATCTAGCAACCAAGAGGGTTAATATTATTCTGTAAAGGGGTATAAAACTGGCAGAGGGGCACTGAGATTGCTCTGACCACACCCACAATTCAGAATGTGGGTGGGACCAGTGAAGCAGAGGCACCACCCCTCAATAGTTGGATCTTTAGGCAGTTGCCTACTCTGCGTATTGGGAAATCCTGCGCTAGTTATTATTTTTCGGTAAAGTCTCCTTGCGGGGAGAATAGTCTAGTTATTTTTAGCAGGGAAAGTGTTTACAAAAGAAAAAAAAATTTAGTTTATGGAACCTCTTTGCTTTCACCACTGGGTCTACTAATTATTTAAGCCATCAACATATATCATGTTGGTAGAATTTTTGGTTCCTTTTTTTACTAACGTCCATCAAGATTTTAGGAATCTGGAGCAATGCCCCCCCCCCCTTTGGTGATTCTCGAATGACATGGGAACTAACACTTCTTATTAGTAACCTCCATTTACCTTGGTATGGCTAGAACACCTGATGGCCAGCATGAATTTTGACCTTGCTCCTTGGTTTAAGAGATAACAAGTTAGACTTGGCTGTCCTGTCCAGGGAGAAGGAAATGACAGTTGGTAGCAGGACCTCACTGTGCTCATTGCCCATGGTAAAGAAGTACTAAGGTTAAATAAGAGTCCAGGCTGAGGATATTATGGCGGATTTGCACAGATTCCATCTTGTCATAGGCACGAAGATGTCTTTCCCATCACATCTGCCTCGCCTTCGACAGGTTTACCACGGATGATAACGGTGATAAGGGCTCCGAATTCAGACCGTAGTCTGCGCAGAGAGGACTACGGTCTGAATTCGGAGTGCCCCGCTCCATTATCAGCTGCGGCGAGGGCAGTCTCTACCGTACATGACTGCACCGTGGCCGTTGCTGCCTGGCACTGTGGCCCATGTACACGGGCTGTTCAACTAGTAGATAATAAACAGTGGGGGTTTAGTTAAAGGGTTAGTAATGTCACTATAGAAAAAAAAATGTAATATTGCAGCTATTAGAAAAATAAACTAAACAACCCCAGTCCCATCTCTCAAACCTTTATGGTTTGAGAGATACAGGAGGCTAAAGTCCCCCCCCCCCTTTACCCTGATGTCAGCTGTAAGCTGACTGCTGGAGAATCTGGTCCTGGGACAAGCAGACTGCTCTTCAGCAGAGCCAAAATTGCACAATGTAAAAAGAAATACTTCACTGGAACGGTCTAAAAAGTGTGCCTGCAAACCAGGCACACTTTATAGACCTTTCCAATGATGTATTTCTATTTAAATTGCAGTATTTCGTCTCTGCTGAAGAGCTGCCACAAGTCGGCCGACGTGCATCTCCTGTGGTCAGATTTACAGCTGACATCAGTGAAAGGGATGGGAGGGGGAACTTTAGCCTCCTATATCTCTCAAACCATAAAGGTCTGAGAGATGGGACTGGGATTGTTTAGTTTATTTTTCTAATAGCTGCAATATGACTTTTTTTATATAGCGACATTACTAACCCTTTAACATTATCATGGCCAAAACCATGATAAGTTTGCCTTCCTCATCAAGGCACCCAGATATAGTTACCTGCATCAGGTACGAGCTGGTTTTAGTAAAATATCTCCTTTATTTCCCTCATAAGAGTATTGTTCACAGTAGAGGTGAGGTGATATCACTGATTTGAATTGCATTATACTAAATACATGTTCTCTTAGATTTGAGAAAGATAGGGACTTGTCTGAATCTGGGGCACCTTGATGGAGCAGGCAAGCTTTTGGCTAGAAACATGCAACTAAATCCGACTATTTATTATCTATAATAAGTCATAGGTTATTTATTTGTAAAGATAAGGATTTGATATGCTGACTTACTTCATGTTTAAACTGTCTTTATGTCACAGTTTACCTATTTTCCTGTGCCACGCTCTTGGTGACGCGGAAGTACTATCCTCCGCTTTGATGCTTCCACGACATTCCAGGCGTCTTTCCTGGGACCTGGTCTGAATGCTGTTGGTGGAGTTAGGAAGCGCCCATGGCCTCTAGCGGGATGGTAATGTCGCAGGAGTGGCGCAGAGTCTGGACGCATCAATGAGACGCGTCATATACGAAGGGGAGCTCACGATTGTGACGCAGCTATGGCGGGAAATGTTGCTAAGCTTCCAGATGCGTCATGTGCGGGCGTGAAGCTGCAGAATGACGCAGGGCTCATTTATGTCATTTCCTGAGTGACTCCTCCTATACACTTCCTGTAGTTAGGTACATAAGGGTAACAGAGTTCTGACTCAGTTGTCCTTGTGTTGTTGTTCAAAGCAGTTCTATTACCCTGGGCTCTGTGTATGACCTGGCTTGTCTTCCATCCAATCTGGTGCTGACCTGTGGCTCTGTCTGACTATTCCTTTGTCTTATCCGTATAGTGGACAACCAATCTGGTGCAGACCTGTGGCTCTGTCTGACTATTCCTTTGTCTTATCCTTATAGTGGACACCCAGTCTGGTGCAGACCTGTGGCTCTGGCTGACTACCTGAACTGTGTATGACCTGGCTTGTCTGACTACCCCCTCTGGTGCTGACTTGTGGCTCTGTCTGACTGTTCTTTTAGTTTTCCCCTGTACCTAGCAGACACCCTATCTGGTGCAGGCCTGGGTTCTGGCAGACTAGCTCTGATACTTACTGCAGGCGTGAGTCTAGTATCTCTTCCTTATACTGACTGCAGGCGTGAGTCAGATATACGCTCCGTTCTGACTGCAGGCGTGAGTCAGATTTTCTCGCTACCTCAGATCAAGACTTTGAGTTCCTGTTCCGTTCCTGTTCCAGCTCCTGATTCCTGCAGAGACTACCAGTGGCTTTGGCCTAGTCTCTAGTAGAGTGGTCCTCTGCAGCAGTTTACTATTTCTGCTAGTAGCCCTGGCTGGCTGTGGCCCTTTGCTTGTATCTGCTATTTTCCTCTGTTGCTACCTTGTTGTTTAACAAATTGCATTTTACTATACCGTACTGACTCCTGATCATCTCTGGGGAACCGTGACACTTTACATGAATCGGCTGATCAGCTGTTTGAAGTCTACAGATGACTATCCTCCTATCAGCTGATTTGTGAAATCTGGAGTTTTGCTAGGCCTTCTAAAAGGTTTACCTTAAAATACCCCCCCAGATAGACTGAGACTCCAATGGCTTCCCCCCTGTTCTTAAAATGAAATCCCATTCCCTCTCCACATCCCTCAAATGAGACCTCCAAGTTCCTCCCCACACTTATAGATAGACCACTATCACCCCATGTCTAAAATGATACCCACATCCCACCCTCCCACACCTTAGTACATCTCCCCTGTAGTCTATAACTAAATCTCTCCCATAGAATAACATAGGAACTGGAGAGTTTATCTCACTGGAGAAGTTATCTCCTCTTTATCACACCTTAGTACATCTCCCCCTGTAGTCTATAGCTAAAGATCTCCCATAGAATAACACAGGAACTGGAGAGTTTATCTCACTGGAGAAGTTATCTCCTCTTTATCACACCTTAGTACATCTCTCCACTGTAGTCTATAACTAAATCTCTCCCATATAATAACATAGGAACTGGGGAGTTTATCTCACTGGAGAAGTTATCTCCTCTTTATCACACCTTAGTACATCTCCCCCTGTAGTCTATAACTAAATATCTCCCATAGAATAACATAGGAACTGGAGAGTTTATCTCACTGGAGAAGTTATCTCCTCTTTATCACACCTTAGTACATCTCTCCACTGTAGTCTATAACTAAATCTCTCCCATATAATAACATAGGAACTGGAGAGTTTATCTCACAGGAGAAGTTATCTCCTCTTTATCACATCTTAGTACATCTCTCCACTGTAGTCTATAACTAAATTTCTCCCATAGAATAACATAGGAACTGGAGAGTTTATCTCACTGGAGAAGCTATCTCCTCTTTATCACACCTTAGTACATCTCCCCCTGTAGTCTATAACTAAAGCTCTCCCATAGAATAACACAGGAACTGTACAGTTTATCTCACTGGAGAAGTTATCTCCTCTTTATCACATCTTACTACATCTCCCCTGTAGTCTATAACTAAAGCTCTCCCATAGAATAACACAGGAACTGTACAGTTTATCTCACTGGAGAAGTTATCTCCTCTTTATTACATCTTAGTACATATCCCCTGTAGTCTATAACTAAAGATCTCCCATAGAATAACATAGGAACTGTACAGTTTATCTCACTGGAGAAGTTATCTCCTCTTTATCACACCTTAGTACATTTCCCCTGTAGTATATAACTAAAGATCTCCCATATAATAACATAGGAACTGGAGAGTTTATCTCACTGGAGAAGTTATCTCCTCTTTATCACACCTTAGTACATCTCCCCTGTAGTCTACAACTAAATCTCTCCCATAGAATAACATAGGAACTGGAGAGTTTATCACACTGGAGAAGTTATCTCCTCTTTATCACACCTTAGTACATTTCCCCTGTAGTCTACAACTAAATCTCTCCCATATAATAACATAGGAACTGGAGAGTTTATCTTACTGGAGAAGTTATCTTCTCTTTATCACATCTTAGTACATCTCCCCTGTAATCTATAACTAAATCTCTCCCATAGAATAACATAGGAACTGGAGAGTTTATCTCACTGCAGAAGTTATCTCCTCTTTATCACACCTTAGTACATTTCCCCTGTAGTCTACAACTAAATCTCTCCCATAGAATAACATAGGAACCGGAGAGTTTATCTGACTGGAGAAGTTATCTCCTCTTTATCACACCTTAGTACATTTCCCCTGTAGTCTACAACTAAATCTCTCCCATAGAATAACATAGGAACTGGAGAGTTTATCACAATGGAGGAGTTATCTCCTCTTTATCACATCTTAGTACATCTCCCCTGTAGTCTATAACTAAAGATCTCCCATAGAATAACATAAGAACTGGAGAGTTTCTCTCACTGGAGAAGTTATCTCCCCTTTATCACATCGTAGTACATCTCTCCTGTAGTCTATAACTAAATCTCTCCCATAGAATAACATAGGAACTGGAGAGTTTATCACAATGGAGGAGTTATCTCCTCTTTATCACACCTTAGTACATCTCTCCTGTAGTCTATAACTAAAGATCTCCCATAGAATAACATAGGAACTGGAGAGTTTCTCTCACTGGAGAAGTTATCTCCCCTTTATCACATCGTAGTACATCTCTCCTGTAGTCTATAACTAAATCTCTCCCATAGAATAACATAGGGACTGGAGAGTTTATCTCACTGGAGAAGTGATCTCCTCTTTATCACAGCTTAGTGGATCCCTCCCTGGTGTTTTGGGACAAGCTACAGAGTGAATCACTAGTCATTTTATTGCCTCTGTCAGCGGAAGCAGTGCACAGGTGGATGCGCTAATGGAATATAATGGTTTAGGAAGACTGATGGAGCACCCAGTGTGTAATATTTTAGTACTCATCAGCTACAGATAGATCAGGATGCATTTTTAATGTTTTTAATGACATTACCTACCATGTGCAAGCTGCAGACCAGGATATACTATTGATTTCCACCTCCATTATCCGAGTTCTGTATACACGTGCAATTTTGGTTTTCAGAAATGTCCTTACATTTACTCGTGTGGGGGAAACAAATGCTAAAAAATTCAGGAGAAGAAACTGATTAGCCGTTTTGTCTGTTTTAGTTTATTGTTTCTTTGTTTTAAAAGAGCAGAAAACGTAATGCATCTCCCCCCTGTTGGACTAACTACAATACCTTGTTCCAAGCCTCCGCTTGAGGTGGGTGGGATTGGGATGGGGGGGTTGCGGTTCAGATGGATGGAGAATGAGAATAAGAGGGCGTGGTGAAGTGGGCGGAGTTACAAGTGAAGTGGGCGGAGTTACAAGGGATCTCACTTAGACCTGTGAATCAGCCTCTGTCCTCGAAGATCTAGTAATTATTAAAACTGGAGTCTCCGGGTTGTATCCAGAGAGTTCCGAAGTCAATGTAATGCTTTGAGTGCCAGAGGGGGTATTGCAATGTCTTGAATACCCCCCTGGCGCTCACTGGGTTAAAGGGTCAGTAATGTCCCATAAAACATTGTTATAGTTTTGTAGATGTTAAAAAATGTAACTATATGCTACAAATCCTATCTCTCAAACCTTATGGTCTACAAAGTGTTCCTGGTTTGCAAGCCCACTTTGTAGACCGTTCCAATTAAGTAGTTCTTTTTAAATAAGGCGATTTCGGCTCTGCTAAAGAGCCTCCTTGAGTCGGCTGACTTGACTCTCCTGCTGTCAGCTGTACAGAAGGGGAGAGAGGGGGAACTTTGAAAGCGAATATCTCTCAAACCATATCAGGTTGAGAGATAGGATGTGGCATATAGTATATTTTTTTTAACCTCTACAAAACTAGAACCATTTTTTATGGGACATTACTGTTCCTTTAAAAGTAACTGTCTTTCCACTAAATGTGTTTCTCAGTAGCCATCTGTAATTCTAAACTTTAAAGGGATACTAATGGTTAATTTTAAATTGATTTAATATTGTAGACATTAAAAAAAGATTAACATTGATGTAAGTCTTATCTCTCAAATCTTTATGGTTTGAGAGATAAAAGTTGCTAAAGTTACCTTTTCCTGGCTGTTTTACTCAAGTCTGCCATCTAATGGACAGCTGCAGATTCCAGTCATTTGACCAGACAGAGGCTCTTCAGCAGAGCTGAAATCACGCTTTTTAGAAATAAATACTTCATTGGAACAGTCTACAAAGTGTGCTTGCAAACCAGGCACACTTTGTAGACCGTTCCAAATTAAGTATTTATCTTTAGATATCGTTATATCAGCGCTGCTGAAGAGCCACATCTGGTCAAGCGACCAAAATCTTCTTCTGACAGCTCGTCAAGCAGAAAGGGGAGGGACCACAGAACTTTATTTTCCTATATCTCTCAAACTATAAAGGTCTGAGAGATATGAATAAGTGCAAGTACTCGCTTTTAATTGTATCTACCATATAGTTACTACTTTTTTCCTGACATTACTATCACTTTAAGTACTCCCACAGCTGGAAACCAGAATAGACCATTGGTAAGTGTGTAGATGGTCTTATCCAACAGGCGTCCTCTGGGCTACTTTGTCAAAGGTGTTAACCCTTTGAGTGCCAGAGGGGTACGGAATGCATTGCTTTGCAATGCATTCCGTACCCCTCTGGCACTCAGTGGGTTAATGAAGGGTGCAAATATATAAATATAGTTATTCACAATCAAAATAAGAAAGCCAGACATATTATTCACAACATTTCTCATCAATTTGACTTTGAAACTCAACACTGATATTTTTTCCACCTCTTTATAGAATATTGAGGTACCCCAAGTGGTATCAGGGGCACACCGAAATGCCACGGCACCCTGGTTGAGAAACACTGCTCTAACTGCTTACATATTCATGTTATAATGTAGCTTCAAGTGAAACTACCAACCCATGTAAAGTTAAACCCCCAAAATTACCCATCTGGTGACTAGCTGAACAATAGTACTAGTCACCAGAACAATTACCTGCTTACAGAGAAATCTTACTGCTCTCAGACTAACAGCCAGGCAACAGCACAGACATCTTTCCATAGTGGCGTCTGCGTGCCTACGCTGTCAGTCCCAGTCTGCTCTAGGAGGTGTTCCTAGGTACCGAATGGTACTGGCGGGGACTGACGGCACACGCGCACAGATTCTTTTAAAGCAATGTTGCCTGGCCTTCAGCAGGGCCGGATTTACATCTCAGGAACCTGTAGGCACAGAAATCTGAAGCAACCCCCCATTTGCCATCTCCACTGGACACTTCCATAATGCTCCAAATCTCCACATTACCCCCCATATTCATATAGCCCTCACATTGCCCCCCATCAGCTCCATATTGTCATCAGCTCCAACTTATCCCCCATCAGCTCCATCTTATCCCCCATCAGCTCCATATTGCCCTCACATTGCCCCCATCAGCTCCAACTTGCCCCCATCATCTACAACTTGCCCCCATCATCTACAACTTGCCCCATCAGCTCCAGCTTGCCCTCACATTACCCACATCATCTTCACATTGCCCCCACTTTGTCTCCCGCATACGTTTCCTACCTCCCTGGTGGTCCAGTGGCAGATGTCTGTGCCTCTTTCTGTAGCTGCTGTTGCTACCGCGTGGTCTCTTTAGGAATGCAGAGCGCTGGGAGATGATGTCATCTCCCAGCGCTCTGCATTAGAGCCGACAAGGGAGCAACAGCAGCTGCAGGTCTGTGCCTTCTGTCTGAGCTGAAGAAGGCACGGACCTTACCATGCGGTGGGCGGGATGTTACTGTGCACAGAGTGCAGCGCTGTGAACAAGAATATATATATATATATATATATATATTTTTTTTTTTTTTTTTTAATTTATTTAAATGACAGGCGCCCCTCTGTGTGGTGCGCCTGCAGGCAGATGCCTACTCTGCCTTATGGCAAATCCAACCCTGGCCGTCAGTCTCCGGAGCAGCAGGATTTGTCTATAAAGGAAAAAGACTGTAAAAAAATTATTAAGCGCTCCAAAAATAGAACCAAAATGACAGATATAATCAGATAAAAAATGTTGAAAACATACATCCACAAATGTACAAAATGTAAATGGGTATAAAATACCACAATCAGATGTGCATAAATGAAAATAATAAAAAAATGTAATAAAATAAATTATAGGATCAATGAATACATATACAACGTCTTATCTGATGAGGAAATATGAAGATATGGATGATATGATGTATGACAAAGATGGAGGTGAAATGGAAATGATGATGACAAGATGATGTTGTTAATGATGATGGAATTCAAACTCTCTCCAGTAATATGCCGCAGAAACGAGTTGTAATAGTGGCCTTGTCCACTTGTGGAGAAACACTGTGTCTGTAACAACTCAAAAACAGCGCAAAATAACAAAAAAGAGAGATGGAGAAACCATCTAAGTGTAGATATTTATTAAAACAAATAATATTAAAAACAAGAGATATTGCACTCACATGTGCCCTTCTTGGGCTTTAAGCACATCAAAGGGTCTATCTCCCAATAGCCAACGTACTGTGTTCTCCCGACCTCCAAAGTATCTTGCCTGTTCTTCCGAAGTCCTGGAGTTAGCTCCTTAGATGACTTAGAAAACGAGCCTGTCCCAAATAAACAGCGTCCAGCAGGGATCAAAAAAGGAATATAATTCCTTGAAATATCTTGTATCCAAATTCTAAGACGCTGTAACCATGCGGACTGATTGAAAATAGCGGGTAACTCAGGGAAGAGGTGGAGCGGAGAAGTACCACAGGGGGCGTGGAGAAAGACCCGTCGTCTGCAAACTATGCAGACCGGCCCAAACGTTTTCGCAGATCGCTTACTGCTTCTTCAGTGGCATAAAAGAAGCAGTAAGCGATCTGCGAAAACGTTTGGGCCGGTCTGCATAGTTTGCAGACGACGGGTCTTTCTCCACGCCCCCTGTGGTACTTCTCCGCTCCACCTCTTCCCTGAGTTACCCGCTATTTTCAATCAGTCCGCATGGTTACAGCGTCTTAGAATTTGGATACAAGACATTTCAAGGAATTATATTCCTTTTTTTGATCCCTGCTGGACGCTGTTTATTTGGGACAAGCTCGTTTCTGAGTCATCTAAGGAGCTAACTCCAGGACTTCGGAAGAACAGGCAAGATACTTTGGAGGTCGGGAGAACACAGCACGTTGGCTATTGGGAGATAGACCCTTTGATGTGCTTAAAGCCCAAGAAGGGCACATGTGAGTGCAATATCTCTTGTTTTTAATATTATTTGTTTTAATAAATATCTACACTTAGATGGTTTCTCCATCTCTCTTTTTTGTTATTTTGCGCTGTTTTTGAGTTGTTACAGACACAGGATTTGTCTATAAGCAGGTAATTATTCTGCTGACTAGTACAAATGTACAGCTAGTCACTAGATGGGTAATTTTTCTGAGGTTTAAGTTTACTTTGGTTGGTAGTTCCACTTTCACTCTGTTCAGATCCATTTATGCCATTTGTTCGATGCACTGGCCATATTCATAACAGATTCAATTATTTATAAGCCAGCCACAGGCACTGAAAGAGTTAAGAGTAAGAGCTATTCCATCAAGCTGTAACTTTGCTGTAACCTTCAAGAAACAAAAGCTTCCTGCAAACCTGTCATCTTATTACTGAAATAAAGAAAATCGCTACAACATAATGCTGAGTCGTTCCATCTTCAAAGAAACCACTATCGACAAAGGCGTTTTAATAGTACGGGCAAAGTAATGTCCTCCAGTGCTGCCGTAATACAGCTCCCATCATTCCCTGCCAGCAGTTGGTTAGTAGAGAATGATGGGATTTGTAGTATAACTCCAACTGTTGAGAAATGTTTTATTCCAAAGCAATTGCAGCCCAAACTTGCATTTTTGGGAGCGGTACCTCCTTTTCCTTATATTTTACAGTGGAGATGTTACTACAGAGTCCTATGCTGTCCAGAGATGTCCATAGACTGCTGCAACAATAGCGCCACCGTACAATTTCAGACCGTAAGAAGTAATGCACCCAGAAAAATGCACGTTTGAGCTGCAGTAACTTTTGTATTAAAGCTGTTTCAGCAGTGGGGTGCCGATATTTATTCTGTAGAATAAATCTTATACAGTAATGTGCAAAAGTCTTAGGCAGGTGTGAAAAAATTGTGTCAAGTAGGAATGCTTTCAAAAATAGATGTCAATAATTTATTTTTATCAGTTAAAGGGATAGCAATACTTAAAATGTAAAAAAAAATATATGTTGTAGGGTTTATCCCCCTGAGTAAAACAAGGGTACTTCCACTGCTGAAAGGTGTTTTATTCAAAAGTTATTACAGCTCAAAGTTGAATTTTTTAGGTGCAATATTACAGTGGCCTAAAATTGTACAGTGGCGCTGTTGCTATACCATCCTATGGAGATTTATGGCCTCGGGACCAGAGCTGTCCATAGGATGGTGTAGCAACAGTGCCACTGTACAATTTCAGGCCACTGTGATACTGCACCTGAAAAATTTAACTTTGAGCTATAGTAACTTTTGAATAAAACACCTTTCAGCAGTGGGAGTACCCTTGTTTTACTCAGCGGGATAAACCCTACAACATATATTTTTTAACATTTTAAGTATTACTATTCCTTTAACAAAATGTTAATGAGTGAACAGAAGCCACTGGTAGCCACAGATCCCCACATACACTGTCTGACCCCCCCAGCTTTGTACCTTTGCTGACTGGTAGCCACAAATCCCCATGGGCACTGCCTGGGCATAAGGAACAAGGCTAGGGGGTGTCAGACAATGTATATGGGGCTAACACACAATGGTGATGTTCCCCACAATATAGAAATCGGACACGCTGCGCCACCAGTAAAATTTGACACATGGTGGCATACAAATCAGGCGTGTCAAAGCTGTATATTGTGGGGCAGAATGCTGGATTTGTATGGCACCATATGTTGAATATGACTGAGGGGGCAGCATGGGAAACATTACAATTGTGTGTTAGCCCCACATACACTGACTGCCCCCCCCAATCCTTGTTCCCTTGAGCAGGCAGTGCCCCTGGAGATCTGTGGCTACCAGTGGGCAAGGGAACACGGCTGAGGGGGCCAGGCAGTTTACATGGGGTTCTGTGGCTACCAATGGGCAAGTGGACAAAGCTGGGGGGCAGCTGGTAGCCACGAATCCGCATGGATGCTGCCTGACCCCTAGACTTGTTCGGTTGGGAGTGCACAGCATGTATGAAGTATGATAAATATAGCTGAGGGGATGATTATGTACTGCTTGCTGTACTTTTTTAACTCTTTGAGTGCCACAGGTGTGAGCAGTGCACATCCCTAATGCACTCAAAGGGATAAAGGAATAATTCTGTCGCTGGTACTGAATCTATTCTCTCCATTCCCCTACTGGTCAAGAGGCAGTGACAATGCTCTCAGAAGTCAGGCTTGTTGTAACCCTGTCTACTAATGGGGACCTTCTCCTCCCTAATTCTTACATCCCTAAATTTTAGTGCATATGGCGATGTGTGTCTACATCGAAAAGTTGAAGTGCTTTGAACACATTATCCCCTTAACGACCCTTGACGTACCAGGACCGTCAAGAGTAAATTTGCTTTAAGGACCAGTGACGGTCCTGGTACGTCAAGAGTTAAATGGTAGCAGCGCGCCGCCGTGCACGCTGCTACCATTCAATCCAGTTTGAGACTGAGCGGTCCAGTACCGGACCGTTCAGTCTCAGCCTCTGTCGGTAGTGCCGGGTCATGTGATCGCTGCGTCAGCGATCACAAGTACCGGCATTCTAAATATGTGAATGAGGCAGTGCTACTTACTGCCTCTAGTGTCTCCTCTCTGCTAATGCATCCCTTACATCAAAGTAAGGGACACAGAAGCAGAGAGGAGACACCTAGTGGAAATACAAAATACAGCAGCTGGGGGTGTTAACCCCTTCACTGCTGGTACAGGAGGATGGCTAAATGCAGGTCAATTTCTGGCCTGCTAAATACACTTTTTTTTTTTTTTTTTTTTAAATAAAAACAACACACTTTTTTTTTACAAATAAAATATTTTATTTAAAAAAAAAAAAACATCTCAAGAAACAAAATTGGAAGTGTGACTGTTGTGGAGTCATGTAATAAACTTACACAAACCGCCAAATGTAATGAACAAAAAAGTGGGAAAACAGGGAAAAAGGGTCATGGGGATTTTCACCCAGGGGGGACAGTGGCCACTTTAAACTGCACATTTTGTAGGTATGACTGACTAGTCATACCTTTCATGCAGTCTCCATAAATATTTAACCCTTTGCGCCCAATTGATCCCAAGAGAAAAAACAAAAATTATGTTTTTTTTACATTTTTTTTTACCTTTTTCTTTAATTTTAATAAAGTAAATGGTGGGTTATCCATATAAGTGGGGTATCAAAGGAAAGCCCTGTAAAAAAAACAGTATATAATTTATGGGGGTGGAATAAAAGCCTAAGAGGGAAAACACTGTTGAACAAAGACATAGTCAAAAAGGTCAGAATTGCTCCGGTCCTTAAGTCAAATCCACCTCTGATTTTCCCGGTCCTTAAGGGGTTAATAAAATCATATCGCCACAGCATTGACCTTTAGTGCATCTCCCCATTGCTTCTTTGCAGAATTGCTTATATTTGTGGGGTCTGAACTGTCTCCAATTCCAACGATAAAATGTGTGAGATAAGCCCTTCATCAGGAAATATGGCTTCATGCACAAAGCAAAACGTCACCAAATTTCAGTGGATTAATAAGGAGCTTCTAACCCCTTGAATGAGTGAGAGGACTCAAGGACATTGTGGCCGTCCAGCAGTAGTTGAACTAGGATGATATTTTTAGCCCATATGTAGCTGGAGGGCCGCAGGTTGCTGACTCCTGACACAGTAACTGGGTTTAATATCCACATGGAAAAAATAGAAAACCAGCATTCTGGGATATGTAGCGAGATCTGGGTCTCTGGAGATCTGGCACAGTTTTCAGATCTGTCACATGTCAATTTACTGTCTTACCAAAGTAACCATCACAGCAAGATTCACAGCTGTTAAGGACCAGTGTATCTCAATGTAATGCACATTCCTCTGGTCTGTAAGGATATGGACTACAGTGGGAGTAATAGTATGCTGTGATAAAGAGGAGATAACTTCTCCAGTGAGATAAACTCTCCAGTTCCTATGTTATTCTATGGGATATCTTTAGTTATAGACTACAGGGGAGATGTACTAAGGTGTGATAAAGAGGAGATAACTTCTCAAGTGAGATAAACTCTCCAGTTCCTATGTTATTCTATGGGAGAGATTTAGTTACAGACTACAGGGGGAGATGTACTAAGATGTGATAAAGAGGAGGTAACTTCTCAATGAGATAAACTTTCCAGTTCCTATGTTATTCTATGGGAGATCTTTAGTTATAGACTACAGGGGAGATGTACTAAGGTGTGATAAAGAGGTGATAACTTCTCCAGTGAGATAAACTCTCCAGTTCCTATGTTATTCTATGGGAGATCTTTAGTTATAGACTACAGGGGAGATGTACTAAGGTGTGATAAAGAGGACATAACTTCTCCAGTGAGATAAACTCTCCAGTTCCTATGTTATTATATAGGAGATATTTAGTTATAGACTACAGGGGAGATGTACTAAGGTGTGATAAAGAGAGATAACTTCTCTAGTGAGAACTAAATTCTCACTTATTTCACTTAGATTTACTAAGGATTATTATATATGCCCATTACAGGGCACACATTATTCACAGCATATATATATATATATATATATATATATATATATATATATATATATATATATATATATATACTAGCAATGTGGGACGGCGTTGCCCGTCATATTATTTACACAGAGAGACATTGTGTGAAACAGAAATATGCAGTGTTACAGACACGCACTTAAAGAGACAGAGTGTGCCACACACTGTGAAACGCATACATACGGAGACACACACACATAGGCATATGATGTCACATGTGTAGACAGTGTGTGACAGACGCAGTGGGGATGTAGATATGCTGATAAGATTTGTAAAAAATGTTTTAATTGCAGCTCTTCAGCTTGATGAATAAGACCCTGTATCCTTACAGTTGAAGTGAGTGTACTGTGTTACTTGATGAATAAGGCCCTGTATCCTTACAGTTGAAGTGAGTGTGCTGTGTTACTTGATGAATAAGACCCTGTATCCTTACAGTTGATGTGAGTGTGCTGTGTTGCATGATGAATAAGGCCCTGTATCCTTACAGTTGAAGTGAGTGTGCCGTGTTACTTGGTGAATAAGGCCCTGTATCCTTACAGTTGAAGTGAGTGTGCCGTGTTACTTGGTGAATAAGACCCTGTATCCTTACAGTTGAAGTGAGTGTGCCGTGTTACTTGGTGAATAAGGCCCTGTATCCTTACAGTTGTAGTGAGTGTGCCGTGTTACTTGATGAATAAGGCCCTGTATCCTTACAACTGAAGTGAGTGTGCCGTGTTACTTGGTGAATAAGGCCCTGTATCCTTACAGTTGAAGTGAGTGTGCCGTGTTACTTGGTGAATAAGCCCCTGTATCCTTACAGTTGAAGTGAGTGTGCTGTGTTACTTGATGAATAAGGCCCTGCATCCTTACAGTTGAAGTGAGTGTGCTGTGTTACTTGATGAATAAGACCCTGTATCCTTACAGTTGAAGTCAGTGTGCTGTGTTACTTGTAGAAGGTCACAGTGAGAAGATGTTTGTGAGTAAAGGAATAATTTAGATTACAGCAGTGGATACTGCAGTACATTTGAAGAAATAGGTTGGCAGACAGAGGGTTAAGTGACAGATGCAGTGATAGATAATGTAATAGTGATGTGGGAGTAAAATGGCGAGATTGGGACTATGGATGAATGGCAAGGGGATAGGTGAGTGGGGGTGACAAGGGAGGAGGAGATGAGAGATTGAGGAGAGGAGGGACAGTGAAGTGTTACAGTAAAGTAATGGGTGAGGGGGAGAAATGACTATACATAGACAGTGAAGTAGACATGAAATACAGGGCTGTAGGGTTACTGCATTATACAGACATAGTGTAGCAGTTGGTTGGAGTGAAGCACTTTAACTGTGAGTGTGAGAGAGGTACACAACACATTGCTGTGTAATGAGTTGTATAGTCCTCTGGCAGTGAAAGGAATATGTGACACATGTTGGGCACTCCTTGCATTAGTGGGCCGTGGTGGTCGGCTGGGACAGAACCGGATTATTTGTCCATGGGCCGTAGGCAAGGGATCAATAGAGGGACCCCTAACAGCTAATAGGCTTCAAAACAGGAAGGCTCATATACTAAGGAAAGTGGTGGAATTTTGTGGAAAAGTAACAGCAGCACAGGGAACAATACCCATTTATTTAAATGGGCGTTTTAACGTCTTCAACGCTAGAGAGGTCAGCAAAGCATTGTATTTGTTCTGTATGGTACAGATGAATTGTTCCTCTTTGTGTTAGTACATCAGCCTCACAGATCACAGTGCGCAGTCAGCTGCTGCAAGAGCCAAAAGTATAAATGGGTTTAGATTAATGGGGTAAGAGTAGAACTCTATGGGCCTTATGTATCAAGATAAAGGGTGCAACTCAAAAAAAACTGACACCGTAGGGTTGAATTGAAAATTCAGGAAAATCATGTTGACATAAATGGGGCTTTAACCCCTTGAATGCTACAATGGTCCCCAACGCGTTGGTTTGGCAATGTGTTTGCATTGTCTGTAGCGGTCATAGAATTAATAGTCTCATTGAAATCAATGGACATTTTCAAAGAAATCAGTTTAACCCTGTGGGCCACTTGTGAGGAAAGAGTGGGCTGCACAATACCCAAATGTGGAAGCTTTCCAAACAGATATTAACCCTTTGAGTGACAGAGGTACGCAGAGCAATGTGCTGCATATCATCTCTGGTATTCCAAGGGTTAATGGGCTTAACCCTCTGAGTGCCAGAGAGGTATCCAAGGCATTGCAACAGCACTCAAAGGGTTAAATTGAAACAAAGTGAGTCCATCAGCCCCAGTTCTTACCATGGAAACTGAAGATCTGTGTGTTCTAACCTATTCACAACCCTGTGGCAGTCAGTGGGTTAAGTGTGTACCTGATGGCTGTCTGTCCTGTGTTTTGCATGGCAAATGATGACAGTGAAGAAATAATTGAGCAATGAGGACCTACCTTAACCCTTTGAGTGCCATTTTGTTCCTCAGTGGCTGTAGTACAGGTCCTGCTGAGGCCACTGGGAGTCAGGGTGAGTGACTGTGTGTCAGCCATATTTCTTTCTGGCTTTTGTGTGTGTGGTGCTGTGTGTGTGAGTGGGGCATTTGTGTGTGTGAGTGGGGCATGTGTGTGTGGTGCTGTGTGAGTGGGGCATGTGTGTGAGTTTGGTGCTGTGTGAGTGGGGCATGTGTGTGTTTGTCTGTGGTGTAGGAGCAAGTGGCGGCCATATTGTTTTTTTCTGACTTTGATAGTGGTGGGTGGCTGCATAGTGGGGGCGGGCCAAATCACTCCCCCATTGAATCACCCAATGGGAACAGTAACCCCTCCTTATTGCCACCCCTGGGTGTGTGTGTGTCTCCTGAGGAGACATAAATTATGCAATGAGCCTTTCTCTTTTATACACCCAGGGGTGGCAATAAGGAGTGGTTACTGTTCCCATTGGGTGACTCAATGGGGGAGTGATTTGGCCCGCCCCCACTATGCAGCCACCCACCACTATCAAAGTCAGAAAAAAACAATATGGCCGCCACTTGCTCCTACACCACAGACAAACACACACATGCCCCACTCACACAGCACCAAACTCACACACATGCCCCACTCACACAGCACCACACACACATGCCCCACTCACACACACAAATGCCCCACTCACACACACAGCACCACACACACAAAAGCCAGAAAGAAATATGGCTGACACACAGTCACTCACCCTGACTCCCAGTGGCCTCAGCAGGACCTGTACTACAGCCACTGAGGAACAAAATGGCACTCAAAGGGTTAAGGTAGGTCCTCATTGCTCAATTATTTCTTCACTGTCATCATTTGCCATGCAAAACACAGGACAGACAGCCATCAGGTACACACTTAACCCACTGACTGCCACAGGGTTGTGAATAGGTTAGAACACACAGATCTTCAGTTTCCATGGTAAGAACTGGGGCTGATGGACTCACTTTGTTTCAATTTAACCCTTTGAGTGCTGTTGCAATGCCTTGGATACCTCTCTGGCACTCAGAGGGTTAAGCCCATTAACCCTTGGAATACCAGAGATGATATGCAGCACATTGCTCTGCGTACCTCTGTCACTCAAAGGGTTAATATCTGTTTGGAAAGCTTCCACATTTGGGTATTGTGCAGCCCACTCTTTCCTCACAAGTGGCCCACAGGGTTAAACTGATTTCTTTGAAAATGTCCATTGATTTCAATGAGACTATTAATTCCATGACCGCTACAGACAATGCAAACACATTGCCAAACCAACGCGTTGGGGACCATTGTAGCATTCAAGGGGTTAAAGCCCCATTTATGTCAACATGATTTTCCTGAATTTTCAATTCAACCCTACGGTGTCAGTTTTTTTTGAGTTGCACCCCTTATCTTGATACATAAGGCCCACAGAGTTCTACTCTTACCCCATTAATCTAAACCCATTTATACTTTTGGCTCTTGCAGCAGCTGACTGCGCACTGTGATCTGTGAGGCTGATGTACTAACACAAAGAGGAACAATTCATCTGTACCATACAGAACAAATACAATGCTTTGCTGACCTCTCTAGCGTTGAAGATGTTAAAACGCCCATTTAAATAAATGGGTATTGTTCCCTGTGCTGCTGTTACTTTTCCACAAAATTCCACCACTTTCCTTAGTATATGAGCCTTCCTGTTTTGAAGCCTATTAGCTGTTAGGGGTCCCTCTATTGATCCCTTGCCTACGGCCCATGGACAAATAATCCGGTTCTGTCCCAGCCGACCACCACGGCCCACTAATGCAAGGAGTGCCCAACATGTGTCACATATTCCTTTCACTGCCAGAGGACTATACAACTCATTACACAGCAATGTGTTGTGTACCTCTCTCACACTCACAGTTAAAGTGCTTCACTCCAACCAACTGCTACACTATGTCTGTATAATGCAGTAACCCTACAGCCCTGTATTTCATGTCTACTTCACTGTCTATGTATAGTCATTTCTCCCCCACACCCACTACTTTACTGTAACACTTCACTGTCCCTCCTCTCCTCAATCTCTCATCTCCTCCTCCCTTGTCACCCCCACTCACCTATCCCCTTGCCATTCATCCATAGTCCCAATCTCGCCATTTTACTCCCACATCACTATTACATTATCTATCACTGCATCTGTCACTTAACCCTCTGTCTGCCGACCTATTTCTTCAAATGTACTGCAGTATCCACTGCTGTAATCTAAATTATTCCTTTACTCACAAACATCTTCTCACTGTGACCTTCTACAAGTAACACAGCACACTGACTTCAACTGTAAGGATACAGGGTCTTATTGATCAAGTAACACAGCACACTCACTTCAACTGTAAGGATGCAGGGCCTTATTCATCAAGTAACACAGCACACTCACTTCAACTGTAAGGATACAGGGCCTTATTCACCAAGTAACACGGCACACTCACTTCAACTGTAAGGATACAGGGCCTTATTCACCAAGTAACACGGCACACTCACTTCAATTGTAAGGATACAGGGCCTTATTCATCAAGTAACACGGCACACTCACTACAACTGTAAGGATACAGGGCCTTATTCACCAAGTAACACGGCACACTCACTTCAACTGTAAGGATACAGGGCCTTATTCACCAAGTAACACTGCACACTCACTTCAACTGTAAGGATACAGGGTCTTATTCATCAAGTAACACAGCGCACTCACTTCAACTGTAAGGATACAGGGCCTTATTCATCAAGTAACACAGTACACTCACTTCAACTGTAAGGATACAGGGTCTTATTCATCAAGCTGAAGAGCTGCAATTAAAACATTTTTTACAAATCTTATCAGCATATCTACATCCCCACTGCGTCTGTCACACACTGTCTACACATGTGACATCATATGCCTATGTGTGTGTGTCTCCGTATGTATGCGTTTCACAGTGTGTGACACACTCTGTCTCTTTAAGTGCGTGTCTGTAACACTGCATATTTCTGTTTCACACAATGTCTCTCTGTGTAAATAATATGACGGGCAACGCCGTCCCACATTGCTAGTATATATATATATATATATGACACACACACACACAAGTCTGGAGGGATATTATATTTGTGATGCAGGCATCTGGATGGACATTATATGAGTGACACACACAGAGGGGCATGATATGTGTGACACACACAGAGGGGCATGATATGTGTGACACACAGTCACACATAGAAGGACATTATGTGCGTGACACACACAGTCACACATAGATATAAGGACACAGACAGGAGGACATTATATGTGTGACACAAAGTCACACACAGAGGGACATTATATGTGTGTGTGATACAGTCACACACAGAGGGACATTATATGTGTGTGTGATACAGTCACACACAGAGGGACATTATATGTGTGTGGCACACACAGTCACACAGTGGGACATTGTTATGTGTGACACACACAGAGGAATATTATATGTGTTGCACACGTCCAATAAAGCATTATATGTGGCACAGAGATTGGACGTTATATTGTTGGCTGTACAGACCTCACCTTTATAATGCCAGGATAAATAGCAGTAAAATGATGTGATTGTGGAAGGCACAAGCGGGAGGGATAACAGGGACGCAGAAGGGAGAGCTGATACTGATGATACGAAAGAAGGGACATGAGGATTCTCTGGAAGGAATCCCACGCTGTGCCTGAGAACAGACACTGAGAGCAGATATCGCAGCACTCTGGTAAGGAATCAGTTAACTTCTTGTGGCCACGTGATGTGAGGGGGCGGGGCGAGTGGAAGGAAGCTGGAAATTCGTGTCTCCTCACTGAGGAAACACATCAGAGAAGAGAGAGACAAGGACAGACCGGCACTGACATACTAACCGGGCACAGCACCGGCACCGAGGTACCAACCGGACACAGCACCGGCACCGAGGTACCAACCGGACACAGCACCGGACAGAGACACGGACACACCGAGGTACCAACCGGACACAGCAGAGGGACAGAGACACGGACACACCGAGATACCAACCGGGTACAGCACCGGGACAGAGACACGGACATACCGAGATACCAAACGGGCACAGCACCGGGACAGGGGGACAACCGGACATAGCAGCAGGGTGACTGAGGGAGAGAGCAACAGTATGACTGAATTACACTGACCACTAACAGGGACAGATGGACACCAAACTGTGACAGACAGAACAAGAAAGAGACAGTGTCACAGGTAACAGGGTGACAATATAAGTGTGACAGGTAACAGGGTGACAATATAACAGTGTGATAGGTAACAAGATAACAGTGTGAGAAGTAACAAGGTGACAAGATAACAGTGTGACAGGTAACAAGATAACAGTGTGACAGGTAACAAGGTGACAATATAAGAGTGTGAGAAGTAACAAGGTGACAATATAACAGTGTGAGAAGTAACAAGATAACAGTGTGACAGGTAACAAGATAGTGTGAGAAGTAACAAGATAACAGTGTGACAGGTAACAAGATAGTGTGAGAAGTAACAAGGTGACAATATAACAGTGTGAGAAGTAACAAGATAACAGTGTGACAGGTAACAAGATAGTGTGAGAAGTAACAAGGTGACAATATAACAGTGTGAGAAGTAACAAGATAACAGTGTGACAGGTAACAAGGTGACAATATAACAGTGTGAGAAGTAACAAGTTAACAGTGTGATAGGTAACAAGATAGTGTGAGAAGTAACAAGTTAACAGTGTGATAGGTAACAAGATAGTGTGAGAAGTAACAAGGTGACAATATAACAGTGTGAGAAGTAACAAGGTAACAGTGTGACAGGTAACAAGGTGACAATATAACAGTGTGAGAAGTAACAAGTTAACAGTGTGACAGGTAACAAGATAACAGTGTGAGAAGTAACAAGGTGACAATATAACAGTGTGAGAAGTAACAAGATAACAGTGTGACAGGTAACAAGGTGACAATATAACAGTGTGAGAAGTAACAAGTTAACAGTGTGACAGGTAGCAAGATAACAGTGTGAGAAGTAACAAGGTGACAATATAACAGTGTGAGAAGTAACAAGGTAACAGTGTGACAGGTAACAAGGTGACAATATAACAGCGTGACAGGTAACAAGGTGACAATATAACAGTGTGAGAAGTAACAAGGTAACAGTGTGACAGGTAACAAGGTGACAATATAACAGTTTGACAGGTAACAAGGTAACAGTGTGACATGTAACAAGGTAACTGTGTGACAATGTAACAGTGTGACAGGTAAGGTGACAGTGTGACAGGTAACAAGGTGACAAGATAACAGTGTGACAGATAAGATAACAGTGTGACAGGTAACAAGGTAACTGTGTGACAATGTAACAATGTGACAGGTAACAATGTAACAGTGTGACTGGTAACAAGGTGACAATATAACAGCGTGACAGGTAACAAGGTGACAATATAACAGTGTGAGAAGTAACAAGGTAACAGTGTGACAGGTAACAAGGTGACAATATAACAGTTTGACAGGTAACAAGGTAACAGTGTGACATGTAACAAGGTGACAATATAACTGTGACAGGTAACAGCATGACAGGTAAGAAGATGTGTGACAGGTAACAAGGTAACAGGGTGACAGGTAACAAGGTAACAGTGTGACAGGCAACAGGGTGACAGGTAACAAGGTGACACAGTGTGACAGGTGACAATGCAAGAGTGCCACAGGGTGACAGTGTGGCTGGGTAACAAGGTGAAAATGTGACTGGGTAGCTATATACAGACGGGAACCTTGTTACCCATTCACATTGTCACCTTGTTACCCTGGTACAATTTCATGCCAATATCTCTAGTCTATGTCTCCAGTGAAGGATCATGTTTGTCTCTTTCTAGGACTGTCCTATGTTTATGTCTAGTCTAGGACAGGCTCATGCTTGTGTCTCACTAATCTAGGACAGGCTCCTGTGTGTGTGTTTCTAGTCTAGGACAGGCTCCTGTGTGTGTGTCTTTCTAGTCTAGGACAGGCTCCTGTGTGTGTCTTTCTAGTGTAGGACAGGCTCCTGTGTGTGTCTTTCTAGTGTAGGACAGGCTCATGTGTGTGTGTCTCTCTAGTCTAGGACAGGCTCCTGTGTGTGTCTTTCTAGTGTAGGACAGGCTCCTGTGTGTGTCTTTCTAGTGTAGGACAGGCTCCTGTGTGTGTCTTTCTAGTGTAGGACAGGCTCATGTGTGTGTCTTTCTAGTCTAGAACAGGCTCATGTGTGTGTCTTTCTAGTCTAGGACAGGCTCCTGTGTGTCTTTCTAGTCTAGGACAGGGTCATGTGTGTGTGTCTTTCTAGTCTAGGACAGGGTCCTGTGTGTGTCTTTCTAGTCTAGGACAGGCTCATGTGTGTGTCTTTCTAGTCTAGGACAGGGTCATGTGTGTGTCTCTCTAATCTAGGACAGGCTCATGTGTGTGTCTTTCTAGTCTAGGACAGGCTCCTGTGTGTGTTTCTAGTCTAGGACAGGCTCATGTGTGTGTCTTTCTAGTCTAGAACAGACTCCTGTGTGTGTCTTTCTAGTGTAGGACAGGCTCATGTGTGTGTCTTTCTAGTCTAGGACAGGCTCATGTGTGTGTCTTTCTAGTCTAGGACAGGCTCATGTGTGTGTCTTTCTAGTGTAGGACAGGCTCATGTGTGTGTCTTTCTAGTCTAGGACAGGCTCATGTGTGTGTCTTTCTAGTCTAGGACAGGCTTGTGTGTGTGTCTTTCTAGTGTAGGACAGGCTTGTGTGTGTCTTTCTAGTGTAGGACAGGCTTCTGTGTGTGTCTTTCTAGTCTAGGACAGGCTCATGTGTGTGTCTTTCTAGTCTAGAACAGGCTCCTGTGTGTGTGTTTTTCTAGTCTAGGACAGGCTCATGTGTGTGTCTTTCTAGTCTAGGACAGGCTCATGTGTGTGTCTTTCTAGTCTAGAACAGGCTCCTGTGTGTGTGTTTTTCTAGTCTAGGACAGGCTCATGTGTGTGTCTTTCTAGTCTAGGACAGGCTCCTGTGTGTGTCTTTCTAGTGTAGGACAGGCTCCTGTGTGTGTCTTTCTAGTGTAGGACAGGCTTCTGTGTGTGTCTTTCTAGTGTAGGACAGGCTTCTGTGTGTGTCTTTCTAGTGTAGGACAGGGTCATGTGTGTTTCTTTCTAGTCTAGGACAGGCTCATGTGTGTGTCTTTCTAGTCTAGGACAGGCTCCTGTGTGTGTCTTTCTAGTCTAGGACAGGCTCCTGTGTGTGTCTTTCTAGTGTAGGACAGGCTCCTGTGTGTGTCTTTCTAGTGTAGGACAGGCTCCTGTGTGTGTGTCTTTCTAGTCTAGAACAGGGTCCTGTGTGTGTCTTTCTAGTCTAGGACAGGCTCCTGTGTGTGTGTCTTTCTAGTCTAGAACAGGGTCCTGTGTGTGTCTTTCTAGTCTAGGACAGGCTCCTGTGTGTGTCTTTCTAGTGTAGGACAGGCTCCTGTGTGTGTCTTTCTAGTCTAGGACAGGCTCCTGTGTGTGTTTCTAGTGTAGGACAGGGTCATGTGTGTGTCTTTCTAGTGTAGGACAGGCTTGTGTGTGTGTCTTTCTAGTCTAGGACAGGCTCCTGTGTGTGTTTCTAGTGTAGGACAGGCTTGTGTGTGTGTCTTTCTAGTGTAGGACAGGCTCCTGTGTGTGTCTTTCTAGTGTAGGACAGGCTCCTGTGTGTGTCTTTCTAGTCTAGGACAGGCTCATGTGTGTGTCTTTCTAATCTAGAACAGGCTCCTGTGTGTGTCTTTCTAGTGTAGGACAGGCTCATGTGTGTGTCTTTCTAGTCTAGGACAGGCTTGTGTGTGTGTCTTTCTAGTCTAGGACAGGGTCCTGTGTGTGTCTTTCTAGTCTAGGACAGGCTCCTGTGTGTGTCTTTCTAGTCTAGAACAGGCTCCTGTGTGTGTCTTTCTAGTCTAGGACAGGCTCATGTGTGTGTGTTTCTAGTCTAGGACAGGCTCCTGTGTGTGTGTTTCTAGTCTAGGACAGGCTCCTGTGTGTGTGTTTCTAGTCTAGGACAGGCTCCTGTGTGTGTGTTTCTAGTCTAGGACAGGCTCCTGTGTGTGTGTCTTTCTAGTGTAGGACAGGCTCCTGTGTGTGTCTTTCTAGTGTAGGACAGGCTCATGTGTGTGTCTTTCTAGTCTAGGACAGGCTTGTGTGTGTGTCTTTCTAGTCTAGGACAGGGTCCTGTGTGTGTGTCTTTCTAGTCTAGGACAGGCTCCTGTGTGTGTCTTTCTAGTCTAGAACAGGCTCCTGTGTGTGTCTTTCTAGTCTAGGACAGGCTCATGTGTGTGTGTTTCTAGTCTAGGACAGGCTCCTGTGTGTGTGTTTCTAGTCTAGGACAGGCTCCTGTGTGTGTGTTTCTAGTCTAGGACAGGCTCCTGTGTGTGTGTTTCTAGTCTAGGACAGGCTCCTGTGTGTGTGTCTTTCTAGTCTAGGACAGGCTCCTGTGTGTGTCTTTCTAGTGTAGGACAGGCTCCTGTGTGTGTCTTTCTAGTCTAGGCCAGCCTCATGTGTGTGTCTTTCTAGTGTAGGACAGGCTCCTGTGTGTGTGTCTTTCTAGTCTAGGACAGGCTCATGTGTGTGTCTTTCTAGTCTAGAACAGGCTCCTGTGTGTGTCTTTCTAGTCTAGAACAGGCTCCTGTGTGTGTCTTTCTAGTCTAGAACAGGCTCCTGTGTGTGTCTTTCTAGTGTAGGACAGGCTCCTGTGTGTGTCTTTCTAGTCTAGAACAGGCTCCTGTGTGTGTCTTTCTAGTCTAGGACAGGCTCCTGTGTGTGTCTTTCTAGTCTAGGACAGGCTCATGTGTGTGTCTTTCTAGTCTAGGACAGGCTCATGTGTGTGTCTTTCTAGTGTAGGACAGGCTCCTGTGTGTGTCTTTCTAGTCTAGGACAGGCTCATGTGTGTGTCTTTCTAGTCTAGGACAGGGTCATGTGTGTGTCTTTCTAGTCTAGGACAGGCTCATGTGTGTGTCTTTCTAGTCTAGGACAGGCTCCTGTGTGTGTCTTTCTAGTCTAGGACAGGCTCATGTGTGTGTCTTTCTAGTCTAGGACAGGCTCATGTGTGTGTCTTTCTAGTCTAGGACAGGCTTCTGTGTGTGTCTTTCTAGTGTAGGACAGGCTCATGTGTGTGTCTTTCTAGTGTAGGACAGGCTCATGTGTGTGTCTTTCTAGTCTAGGACAGGCTCCTGTGTGTGTCTTTCTAGTGTAGGACAGGCTCATGTGTGTGTCTTTCTAGTGTAGGACAGGCTCATGTGTGTGTCTTTCTAGTCTAGGACAGGCTCATGTGTGTGTCTTTCTAGTGTAGGACAGGCTCCTGTGTGTCTTTCTAGTCTAGGACAGGCTCCTGTGTGTCTTTCTAGTCTAGGACAGGCTCATGTGTGTGTCTTTCTAGTCTAGGACAGGCTCATGTGTGTGTCTTTCTATTCTAGGACAGGTTCACCTCTGTCTCTCTGGTCTAGGACAAGATCAAGTTTGTCTCTGTGGTCTAGGACAGGATCGCGTTTGTCTCTGTGGTCTAGGACAAGATCGCGTTTGTCTCTGTGGTCTAGGACAGGATCACGTTTGTCTCTGTGGTCTAGGACAGGATCGCGTTTGTCTCTGTGGTCTAGGACAGGATCGCGTTTGTCTCTGTGGTCTAGGACAGGATTGCGTTTGTCTCTGTGGTCTAGGACAGGATTGCGTTTGTCTCTGTGGTCTAGGACAGGATCGCGTTTGTCTCTGTGGTCTAGGACAGGATCGCGTTTGTCTCTGTGGTCTAGGACAGGATCACGTTTGTCTCTGTGGTCTAGGACAGGATTGCGTTTGTCTCTCTGTGGTCTGGGACAGGATCGCGTTTGTCTCTGTGGTCTAGGACAGGATTGCGTTTGTCTCTCTGGTCTAGGACAGGATTGCGTTTGTCTCTGTGGTCTAGGACAGGATCACGTTTATCTCTGTGGTCTAGGACAGGATTGCGTTTGTCTCTGTGGTCTAGGACAGGATCACGTTTGTCTCTGTGGTCTAGGACAGGATTGCGTTTGTCTCTCTGGTCTAGGACAGGATTGCGTTTGTCTCTGTGGTCTAGGACAGGATCACGTTTGTCTCTGTGGTCTAGGACAGGATTGCGTTTGTCTCTGTGGTCTAGGACAGGATCACGTTTGTCTCTCTGGTCTAGGACAAGATCGCGTTTGTCTCTGTGGTCTAGGACAGGATCGCGTTTGTCTCTGTGGTCTAGGATAGGATCACGTTTGTCTCTGTGGTCTAGGACAGGATCACGTTTGTCTCTGTGGTCTAGGACAGGATTGCGTTTGTCTCTGTGGTCTAGGACAGGATCACGTTTGTCTCTCTGGTCTAGGACAAGATCGCGTTTGTCTCTGTGGTCTAGGACAGGATCGCGTTTGTCTCTGTGGTCTAGGACAGGATCGCGTTTGTCTCTGTGGTCTAGGACAGGATCGCGTTTGTCTCTGTGGTCTAGGACAAGATCACGTTTGTCTCTGTGGTCTAGGACAGGATTCCGTTTGTCTCTGTGGTCTAGGACAGGATCACGTTTTTCTCTCTGGTCTAGGACAAGATCACGTTTGTCTCTGTGGTCTAGGACAGGATCACGTTTGTCTCTGTGGTCTAGGACAGGATCACGTTTGTCTCTGTGGTCTAGGACAGGATCACGTTTGTCTCTGTGGTCTAGGACAAGATCACGTTTGTCTCTCTGGTCTAGGACAAGATCACGTTTGTCTCTGTGGTCTAGGACAGGATCACGTTTGTCTCTGTGGTCTAGGACAGGATCACGTTTGTCTCTGTGGTCTAGGACAGGATCGCGTTTGTCTCTCTGTGGTCTAGGACAGGATCACGTTTGTCTCTCTGGTCTAGGACAAGATCACGTTTGTCTCTGTGGTCTAGGACAAGATCACGTTTGTCTCTCTGGTCTAGGACAAGATCACGTTTGTCTCTGTGGTCTAGGACAGGATCACGTTTGTCTCTGTGGTCTAGGACAAGATCACGTTTGTCTCTGTGGTCTAGGACAGGATCGCGTTTGTCTCTGTGGTCTAGGACAAGATCACGTTTGTCTCTGTGGTCTAGGACAGGATCGCGTTTGTCTCTGTGGTCTAGGACAAGATCACGTTTGTCTCTGTGGTCTAGGACAGGATCGCGTTTGTCTCTGTGGTCTAGGACAAGATCACGTTTGTCTCTGTGGTCTAGGACAGGATCGCGTTTGTCTCTGTGGTCTAGGACAGGATCGCGTTTGTCTCTCTGTGGTCTAGGACAGGATCACGTTTGTCTCTGTGGTCTAGGACAAGATCACGTTTGTCTCTGTGGTCTAGGACAGGATCGCGTTTGTCTCTGTGGTCTAGGACAAGATCGCGTTTGTCTCTGTGGTCTAGGACAGGATCGCGTTTGTCTCTGTGGTCTAGGACAGGATCACGTTTGTCTCTGTGGTCTAGGACAGGATCGCGTTTGTCTCTCTGGTCTGGGACAGGATTGCGTTTGTCTCTGTGGTCTAGGACAGGATTGCGTTTGTCTCTGTGGTCTGGGACAGGATCGCGTTTGTCTCTCTGTGGTCTAGGACAGGATCACGTTTGTCTCTCTGGTCTAGGACAGGATCGCGTTTGTCTCTGTGGTCTGGGACAGGATCGCGTTTGTCTCTGTGGTCTGGGACAGGATTGCGTTTGTCTCTGTGGTCTAGGACAGGATTGCGTTTGTCTCTGTGGTCTAGGACAGGATCGCGTTTGTCTCTGTGGTCTAGGACAGGATCGCGTTTGTCTCTGTGGTCTGGGACAGGATTGCGTTTGTCTCTGTGGTCTAGGACAGGATTGTGTTTGTCTCTGTGGTCTGGGACAGGATTGCGTTTGTCTCTGTGGTCTAGGACAAGATCACATTTGTCTCTCTGGTCTAGGACAGGATCGCGTTTGTCTCTGTGGTCTAGGACAGGATCGCGTTTGTCTCTCTGTGGTCTAGGACAGGATCACGTTTGTCTCTGTGGTCTAGGACAGGATCGCGTTTGTCTCTGTGGTCTGGGACAGGATTGCGTTTGTCTCTGTGGTCTAGGACAAGATCACATTTGTCTCTCTGGTCTAGGACAGGATCGCGTTTGTCTCTGTGGTCTAGGACAGGATTGCGTTTGTCTCTGTGGTCTAGGACAGGATCACGTTTGTCTCTGTGGTCTAGGACAGGATCACGTTTGTCTCTGTGGTCTAGGACAGGATTGCGTTTGTCTCTGTGGTCTAGGACAGGATCGCGTTTGTCTCTGTGGTCTAGGACAGGATCACGTTTGTCTCTGTGGTCTAGGACAGGATCGCGTTTGTCTCTGTGGTCTAGGACAGGATCACGTTTGTCTCTGTGGTCTAGGACAGGATCGCGTTTGTCTCTGTGGTCTAGGACAAGATCACATTTGTCTCTCTGGTATAGGACAGGATTGCGTTTGTCTCTGTGGTCTAGGACAGGATTGCGTTTGTCTCTGTGGTCTAGGACAAGATCGCGTTTGTCTCTGTGGTCTAGGACAAGCTCACGTTTGTCTCTCTGTGGTCTGGGACAGGATCGCGTTTGTCTCTGTGGTCTGGGACAGGATTGCGTTTGTCTCTGTGGTCTAGGACAAGATCACATTTGTCTCTCTGGTCTAGGACAGGATCGCGTTTGTCTCTGTGGTCTAGGACAGGATCGCGTTTGTCTCTCTGTGGTCTAGGACAGGATCACGTTTGTCTCTGTGGTCTAGGACAGGATTGCGTTTGTCTCTGTGGTCTAGGACAGGATCGCGTTTGTCTCTCTCTGGTCTAGGACAGGATCACGTTTGTCTCTGTGGTCTAGGACAGGATCGCGTTTGTCTCTGTGGTCTAGGATAGGATCACATTTGTCTCTCTGGTATAGGACAGGATTGCGTTTGTCTCTGTGGTCTAGGACAGGATTGCGTTTGTCTCTGTGGTCTAGGACAAGATCGCGTTTGTCTCTGTGGTCTAGGACAAGATCACGTTTGTCTCTCTGTGGTCTAGGACAGGATCGCGTTTGTCTCTGTGGTCTAGGACAAGATCGCGTTTGTCTCTGTGGTCTAGGACAAGATCGCGTTTGTCTCTGTGGTCTAGGACAGGATTGCGTTTGTCTCTCTGGTCTAGGACAGAGTTGCGTTTGTCTCTGTGGTCTAGGACAGGATCGCGTTTGTCTCTGTGGTCTAGGACAAGATCATATTTGTCTCTGTGGTCTAGGACAAGATCGCGTTTGTCTCTGTGGTCTAGGACAAGATCACGTTTGTCTCTGTGGTCTAGGACAACATCACGTTTGTCTCTGTGGTCTAGGACAACATCACCTTTGTCTCTCTGTGGTCTAGGACAGGATTGCGTTTGTCTCTGTGGTCTAGGATAGGATCGCGTTTGTCTCTGTGGTCTAGGACAGGATCGCGTTTGTCTCTGTGGTCTAGGATAGGATCGCGTTTGTCTCTGTGGTCTAGGACAAGATCACATTTGTCTCTGTGGTCTAGGACAGGATTGCGTTTGTCTCTCTGTGGTCTAGGACAGGATCGCGTTTGTCTCTGTGGTCTAGGACAAGATCACATTTGTCTCTCTGGTATAGGACAGGATTGCGTTTGTCTCTCTGTGGTCTAGGACAGGATTGCGTTTGTCTCTCTGTGGTCTAGGACAAGATCACATTTGTCTCTCTGGTATAGGACAGGATTGCGTTTGTTTCTCTGGTCTAGGACAGGATCACGTTTGTCTCTGTGGTCTAGGACAGAGTTGCGTTTGTCTCTGTGGTCTAGGACAGGATTGCGTTTGTCTCTGTGGTCTAGGACAGGATCGCGTTTGTCTCTGTGGTCTAGGACAGGATCATATTTGTCTCTGTGGTCTAGGACAGGATCATATTTGTCTCTGTGGTCTAGGACAGGGTTGCGTTTGTCTCTGTGGTCTAGGACAGGATTGCGTTTGTCTCTGTGGTCTAGGACAGGATCATATTTGTCTCTGTGGTCTAGGACAGGGTTGCGTTTGTCTCTGTGGTCTAGGGCAGGATTGCGTTTGTCTCTCTGTGGTCTAGGACAAGATCACGTTTGTCTCTGTGGTCTAGGGCAGGATTGCGTTTGTCTCTGTGGTCTAGGACAGGATCATGTGCAGGACACAAGTGCAGGATCGTGTTTATATAACTAGTGTAGTGTAGGCTCATAACTATGTATCTGTAGCCTAGTACTGGGTCGTGTTTATGTTTCTCTTTAGTATGGTATAGGATCATGTTCATGACTCTCTATTAAGCAATAGTATTATTTGTATGCTTTTCTAGTCATCCTCTGTGACAAAGAGGCCTTGGAATGTGCCTGTCAGGAGACAGGTGGTCAGCACAGGGACAGACTGAGTTCCCTCCATTACTATAGCAGTGGACGTGAAGATGACGGGGGTGAAAATGAAAACTAAGAAGCCTCGCGTTGGGAGTGAGAGTGACGAGACGCTGTGCTGCTGTGAATATATCAACCAGAGGGGGGAGAGGAGTCACCTCGCAGCCTGTCTGTGTGACTGTGAGGATCTGGACGAGGCGTGTGATAGGTGAGTTAGAGCAGGACCATGGACCAATCACATGCATCCATCTGCTTGTCTCATTAAGAGCAAAGAGTGGAGTGTAACACATGTCAGAGTAATGCATTGTATGTCCTTTTGGCACGAATTGGGATTAGGGAACTAATTTTTTTCCTTAATCCTTTATGGACCACACCACCTCCTTAAAGGGTTAAATCTTACATAAAATAAACCTCAGAACTACAATATGTAGTTGTACTGTAAAGTTAGAAATATTAAGTGTATAGGAAAGTGGTATAAAATATCTCTGGATGAAGTGTATCATAATATAATAAGGAACTTATCTGAAAGAGAAATATCAGTCCCCTTTCCTCACTTACCTGAGGACACACGTTCACCTGTAATCCTATGGTGACGTGGGGCAGGGACACCTGAAGAGGTCTTACCTTCTTCCTTTCCCAAAGGATTCATTTTATGTCTGTATGTATCTTTATTTATATAGCGCCATACATGTACACAGCGCTTTACAGTGTATGTATGTATCTTTATTTATATAGCGCCATACATGTACACAGCGCTTTACAGTGTATGTATGTATCTTTATTTATATAGCGCCATACATGTACACAGCGCTTTACAGTGTATGTATGTATGTATATATCTTTATTTATATAGCGACATACATGTACACAGCGCTTTACAGTGTGTGTATGTATGTATCTTTATTTATATAGCGCCATACATGTACACAGCGCTTTACAGTGTATGTATGTATGTATGTATCTTTATTTATATAGCGCCATACATGTACACAGCGCTTTACAGTGTATGTATGTATGTATATTTATATAGCACCATACATGTACCTAGCGCTTTACAGTGTATGTATGTATGTATGTATCTTTATTTATATAGCGCCATACATGTACACAGCGCTTTACAGTGTATGTATGTATGTATATTTATATAGCACCATACATGTACCTAGCGCTTTACAGTGTATGTATGTATGTATGTATCTTTATTTATATAGCGCCATACATGTACACAGCGCTTTACAGTGTATGTATGTATATATCTTTATATAGCACCATACATGTACCTAGCGCTTTACAGTGTGTGTATGTATGTATCTTTATTTATATAGCGCCATACATGTACACAGCGCTTTACAGTGTATGTATGTATATATCTTTATATAGCGCCATACATGTACACAGCGCTTTACAGTGTATGTATGTGTGTATCTTTATTTATATAGCGCCATACATGTACACATCGCTTTACAGTGTATGTATGTATCTTTATTTATATAGCGCCATACATGTACACAGCGCTTCACAGTGTATGTATGTAACTTTATTTATATAGCGCCATACATGTAAACAGTGCTTTACAGTGTATGTATGTATATATCTTTATTTATATAGCGCCATACATGTACCTAGTGCTTTACAGTGTATGTATGTATATTTCTTTATTTCTATAGCACCATACATGTACACAGCGCTTTACAGTGTATGTATGTAACTTTATTTATATAGTGCCATACATGTACACAGCACTTTACAGTGCATGTATGTATATATCTTTATTTCTATAGCGCTATACATGTACACAGCGCTTAACAGAAGTTGTAATAGTACAATACAAAAATACAGAACTGGGTTAAACCCTATATCAGGTCCCCCCACAATCATTAGGCATATTGCGATTAGCTTCCTAACAGTAATATTATGGGGCAGAAGTACCACAATCTGAAATAATCCTCCTTGTTCTGAGACCGGTGGCCAGGCTTGTACACAGACATCTTGGCTTAGAGCTGTCGGCACGCCTGTGCGGTCTGTCCCTTTCTCCTCTAGTAGGCATTGTGTGGTGCAAAAGGGACTGACAGCGCAGGCACGCGGACGTCACTGTGAAGAGACGTCCGTGCTTCCTGCTCCTGTCACCATCGGCAAAAAGCCGATATCTGAAGAACCGGGTAATATTGCTGGCGACTAGCGCTACTAAGCAGCTAGTCGCCAGGTGTGCAATAAGTTAACCTTAAGTTATTGCGGGGTGAAAGTTCCCCTTTAAGGAAACTGGAAAGGACTGACGGCACAGGCACGCAGATGGCTCTAAAGGAAGAAGCCTGGCGTCAGTCTGAAAAAATGAAGGGTTACTTCAGATTGTGGTATTTGCTCCGGATAATATCACTGTTAAGAAGCTAATTGCAATGTGCCTAATTATTGTGGGGGGCCTTGATATAGGGTGATCGTTCCGCTTTAAGAGCAGTAGGCCAAGTGCGATCATTGCATTATTTGTGGGGGAAAAGTGCTGCAAAGAGAATCATACCCTGGGAAAGGGACCCTGCCCCAAGGAGCTTACAATCTAACGAGAAATCATGATGACATACAGACACAATAGGAGGAGGATCATATGTACAAGTGAAGGAAGTGCAGAAGGATTCTGACTATCAGTGGCACAAGGAGTCTATTGTAACTGATGAGTGAGGATGATTGGTGAATAGTGGTAGGGAGGACATTCCAGAGTCGAGGGGCAGCCAATGAGAAAGCTTGTAGTCGAGAGAGAGCTCGAGTTGTGTGGGGAGAGGACAGGAAGGACCCTTGGGAAGACCGTAAGTGATGGGAAGGGGTGTAGCGGGAGATAAGAGCAGAAATGTAGGAGGGTGCTGAAGAAGAGAGAGAATTAAAGGAGAGGAGGAGAATCTTGTAAGAAATACGATGCTTTATAGGTATATTTTATTAATATGGTGTCTTCTGAATTTGTTCATGTTATTTCCCTTCTTACATATGCTCTGTCTGTGTGTGGGTTTTTTTGTTCTTTATTCAGATGGATTAGTTGCAAATCCTTGCACCCGGAGGTTTGGGCGCGAGCCATAGAGACCGCCACTGACCGTTTCCGAGTCCCCTGGATCCGGGGTGCCAAGAAGGTTGATGTGAGCATAATCCCCCCACTAGTCTTGCTCCCTGTGTCTCTGCACATCGCTGCGCTGCATGTCCTGCTGGCCGTGGTCATTCTCACCTCTCTCCCTGTGCTGGTGGTCTGGTATTATCACCTGACACACCGGCGCAAGGGGAAGACCCTGTTGTTCCTGAGCCTGGCTCTGTTCTCTCTCGGATACATGTACTATGTCTTTGTGCAGGAGGTCTTCAATAAAGGCCACATAGGATGGGGTCATTTCTTAACCATCACGTGTGGACTGCTGATGACCCTCATGCTTTTGGCTAAGGCCAAACAAGACCCAGGCTACCTCACCAGGAGTCCGAGAAATTCCAGGACCCAATCAGAGGGGGGCCGTCAGTTTGCTAATGGAGACCGGATGGAGGGAGATAAAGATCCTCAATGCGGCTTCACACAGATCAATACTGTCAGCACAGAGAAGAACTGGTGCAGGGTATGCCAGCTGGTCAAACCTCCGCGGAGTGGTCACTGCAGAATCTGTGGGGTTTGTGTCCGGCGGATGGACCATCACTGTGTATGGTAAGTGGATTGGCTGTGAAATTGAATTATTATGACCCTTATGTACAAAAGAAAGAACTATTTAAATGGGGATTTTAACCCTATGGATTTCAAAGCAATGTGTTGGATACCTCTTTAGCATTCAAGGGGATGAAAGCCCCATTTAAATCAGTAGGGAGTTTGGTCGCTGTTCTGCATTTGGTTTGGTCCAGAAACTGCTCATGTTGTATTTTGTGTATAATACCCTTAAAGTTTTACTTTCTGTCTGTCAGATGTAGAGTTGTAAATGGAACGTTTGTTGTTCTTAAATGTAACTTTGGTGATTTTGATTGAGATTTCAAAATTACCTATATAGCCATTTTTATTTAGAAAACATGTTTTCATGTTTATTTAGAATTATATATTTTGCTAGTTAAGGCATGCTATCATGGTACTTCCTATCTTATCCCTACATTACCTCCCCCACTCACTGACACTGCTCAGCAATGCATTACCCACCTCCCCTAGCACTGACTTCCTGTATTATCCCTATATTACCTCCCCACTCACTGACACTGCTCAGCAATGTATTACCCACCTCCCCTAGCACTGACTTCCTGTCTTATCCCTACATTACCTCCTCACTCACTGACACTGCTCAGCAATGCATTACCCACCTCCCCTAGCACTGACTTCCTGTATTATCCCTACATTACCTCCCCACTCACTGACACTGCTCAGCAATGCATTACCCACCTCCCCTAGCACTGACTTCCTGTATTATCCCTACATTACCTCCCCACTCACTGACACTGCTCAGCAATGTGTTACCCACCTCCCCTAGCACTGACTTCCTGTCTTATCCCTACATTACCTCCCCCACTCACTGACACTGCTCAGCAATGCATTGTCTACTTCTCCTAGCACTGACGTCCTGTCTTATCCCTACATTACCTCCCCCCACTCGCTGACACTGCTCAGCAATGCATTACCCACCTCCCCTAGCACTGACTTTCTGTCTTATTCCTACATTACCACCCCATTGCCTGACATTTCTCAGCAATGCATTACCCACCTCCCCTAGAACTGACTCCGTCTTATCCCTACATTACCTCCCCCCACTCACTGACACTGCTCAGCAATGCATTGTACACCTCCCCTAGCACTGACTTTCTGTCTTATTCCTACATTACCATCCCATTGCCTGACACTTCTCAGCAATGCATTACCCACCTTCCCTAGCACTTACTTCCTGTCTTACCCCTCCATTACCTCCCCCACTCACTGACACTGCTCAGCAGTGCATTACCCACCTCCCCTAGCACTAACTTCCTGTCTTATCCTTACATTACCTTCCCACTCACTGACACTGCTTAGCAATGCATTACCACCTCCCCTAGCACTGACTTCCTGTCTTATCCCTACATTACCTCCCCCACTCACTGACACTGCTCAACAATGCATTGCCACCTCCCCAGCACTGACTTCCTGTCTTATCCCTACATTACCTCCCCCACTCACTGACACTGCTCAACAATGCATTGCCACCTCCCCAGCACTGACTTCCTGTCTTATCCCTACATTACCTCTCCCACTCACTGACACTGCTCAGCAATGCATTACCCACCTCCCCTAGCACTAACTTCCTGTCTTATCCCTACATTACCTCACCACTCACTGACACTGCTCAGCAATGCATTACCCACCTCCCCTAGCACTAACTTCCTGTCTTATCTCTACATTATCTCACCACTCACTGACACTGCTCAGCAATGCATTACCCACCTCCCCCAGCACTGACTTCCTGTCTTACTACTACATTACCTCCCCCACTCACTGACACTGCTCAACAATGCATTGCCCTCCTCTCTTAGCAATGTAAAGGTTTTGTATTTGAGCACGGTATGTAATGTAGGACTAAGACAGGAAGTGATGGCACAGGATGCCTTAATTAAAATCATCTATAAATCTAAATACCTCAAAAACTGGACTTCCAAACTGGACTTACTAATACAATGGTGGTAGAAATTCAGTGAGGTTACTGTCAGGGGCATAAAAATATATATAAAAAAAAATACTCAAAAATACTAAAAAAAAATACTCAAAATAAAGGTTCATTATTTCTTGAAGTTATAGTGTTACTTTACTGCCAATTAACAAGCTAATTCTTTGTATCTTGTCTTTTTTTCAGGATCAACAATTGCATTGGAGAATGGAATCACAAGTTCTTCCTCTTGTTGCTCCTCAGTTTTCTGTTTACCTCCACATATGGCATTATACTGACCTTGAACATTCTCTGCAAAGGTCGTAATGTCCTCACAGCTCTGTTCTACTGCCCAGGAGTGTACAGAGACTACAGGTAAGGGTGGAGACATCCAAGGTGACCACATTTCCTTTCTGTCTTTCTCACGACTGTTGTGTGGCTCATTGTGCAGGGTCATGTGTCCTATGAACTCTGCACTGACATCACTTGATGTTTGTGCACAACATGCTCCTTCTCTGAAGAGCCATAGTTATTAATGACTGTGTCATTAATATGTTCTGTCATTAATATGTTCTGTCACAGTTATTCAAGACTGTGACAGAACATATATCTGTTCGGCTACAGAAATAACAGCTTTTGCACAGAATAATAAGCTTTATTTCCAAGAAGGAGATGCGGAGCATTTTATTGTAGCTAAGTTACACTAAGGCTCATTGGCCATTTTCTTGTAGCCCAGCTCAGGTGTAACTTTCACGGCAGTCTATGGGCAGTTCTCCCTGTTTATTCTGAGACTGTGTACTATCCTGCAGTGGGGCTGCCGGAGACACGTGGCACACATTTAAGGCTGTCAGTCGCCTTCACAGTTTATCTCGTATCCTATCTGATTACAGGAAAATAAAGCATGTCATTATAATCTGGAAGTAGCAGGAGTTTAATATTTGAGTGCCACGGGAGTGTGTACACACCACAAAAGTTCTTAAAGGGACACTAATTTTTTTTTTTTTTTGTAAATTAAAAAAAATAAATTCTGTGCTGCAAATCCCATCTCTCAAACCTTTACGGTTTGAGAGATATTCAGTCCTAAAGTTCCCGCCTCCCTCCCCTTCTCCTGACATCATCTGTAAGCTGACAGCAGGAGTTCCCGGGCTGGGGAACGACAGGCGGCTCTTCAGAAGAGCCACGATAGCGCGATTTTAAAAGAAATACTTCATTCTAACGGTCTACAAAGTGTGCTTGATTTGCAAGCACACTTTTTAGACCGTTCCAAAGAAGTATTTCTTTTTAAATCTTGCTATGGCGGCTCTGCTGAAGAGCCTCCTCGTGTCGGCCGACACAGATCTCCTTTACAGCTGACATCAGGAGAGAGAGAACTTTAGCTGCGAATATCTCTCAAACTGTAAAGGTTTGAGAGAGAGGATTTGCTGCACCTAATTTATTTTTCTTTAATCTACAAAACAAAAAAAAATATTTTTATGGGACATTACTGTTCCGTTAAAAAGTTAACCAGTTCATGTTGGCTCTTCCAAAAAACAAAACGAGTAAATAAAGGCCAGGTTCTAAACTACAGTTTTATTTCTTTTCCAGCTCTGCGTTTTCTTACACCTGCGTTTGGTACTGCACGATTGTCACAGCCGGAATGAGCTACGTTCTCCTCTTACAGCTGTTTAATATCAGCTACAACGTGACAGAGAGGGAGGCTCGTATCGCCCTGCGGGAGAAGACTGGACGCTGCATTCTAGGTGGCCTGGTGGTGGACACTGGGACATTTAACCAGGGGTTCTTCCAAAACTGGGTGCATTTCCTGTCTATGAACTCCATCCAAGCAGAACGTAACCTCGACAATATCGTGTGAAAGCACGGGTACCTCAACACCTCTGGGCATACGTATCAATACAAAAGTTTAGTCATTCTCTAGCAAACTAATTATATGGTTGGTGAGGATGTCTATCAAGTTCAACCTTTGCCTGTCTTTCTTTGCTGATTCAGAGGAAGTAAAAAAAAAAAATCATCCTATATAATAATTCGCTAGGATGTTTGTCAGAAGCCGTCATGCACAGTAGAGACTGCGCGTGTTCAGGCAGTCTCTACTGCGCATGATTGCATCGTTTGAGCGAGGCGACGCAAGACTGCATCGCGTGGAGCACTGAGGTAGCGGCCTCTTAACATTACCCTAACATTCGCTAAATATGTTTGTCAGAAGCCGTCATGCGCAGTAGAGACGGCTGCGCATGCTGCAGTTGTGTAGTACTGACTGCTTGCGCCGTTGCTGATATGGAGTAGGGTGCTCCGAATTCATTCTGGTGCGCAGAGAGGATTACGTTGTCTGAATTTGGAGCGCTGCACTCCATATCAACTGCAGCATGTTCAGGCAATCATTACTGTGCGTGACTGCACCGCCACCAGTGTTGGCCTGTGTGTACGAGCTTTAAAACTAGTGTGCGTGTGTGTGTGTGTATATATATATATATATATATATATATATATCAGTTATGCCTCAAGTGATTAAAAAAATTATTTCCTAACAAAAAAAACACACTTTAGCACTAAAATGCACAAACATTTTCTGTAAAGTAAACATTAGGGATCTGGGATTTTTTTTTTGTTTTGTTTTGTTTGTTTTTATAAATTTTGCTCTATTTCTTTGCTCCAGCTGAACTTTTGTCTTGATACATATGTCCACTTGTGCCTTATTTGCCATAGATATCTGTCTTTGCCAGGTATACAGGAGATAGCCCTCTACCTCTGTATAAGAACTTTATAAGTTGTTTATTAAAACTTTATAAGTTGTCTTTTTTTATTTTTATTTATTTGAAGGTTTATTTGAAGATGCACTCAACAGTGAGAACTAGAAAACCTTAGATTTAGACCACTTGATTTTATTAAGTGATATCTAAAATATATTATTTTCAGAATAGCATTTTTAGAAATGTTTTTCTTTTAACCCCATCCCGACATGTACGTCCCGCAGAAACTGTCACTTAGTGACAGAGGACGTACATGTACGTCCAGAAAGTCATTGGAAGTAATGGGGAAAAAAGTTTGGCGGGCGTTAAGTGCCGGACGCGTGTCACTAAGGGGTTAAACTAAAAGGAATTGTAATGTGTTATTTTAATTTTTAAGAATGTAATGCTTTTATATTTGTTTTATCTTCTGGCTTTTATTTTGTGTGCTAACCTTGAATCAACTATGCAGTCTCATTCTTAAAAGGTAATACTTAAAGGAGCAGTAAACTTTTTTATGAAAAAATATATATTGTAAGGATTTTCCTATTGAGTAAAATAAGGGTACTCCCACTACGGAGAGATTTATATTTCCAGAGTTATTACAGTTTAAACCCATGTTTATTTACATTAGCAGTGCCCTCTAGTGGTCAAATTCTAATTAGATTTCCTGTTAGATTCTAATGGAGAGGAAAGTCAGAAAAGTCAGTGACAGACAACTCTCCATAGAATGTGATAGAAACTGCTGAGTCACTTCCTGTCAGTTAGAACTATCAGGAAGTAAACACAGTAAATTCACTTCCTGTCAGTTAGAACTTTCAGGAAGTAAACACAGTAAATTCACTTCCTGTCAGTTAGAACTATCAGGAAGTAAACACAGTAAATTCACTTCCTGATTATTTGAACTGCTATAAATTTTGAATAAAATATCTGACAGCAGTGGGAGTGACCTTGTTTTACAGAGCATTTCCTGCTGAATAAAACATGTGTTTTCATAAAAAAAGTTTACTGCTCCTTTAAGACGTAAAAAAAAATATATGTTTTAGGGTTTATCCCACGAATAAAACAAGGGTACGCCCACTGCTGAGAGATATTTTATTTAAAAATTATAACAGCTCAAACTTTAATTTTTTAGGTGCAATATCACAGTGGCCTGAAAATATACAGTCTAACATACATAGGGGCAGTATTATGGTATAGAAACCAGAAGCCTGTTCCACAAAGGACCCAATGAAGACGAGGCACAGTATAAGTAGAAAAAAATAGAAAAGAGCTTTATTCATACAAGAAATAATTCAATAGTAAGGCCTAAAAACAATTAAAACCAGAGAGCCTGAAGGGCCCAGAAAGATATAATATCCTAAAATATTCTCCACAGGTAGGCAACAATGTAGAGAAGCAAAATAAACATCTTTGACCCACAATAATAAAGGTGCTTTAGATAAGACATGAAATAAATATGCATTTGAGAAATTATAATAAAGAGGTACAAAGATACTTAGGCTGAATCTACAAGGGAGACAAATGTAGCTTCTGGGCACTCCAAGGCTCTCAAGACGCCCCACTCATATCGCCACCAGTCTTAGTTTTGACCCTGAGTGCACCTGGACTATTAAGTCTTATATTTGAGTAGATATCATTTCGCCTGTGCATTTCCTTATTGTATATTCACTGAAAATTTACAGTGGAGCTGTTGCTACACCATCCTATGGAGATTTATGGTCTATAGACCAGAGCAGTCCATAGGATGATGTAGCAACAGCGCCACTGTACATTTTCAGGCCACTGTGATATTGCAAATAAAAAATTCAAGTTTGAGCTGTTACAATTTTTTAATAAAATATCTCTCAGCAGTGGGAGTACCGTTGTTTTACTCAGGGGGATAAACCCTACAACATATATTTTTTTACATTTTAAGTATTGCTATCCGTTTAACCTTTTAACCCCTTAGTGACGGCCACGTGCAGACACGGCCGTCACTTAACGCCCGTCTAACATTTTTTTTTTTTTTTTGCAAAAGAATCCGGAGTCCCCGAATGGCGTGCAGCCGCGCGGGGATCCGGATTTCCGGGACGTACATGTACGTCCTCTGTCACTAAGTGACAGCCACACAGGACGTACATGTACGTCCATTGTCGCTAAGGGGTTAAGGACCAGCCGGCACTTAACCCCTTAAGTACCATTGACGTGCCAGGACCGTCAAGGCAGTCTGGCACTTAAGGACCAGTGATGGTCCTGGCATGGCATGGAGTTCAGGACTCCCGGAACGGCTGCACGCTGCTCTGGAAGCCCTGAACCAGAACTTAAAAAAAGCCTTGTGGACCTCAAGTGCTGGCCACGCGTGTGTGCGTCGGTCCTTAAGGGGTTAAGGGCCAAGGAGTATTTATTTTTTTTTTGTTACTGGAATCAGAGGTTCACGAACAGCGTACAACTGCACGAGGACCCCTACATTCCATGACATACATGTATGTCATGGGTCCTTTAGGCATGTTGCCCTCATGATGTACATGTACATCCTTGTTCATTAAGGGGTTAAAGTGAAACTATCATGCTTACGTAAGTTACTCCCAATTATTAATAGCTTGTTAATCATGGAAATAGCGTAATAAAGTTTCCTAAATGCCAGCATGAGTTGGAATCATAACATTGTATGAATCGTACATCAGGGGCACAGTGCAGACATCTTGTCGATGAGAGATCTGTGCGCCTGTGCTATCTGTCCCTGTCTCATCACTGATAGGTTACTTGTCAGAGGCAGAGTTGTATTGTACCTTAAGGTACAGGCAGAGACGGGACAGCGCAGGTGCACAGATCAGTCTTCGCCAAGATGTCTGTGCTGTCCTACGGACTTAAGTTTCATGAGATGTTATGAGTCCAACTCATGCTTAAGAAACTTAATTATGCTATTTCCATGATTAACAAGCTACTAATCATTAATTGGGGGATAACTTATGTAAGCATGATATTCTGCTTTGATTGCCAACATATTCCAACCTGCTGTTCAAAATAGGTAGAGAAGAACATACAATGACATAGAGAAACTTGTAGAAACACGTGGCAGTGAGGTCTCTGCTCATAAGAGGGTTTAAACATGTTTTCTACTTTCTTTAACTCCTTAGTGACCGACCGCTCGCACACACGGCCATCACTTAACACCTGGCTAAGAGTTTTTAAAAAAAAATCATTCCGGAGTCCCCGAATGGCGTGCAGCCGCACGAGGACCCGGACTTCCGGGACGTACAGTTTTTGCGGGACGTACATGTACGTCCATTGTCGGGAAGGGGTTAAAGTGTGTGCCCTTTGCCTGAAGTTCATAGTAAGAGTCTGCAACTCCAATGTATCACAAGAACGGTAGCGCAGTGAAAAACACACACAATGTACAACTATTTGGGGGCAAACAAAGTGCACCATAGGGAACAAATAAGAATTCCCCATATCCTTATCTGTTTAAATGGGGCTTTTTTTTAACCCCATCAATGCTAGAGAGGCCTCCAGTGCATTGCAAAGCAATTAACTGGAGACACACACTGTTATTCAAGGCGTTTAATGCTCTTTAGAAAGGGAATTTTTATATGTTCCGTATGGGGCGTTTGGTTGGCCCCTGAACTGTTCCACTGTCACTTGAATAAACCATCCAAAGTTCTGTTGACGCTTTGCAGTTGAGTCACAGACTCTTTTTACATTTGCAGGTAGAGGGCACTTAAATCACAAAGTGCAGGACGATTAGAATTGAAATCGCTGATTCAATGTAAGTGCACAGAATTATATAAATACAGAGCTAGCAGGTAAAAGAGGATTTTAGTCTTACCTGTTAAATCCTTTTCTCTTAGTCCACACAGGTTACTGGTAACTATGGGTAGGCGATCCGCCCCTTTAAGTAGTAAGGAACAATTCTAGAATTGTATGCAGGGGGTGGAGCCTACCATCCCTCCTTGGCAGCAGCTAGCCAATCAGCTCCAGTAAGATTTGAGACACTAACTATTGACTAGATAGTAGAAGGGAAAGAAGACTCCTGTGAACATGACCCCGGAGGACCTCCACGGTCTGCCACAGGAGAGCCAAGCATGGTCGCTTGCCAGGGTGGGAGACCAGTAACCTGTATGAACTAAGAGAAAAGGATTTAACAGGTAAGACTAAAATCCTCTTTGCTCTGTCATCCAATACAGGTTACTGGTAACTCTTGGATGTCCAACCATTAAGTTTCCAGAGGTGGGAAGTAAGGCAAGGACCAGGTGCAAGGCCCCCAAATTTACCAGAGCAGATATGAACCATCAGATCATTGATAGCCCAACAAACAAAGAAGTGTCAACGGACACTGAACAGGGGTAACAACACCCCAGGAACTGTTACACAGCATACTGAACTAGAGCCAACAGGGCTTAAAAGTGAAGGAAGCACCAAGACTGCCTCCAGGATCTTCCTCCCAAAGCTGGCGTCAGCCGATGCCAGCACATGAACACGGTAGTTCTTTGAAATGGTGTGCAAAGACGACCAAGTGGCAGCCTTGCACAACTGATCAGCGGAGGCCTGATTCTTTTAAGCCCAAAAAGCCCCAGTAGATCTAATAGAATGAGCCATGACCCGAAAAGGAGCAGGCTTCTTCCTTAGCTCATAGGCCTTACGAATAGTGGACTTGATCCAAGAAGAAATAGTCACTTTGGATGCAGGTCTTCCTGCCCTGGGACCCTCGGGAATGACGAACAGCGTGTCAGATTGCCTGATAGACTCAGTGCAATGTACATAAAACCTGAGATAAGGCACCACTTATAACAAGTGGAGATCCCTCTCCTTGTCAGAGGTGTGGTCAGGGCAGAAAGAAGGCATCACAATCTCCTGTTTGATGTGGAACTCTGAAACCACCTTCAGGAGAAACTCCTGAGAAGTGCGAAGCACTGCCTTGTCTTTGTGAAACACCAAAAAGGGTAACTCCATGACACGGCGAACGGAGACAATAGCCAGGAGAGAGGTCATTTTCCCACGTTAAAATGCGTAGAGGAATGGTAGCCAAAACTCAAAGGGAGGGCGCTGAAGAATGCCCAAAACCAAGTTAAGATCCCATGGAGGAGTGGGATTCTTAATGACAGGATGAGTATGAGCAATGCCCTGAAGGAAAACCTTGACATCAGGAAGGATAGCAATGCGCCTCAGAAAGAAAACCGAGATAGCAGAAGTCTGAACCTTAAGGGAACTCAGACTGAGACCCTTATCCACACCATCCTGCAAAAAGGCCAGGACCGTAGGCAGATCAAATTCCTGAGACAGGTCCTTATCAGCACACCAAGATAGAAAGGTCGACCAGACACGATGGTAGGCCTTAGAAGAAACAGGTTTGCAGGCACTAAGCATAGTAGCCACCACACTAGAAGAAAAACCTTTCATCTTCAGTATTGAGAATTCAATTTCTAAGCTGTCAAAGCCAGATGATGAACATCCTCCTTCAAAAGGTAACCCTGTAGAAGAAGAGCCGGACGGCAAGGGAGCTGGAATGGCTCCGCCACTGACAGATCCAGAAGCTCCAGAAACCAAGTGTGGCGAGGCAAGTACGGAGCAATCAGAATGACTGGACAGCGCTCCAGTCTCAATTTACGCAATACCCTGTGCAACATGGGGAGAGAAGGAAAGATGTAAGCCAGAGGAAATAACCAAAGAATGGACATGGCATCCACCGCTAGAGCTAGAGGATCCCTCCAGTGACAGCAGAACCTTCTGGTTGTGTCTTGTCACCATCAGGTCGATGCAAGGAAGACCCCACTTCTGAACAATGAGGTTGAACACCTCTGGGTGCAGCTCCCACTCACCGCTGTCCACTGTGTGTCGACTGAGGAAGGAAGTCCGCCATGACTTTGTCTACGCCAGGAATGTGCACTGCGGATATGGCAGGAACATGTTCTTCTGCCCAGGACAAAATAGCCTTGACTTCTAACCAAGTGGCGAGACTTCTTGTTCCACCCTGCTTGTTGATGTAAGCCACGGTCGTGGCGTTGTCAGACTGTACTCGGACTGGGCAGTCCTCCAGCTGGGGTGTCCAATGATGAAGGGCGTGAAATATCTCCAGAAGCTCCAACACGTTGATGGAAAGGAGAGATTCCTCCGGAGACCACCGACCCTGAGCACTCAGGTGACCCAGGACCCCTCCCCTGCCGGAGAGGCTGGCATCCGTCGTCACCGTGGTCCAAAAGGATACCAGGAAGGACTTGCCTTTCAGAAGATTGGAGAGGTCGAGCCACCACTACAAACTCAGTTCCACCTGAAGACGAAGGGATACTGACATCTTCATAAGGTCTGGCTGACCCCTACACACCTGGATCACAAACCTCTGGAGTTCCCTGGTGTGAGCAATGGCAAATGGGAGTGCTTCTATGGTGGAGATTAATTTCCCCACTAGAGAGGACAGCTTCTTGGCTGGAACTGGATCATGAGCCAGAACAGCAGAAACCCTGTGGGCGATCTGGTGAGCTACCTCGTCCGTGGAAACACCATGCTCTTCTGAGTGTCGAAGAGAAGGCCCAGGAAAACCAGGCACTGGGATGGGACAAGATCCAACTTGTCCATGTTGATGATCCACCTGTGATGGGTGAGTGCATGAATGCAGTCCTGAACCTGCTGATGAAGTTCCGATGAAGGTGTCTTCAGAAGCAGGTCGTCCATGTATGGAGTGACTCTGATGCCGTTCCGATGGAGGATGGACACTAAGGCTCCCAGGACACATTTGAAGACTTGAGTAGCTGTAGTCAGACCAAAGGGAAGAACTGAAAACTGAAAGTGCCCTTGGTTGCAGGCAAATCTGAGATACTGCCGGCTCTCTGGATGAATGAAGATGTGTAGATACGCATCCTGAAGATCCAGAGAGGCAAGGAATTCCCCCGGGGACATAGCAGCCATCACTGTCCTTAGGGACTCCTGGTGATAATGAGTCCTGATCACGAAGGAATTGAGATCCTTCAAATTCAAAATGGGATGACAACCGCCGTCGTTCCTGGAGACCACAAAGAGGTTTGAGTAAAAACCCATACCTCTGTCCTCAACTGGAACCGGCTCTAGAACATCCTTGTCCAGAAGGGCCTGGATAGCACCATTGAACAGACGGTGTTTCTCTGTTCCCTGGGGCGTATGAGAAGAAAAAAAGCGAAAAGGAGGAAGAGAGATGAAAGGGATCCTGTATCCTTCCGCCACCACCTGTAAAACACGTGTCCACCACTGAATCCTCCCAGACGCTGTGGTAGTGACGCAGACGGCCACCCACAGCTGAGTGTGGACCTGGGTTCGGTGAGTCATGCCGAAGAAAGCTTGGAAGCCTTAGGCTTGGAGGAGACCTTGGGCTTCCATTGCTGTTTGGGCTTGGAGGAGGCACGCGGAGCTGAGGGAACCACCTGGTTCGCTGGATATGTCTCAATCTGAAAGGAAAGAAAAAATTGATTACGCTTGAGAGGCGTTTTCTTCCTGGGGACCAAAGGCAGAAGTATACTCCTGTGGCCTCACTAATCAGATCCTTAAGATCTGGCCCAAACAATGACGTGCCTTGAAAAGGCAAGGAGAGCAAGGCTTTCTTAGAAGCTGTGTCAGCAGACAAGATCTTGAGCCAAAGAGCTCGTCTGCCAACCACAGACATGGCGGAAACCCTAGCCACCAAACGGATGGCATCAAATAAGGCAGCAGAAACATAGTGCTGGGCCTCAGAAATGTTGGCAAGAAGGCGCAACATATCCGAAGTAGGAGCACCCTGACGGACAGCCAGGGTTAGTTGTTCAGTCCAGACCGCAATGGCCCGGTTAACCCATACTGCAGCGAATGCTGGACGCATGGCGGTACCAGCAGTGGCAAAAATGGACTTGAGGGAGACCTCAAGTTTCTTGTCAGTCCAGTCTTTCAGAGCAGAGGCATCAGAGACTGGCCAGGTAGTAGATTTAGATAGCCTGCATATAGGGGAATCCACTTTGGGGGGATGAACCCACTGAGCAAGCGCAGCCTCAGAAAAGGGGTAAAGCTTGGCAAATTTCTTGGACACAGAAGCTTTCTTGTCCGGGGATTTCCACTCCTCAGACACTAGACTGTCAAAAGTGGGGTTAGGTGGAAAGTATGTAAGAGGCTTAGCAGGCTCTTGAAATACATCAGAGGAATCAAAAGGGACCTCCTGAACTAGGGGAATGTTAAGAGTAGTTAATACGGCCCTGATCAGGCCCTCAGTGGAGGGTTCAGGATCAGCTTCAAAAGGGTCCCAAAAAAACTGAGAAGACTCCAACACAGAACCTTCCTCAACATCCAAATCCACCAGCAGATCCTCCTCAGAGGAATCTGTCACGTCAGGTACTCCCTGAGGTTTGGGTAGGGAAGACCTGACTGAGGAGGGGCCTGCCAAGACTGAAAGGTCCCCTGTAACTGGGATGGAAAGAGCTGCAATGTGGACCTAAGGTCCCTAGTCACAGCCTTGAACTCTTGCATCCAAGCTGGCTCTATTGCATGGCTGGAGGTCCCTGGAATGCTGTCATCAGAACCTGCTGGGCATAAATGACCTGAGAATTCTCTAGGCAGCCCTGAGTGACATGAGGAGCAATGCGCAATGGGGAATACAGAGACCCCAGCGTCCTTAGTCTTAGGTCTAACCCCAAGCTCCAGCGGTATAGACATTCTCACAGTGTCCAAATAACCAACTGTACAATAAATCACCCAATTATAGTGTGCAAGATTAAAGTTTCACCCCAGAAATCGCTAAAATAAACTTATCTGGCAGGCGAAGGGTTAATCTCCAGAGGAGAGAAGGAGAGTCCAAGCCCTGCATAGGATACTCACCCAGAAACGCTCACAAAATGGCTGCCGCAGTGGGAGCCAATCAGAAACAAGGGTGCAAAGCAAGTGCTCATGGGAAATGTAGTTTTTCCCAAAAAGTACCCTAAACAGTGCCTGAAGCCCCCTGAGTCCCCTAACACACTAGAAACATGAACCAGATGATAGAGCAAGCAAGGGTAGACAAGTAAAATGAGATATCTCTGAAGTCGCTAGGTTAAACGGTTGCAGAAATACGTCCCAAACAGTACAGTCCCATAGGAGTGAATGGAGCAATGGCGTCTATGCGGTAAAGCGTGCCTTAAAGGCGCAGTACACAGTTTTTACAAATGTTAAAGTAAAACATTAAAAAGTGTAAATCATCAATAGAACGTGAGGATACCCAAAAAACACTTACCCAGTAGGAAAAGTGTTAGAAAACCCCCCAATAAAGTGCCAAACCAGCAGTTAAAGGGATAGTAATACTTCATTTTAACTTTATTTTATTTTGTAGGCATTAAAAAAAAAACATGAAGAATGATATAAGTCTTATCTCTGAAACCTTTATGGTTTAAGAGATATTCACAAACAAAGTATCCCCCCCCTGTTCAACCAGATCAGAAGGGAGATGCCCAGGTAGACTGCAGAGAGGGACAATCTTCAATTAAGATAATGGAAAAAGCTGAAAAACTTGTCAAGGGGGGAAGGGCTTTCATTGTTTTCATACAAAGAAAATTGTCCCCTTCTGTTATCTGTCCTGTCATACAACCAGACTCACATCTGAGAAGAGATGGCTTACACTAGGTAAAAGGGGCGGGAAGGGGAACTTTGCTTGTGAATATCTCATAAACCATAAAGGTTTGAGAGATAAGACTTATATCATTTTTCATGTTTTTTTAATGCCTACAAAATAAAATAAAGTTAAAACGAAGTATTACTATCCCTTTAAAGGGATAAGTTACCACATAAACCTGCTCCAAACACCCAACAGACATACGGATATACCCAATGAGTGCAGGAGTGTGCAATAGGAACTCCAGGAATACACCCCTGTTTGGAGGGGCACTGTGGGACAAGTGGACCTGCCGTACTCAAAGGGTAGCTCACCTTTTCCTGCAGATCTTCTGTCTTCAGACTAACATGCAGCAAGAATTACCTCAGTGGGTAACTCCTGAGGAAATAACTTGTAGCCAAGATTTCCCCCCTCAGGGCTTAAAGGGATAGTAAGCCCCCCCCGAACAATGTGACGCCAAAAGAGAGCAATGGTGCAAACATACTGAACTCCCTTATTCCCATCTCTCAAACCTTTATGGTTTGAGAGATGTAAGGCAAGACAATCCTCCAGTCCCTCCCCCTTCTGCCTGTCGTGCTGTAAAGCTTTCAGAGGCAGAATCCGGTCGGCCGACTTTTGGCGGTTCTGCAGGAGCGCTGTCATCTAGATATCTCTGTATAATTACTTTATCGGAATGGTCTACAACATGTGCTTGCAAGACAGGCACACGTTTTAGACCATACCCATGAAGCAATAATACGGAGATATCTAGATGACAGCGCTCCTGCAGTACCGCCGTCTGGTGCTGGAAGCAGGATCTCATGACGTCCGCTATACAGCGGACGTATGAGAAGGGGGAGGGAGTGGAGGTCTTTCTTGCCTTACATCTCTCTAACCATAAAGGTTTGAGAGATGGGAATAAGGGAGTTCAGTATGTTTGCACCATTGCTCTCTTTTGGCGTCACTTTGTTCGGGGGGGGGGGGTTACTATCCCTTTAAGGTCCACAAAAAGCACCTGGTTACTGAGCTAGCCACATCTAAGGGCATTGTCAGTTATGGTAATCTGCCTAATGGTGGTATTCCATATATAACAGAAAAATAAAAAAGATTCTATAACTAACTATAGCAGAACTGTTCTCAGCCTGGTGTTGTCTGCACCAAGGAACAAATCTTTCTGGAGCTGATTTGCTAGCTGCAGCCAAGGAGGGAAGGGAGGCTCCATCCCCTGCATACACTTTGAGAATTGTTCCTGCCTACTAAGGGGCGGATTGCCTCCCCAGAGTTACCAGTAACCTGTATTGGACGACAGAGAAATCCTTCACTGGAACGGTCTTCTACGTGTGCTTGGTTTGCCAGCACAGATAGAAGACCGTTTCAGTGAAGGATTTCTTTTTCATTAACGCCATCTCGGCTCTGCTGCAGAGCTGCCGCTTGTTCAGGGATAGGATTCCCCTGCAGTCAGATAGAGCACTGATGTCAGGGGAGGGGGAACTTTGAAAGCGGCTATCTCTCAAACTATAAAGGTTTGAGAGATACCGCTGGGGTCATTTAATTTGGATTTCTAAAGGCTACAAGATGAATTCAAGTTAAATTTAAAGTGTTAGTAATGTCTAAAAAAACGTTTTTGCTTTTAGAAGAGCTTAAAAAGCTGATCTAAATGCAAAAAAACGTATCTCTCAAACCGCTATGGTTTAAGAGATACAGGCGTTTAAAGTTTGATTTCTCCTACTGACAGCTGTAAAGCTGTCAGCAGGAGATTCGTGTCGGTCGACACGGTGGCGCTTGAGAAGTGCCGAGATCTCGTTACTTACACGGAATCCCTTCATTGGATTGGTCTAAAACGTGTACCTGAACACTAGACACACATTTTAGACCATTCCAATGAAGGGATTCCGTGTAAGTAACGAGATCCCGGCACTTCTCAAGCGCCAGTGTGTCGACCGACACGGATCTCCTGCTGACAGCTTTACAGTTGTCAGTAGAAGAGATCAAACTTTAAACGCCCGTATCTCTTAAACCATAGCGGTTTGAGAGATACGTTTTTTTTGCATTTAGATCAGCTTTTTAAGCTCTTCTAAATGCAAAAAAGTTTTTTTAGACATTACTAACACTTTAAGTAATACTATGCCTTTAAAATACTACGTTATTTATAACCTTAGGGAAGTAGGCAGAATGAAAAAGAAGAGCAATTTTGGCACAAACCAGCTGCAACATAAGGGGACAAATTAAAATGCACATTAGGTTAAATGGGGCTTTTAACCCTCTGTATACTAGCAATGTCTCCAAAGCATTCACTTTGAGACCTCTGTAGCATTCAAAGAGCTAAAAGCCTTATTAAATTAATTTGTCCTCTACGATGCAGTTGGTTTACTCCAAAATTGCTATTCTGGAACAAACCGATTATACCATATTCCTACTGATTTCACAAGGGCGTTTAAACTCTTGCATGCTAGAATGGTCTCAGACGCATTGCTTAGCAATGTCGGAGATCTCTCTAGCATTCAAGGGGTTAAATCAGGGAGAATGTTGGCTATTTTCATTTCCTCACTGTGGTAGAATCCTGTTTTGTTTCCTGCCTTTAGCCCCTAGAGGGAAGTGATTATTAATCTGTAGGAAATAGATGTAGTAATATAGTGGAACACTGCCGCAGAGCTATAGCTGATGTGTATCATGAGAGGAGGTGACTGGGTCCTGAGTTACCACGTTCACTCGTACTACTGCCCCCTATAGGAATCTCACAAGAGCATGGCTGTATGCCAACGGGAACAGCTGCCATTTTAGTGCCTTCATTCAGTAAATGTCTTCATGGCAAAAAGGACATCAAAAAGCAGAGACACGCTCAGCTTTACATATTGCAACCAAAATATAAAATGTGACCCTTTGAGTGCCAGAGCGGTATGCAATGTATTGCAGAGCAATGCGTTGCGTTCCCCTCTGGCACTCAAAGGGATAAGTATGAGTTCTATCTCTCTCTCTCTCTCTCTCTGTCTTTTTGACCAAAACATCGACCATCTGTATTAACCTTTTCACTAATAAATTTAATTGAACAAGTCCCAGTGGTGCTGCCCTCCTTTCTACCAATTGTATGAATTTCTTTTTGGGATTGTGCACCTTTGCCATTACCTGTGAAACTGTGTGAATTAGAAAATCTAGACTTCTGTGAAGCTAACACAGGACTGGTTTCCGTCGCAGTGGATAACATTACCAATGGTTTTGGCTACAAATTTTTCCATAGACTTCAATGGGAATCTGTTACATAAAACCAATGAGAACCACTGTCCACTGAAATGTAACAAAAGCCATAGCAGATGAGGTTGTAAAAAGACATGCGTCAATTAGGTTCGGCCTTTGCTGATTTTAAAGGGATAGTAATACTTAAAATGTAAAAAAAAAATATGTTGTAGGGTTTATCCCCCTGAGTAAAACAAGAGTACACCATCCTATGGAGATTTATGGTCCCGGGACCAGAGCTGTCCATAGGATCGGGTAGCAACAGCACCACTGTACATTTTCAGGCCACTGTGATATTGCACCTAAAAAATTCAACTTTGAAAATTAATAACTTTTGAATGAAACACCTTTCAGCAGTGGGAGTAGTCTTGTTTTACTCAGGGCGATAAACAACATATTTTTTTTTTTTACATTTTAAGTATTACTATCCCTTTAAAGATTAATGTTTTACGTATATGGTCGTTCTTCAGATAGTTGATTATTCCATATAAATTAGTTTTTAACCTAGAAGCGGTTAACTCCTTATAATGAAATATATATGTTCTAGTACTTTTTCTGCAGAGTAAAACAACACTAAACCTTCTACGGGGAGACTTTTCATTCAAAAGTGATTACAACTCAAATGTATGGTTTTTTTTAACCCTTTAAGCACCAGTGGGCTCTGCAATGCATTGCACACCCCTCTGGTGCTTAAAGGGTTAACTGTCGGCAACAGTGTCAACTTTTTCCAAAAGAACATGTTCCATGGGAGAACTTGTAAAGTCTCCCAGCTGTGGGAGTAATCCTTAAAGGGATAGTAATGTCAGAAAAAAAGTATTAGCAATATGGTATATACAATTAAGAGAGAGTACTTGCACTTATTCATATCTCTCAGACCGTTATGGTTTGAGAGATATAGGAAAATAAATTCTCTGGTCCCTCCCCTTTCTGCTTGATGAGCTGTAAAGCTGTCAGAAGCAGATTCTGGTCACTTGACAAGATATGGCTCTTCAGCAGCGCCGATATAACGATATCTAAAGATAAATACTTCATCGGAATGGTCTACGTGTGCTTGCAAACCAGGCACACGTTGTAGACCATTCCAATGAAGTATTTATTTTTAGGTATTGCTATGTCGGTGCTGCTGAAGAGCCGCCGTCTGATCCGGGAACCAGAATCTGCTTCTGACATTACTATCCCTTTAATATACAATATATAGCTATATATACTCCTTCAAAAAGGTGTACTGTTTCTTTAACACTTTTTATAATTGGAGGCCGATCATCTACACTTGTTGCATTGTATACAGAGGATACAGACATCCTGATGACCAGGCAGTTAAATCCTTAGTCTCTGGTTCCCGTTTTATATCCCCCAGCTGTCACTTTCTTGTCTAAATGATGACAGCGGCTCGTGGAATAGTATATTCTTCTTCCTGTGTTGGATGGGTCGTAAGGGACCTTACATTCCCTGTCTGTAATTACATATTAACCAATTTCTCTCATAGGTGCAGTAAACTTTTTTTTATTATTATGGGGAAACCATATATTGTACGGCTGTTCCTGTTGAGTAAAACACTGATATTTTCCCTCCTGTTTGTGTGAGGATTTTGTGTTACTTATTGATCAATCCTTTTGTGTTAGGCAATCAGAGAAACATGGTCCATGAGGTCAAAGTCCTTTATGTAGGAGGCAGGGCCATTTGACAAACAATTGTCTCTGCAATAGTCAGTTTCCTGTGTTTGCCCACTTAAAGGGATAGTAATACTTCATTTTAACTTTATTTTATTTTGTAGGCATTAAAAAAACATGAAGAACGATATAAGTCTTATCTCTCAAACCTTTATGGTTTAAGAGATATTCACAAACAAAGTATCCCTTCCCTGTTCAACCAGATCAGAAGGGAGATGCCCAGGGAGACTGCAGAGAGGGACAATCTTCAATTAAGATAATGGAAAAAGCTGAAAAACTTGTCAAGGGGGGAAGGGCTTTCATTGTTTTCATACAAAGAAGATTGTCCCCTTCTGTTATCTGTCCTGTCATACAACCCGACTCACATCTGAGAAGAGATGGCTTACACTAGATAAAAGGGGCGGGGAGGGGAACTTTGCTTGTGAATATCTCATAAACCATAAAGGATTGAGAGATAAGACTTATATCATTCTTCATGTTTTTTTAATGCCTACAAAATAAAATAAAGTTAAAACGAAGTATTACTATCCCTTTAACAGTTTTCGTTCAGCAAATCTAGACCAAGGTCAAAGGTCATTTTCATAAAAAGTTAGAGCCAAGAAGCCAAGGAACGTCAGGGCACCCCTGTAAAAGAAAATCTGAGTTGTCTGCAGGAGGAGTGCCTTGTGTCCTTCATGAACTAAGGGAAGAGGATTTATCGATAGGTAGCACAAAAATACTCCTTTCTGTTTTGTCCTAAGGCGGACACAAACGACATAGACTTGGGGGCAAAAAAAAGAAGCAGATTTGAAATCCAAGAGAAAAGCAAATCCATTGGCTACAACAACCTGTTGCACGTTTCTCACAGACTCAACTGCCCAGAGAAAAAATATGTTGCGCTAACAGAGTGGAAAGACATTCACCTAGCAGACCTGCATTGCTGAAGACTGGTCCTTGCACGCCTATGATACCGTAAGGGCTCTGAAAAAGAAAGCCTTGACCAAAAAAGGACTGGCTTCTAGACACCTGGAGCACTTTAACAAAGATGCCAAGGTAGTTAGAAGCCGTCTGACCATGACTTGAACCCTGTGTAAAAACAAAGGAAAAGGATTGCGAATATGGATGAACTGAGTCTGCTGAACATGTGTCTGTGACGCACATCAACATCCAGTGTGTGCAGATCCCGAGATGACATGACATGAGACAAGATGACAATGTCATGGTCGCGAGTTGCACAACAATAGCAATCAAACAGTGAGCTGCACAACAAACATTCAAACTTCCCCTCTACACTCAGTGGATATTAACATCAAGAGAATGGTTGTCAAGATAATGAACCAGTTTAGCCACTGTTGATATAGGTCTGAAAGGTTCCTCCCGAAGAACCCCTAGAAGTAGATCCAAATCCCAGGGTGACCATGCAAGTTAAGATTCTGAAAAACGTGAAAGAAAGTATGTACATGTATAAAAGAATGCAGCCTGTCACTGGAATAGGACATATCAAGTTGAAATTTACACCTTAAAGGAAGTAAGGTTCAACCCATCTTGAGGAAGAAAAACGCCACCACTTGGGCATGAGAAAAGACCATTGAGCAATGATGGACCAGATCCTGATATGACTCTGGAATGATGATGGCCTGTATACCCAAATATAGAAGACATACAGTCCATAGAATAACATAAACCTAGTTTATCTCACTGGAGAAGTTGTGTACTCTTTATCACACCTTAGTACATCTAACACCCCCACCCCACCCCCACCCAGTAGTCTATAACTAATGATATACCATAGAATAACATAGGAACTGGATCGTTTCTCACACTGGAGAAGTTATCTCCTCTTTATCACACCTTAGTACATCTCCCCATGTAGTCTATAACTAAATCTCCCCCATAGAATAACATAGGAACTGGATAGTTTATCTCACTGGAGAAGTTATCTCCTCTTTATCACACCTTAGTACATCTCTCCCTGTAGTCTATAACTAAATCTCTCCCATAGAATAACATAGGAACTGGAGAGTTTATCTCACTGGAGAAGTTATCTCCTCTTTATCACACCTTAGTACATCTCTCCCTGTAGTCTATAACTAAATCTCTCCCATAGAATAACATAGGAACTGGAGAGTTTCTCTCACTGGAGAAGTTATCTCCTCTTTATCACACCTTTGTACATCTCCCCTGTAGTCTATAACTAAATCTCTCCCATAGAATAACATAGGAACTGGAGAGTTTATCTCACAGGAGAAGTTATCTCCTCTTTATCACACCTTAGTACATCTCCCCTGTAGTCTATAACTAAAGATCTCCCATAGAATAACATAGGAACTGGAGAGTTTATATCACTGGAGAAGTTATCTCCTCTTTATCACACCTTAGTATATATCCCCCAGTAGTCTATAACTAAAGATCTCCCATAGAATAACATAGGAACTGGAGAGTTTATCTCACTGGAGAAGTTATCTCCTCTTTATCACACCTTAGTACATCTCCCCCTGTAGTCTATAACTAAATCTCTCCTACATAATAACATAGGAACTGGAGAGTTTATCTCACTGGAGAAGTTATCTCCTCTTTATCACACCTTAGTACACCTCCCCTGTAGTCTATAACTAAATCTCTCCCATAGAATAACATGGGAACTGGAGAGTCTATCTCACTGGAGAAGTGATCTCCTCTTTATCACACCTTAGTAAATCTCCCCTGTAGTCTATAACTAAATCTCTCCCATAGAATAACATAGGAACTGGAGAGTTTATCTCACTGGAGAAGTTATCTCCTCTTTATCACACCTTAGTACATCTCCCCCTGTAGTCTATAACTAAATCTCTCCCATAGAATAACATAGGAACTGGACTGTTTATCTCACTGGAGATGTTATCTCCTCTTTATCACACCTTAGTACATCTCCCCTGTAGTCTATAACTAAATCTCTCCCATAGAATAACATAGGAACTAGAGAGTTTATCTCACTGGAGAAGTTAACTCCTCTTTATCACACCTTAGTACATCTCCTCCTGTAGTCTATAACTAAATCTCTCCCATAGAATAACATAGGAACTGGAGAGTTTATTACACTGGAGAAGTGATCTCCTCTTTATCACACCTTAGTACACCTCCCCTGTAGTCTATAACTAAATCTCTCCCATAGAATAACATAGGAACTGGAGAGTCTATCTCACTGGAGAAGTGATCTCCTCTTTATCACACCTTAGTACACCTCCCCTGTAGTCTATAACTAAATCTCTCCCATAGAATAACATAGGAACTGGAGAGATTATCTCACTGGAGAAGTTATCTCCTCTTTATCACACCTTAGTACATCTCCCCCTGTAGTCTATAACTAAATCTCTCCCATAGAATAACATAGGAACTGGACTGTTTATCTCACTGGAGATGTTATCTCCTCTTTATCACACCTTAGTACATCTCCCCTGTAGTCTATAACTAAATCTCTCCCATAGAATAACATAGGAACTAGAGAGTTTATCTCACTGGAGAAGTTAACTCCTCTTTATCACACCTTAGTACATCTCCTCCTGTAGTCTATAACTAAATCTCTCCCATAGAATAACATAGGAACTGGAGAGTTTATTACACTGGAGAAGTGATCTCCTCTTTATCACACCTTAGTACATCTCCCCTGTAGTCTATAACTAAATCTCTCCCATAGAATAACATAGGAACTGAAGAGTTTATGTCACTGGAGAAGTTATCTCCTCTTTATCACACCTTAGTACATCTCCCCTCTAGTCTATGACTAAATCTCTCCCATAGAATAACATAGGGACTGGAGAGTTTATCTCACTGGAGAAGTTATCTCCTCTTTATCACATCTTAGTACATCTCCCCTGTAGTCTATGACTAAATCTCTCCCATAGAATAACATAGGAACTGGAGAGTTTATCTCACTGGAGAAGTTATCTCCTCTTTATCACACCTTAGTACATCTCCCCTGTAGTCTATAACTAAATCTCTCCCATAGAATAACATAGGAACTGGAGAGTTTATCTCACTGGAGAAGTTATCTCCTCTATCACACCTTAGTAAATCTCCCCTGTAGTCTATAACTAAAGATCTCCCATAGAATAACATAGGAACTGGAGAGTTTATCTCACTGGAGAAGTTATCTCCTCTTTATCACACCTTAGTACATCTCCCCTGTAGTCTATAACTAAAGATCTCCCATAGAATAACATAGGAACTGGAGAGTTTATCTCACTGAAGAAGTTATCTCCCCTTTATCACACCTTAGTACATCTCCCCTGTAGTCTATAACTAAAGATCTCCCATAGAATAACATAGGAACTGGAGAGTTTATCTCACTGGAGAAGTTATCTCCTCTTTATCACATCTTAGTACATCTCCCCTGTAGTCTATAACTAAAGATCTCCCATAGAATAACATAGGAACTGGAGAGTTTATCTCACTGGAGAAGTTATCTCCTCTTTATCACACCTTAGTACATCTCCCCTGTAGTCTTTAACTAAATCTCTCCTACATAATAACATAGGAACTGGAGAGTTTATCTCACTGGAGAAGTTATCTCCTCTTTATCACATCTTAGTACATCTCCCCTGTAGTCTATAACTAAATCTCTCCCATAGAATAACATAGGAACTGGAGAGTTTATCACACTGGAGAAGTTATCTCCTCTTTATCACACCTTAGTACATCTCCCCCTGTAGTCTATAACTAAATCTCTCCCATAGAATAACATAGGAACTGGAGAGTTTATCTCACTGGAGAAGTTATCTCCTCTTTATCACACCTTAGTACATCTCCCCTGTAGTCTATAACTAAATCTCTCCCATAGAATAACATAGAAACTGGAGAGTTTATCTCACTGGAGAAGTTATCTCCTCTTTATCACACCTTAGTACATCTCCCCCTGTAGTCTATAACTAAATCTCTCCCATAGAATAACATAGGAACTGGAGAGTTTATCACACTGGAGAAGTTATCTCCTCTTTATCACACATTAGTGCATCTCCCCCTGTAGTCTATAACTAAATATCTCCCATAGAATAACATAAGAACTGGAGAGTTTCTCTCACTGGAGAAGTTATCTCCTCTTTATCACACCTTAGTACATCTCCCCTGTAGTCTATAACTAAATATCTCCCATAGAATAACATAGGAACTGGAGAGTTTATCACACTGGAGAAGTTATCTCCTCTTTATCACACCTTAGTACATCTCCCCTGTAGTCTATAACTAAAGATCTCCCATAGAATAACATAGGAACTGGAGAGTTTATCTCACTGGAGAAGTTATCTCCTCTTTATCACACCTTAGTACATCTCCCCTGTAGTCTATAACTAAATCTCTCCCATATAATAACATAGGAACTGGAGAGTTTATCTCACTGGAGAAGTTATCTCCTCTTTATCACACCTTAGTACATCTCCCCTGTAGTCTATAACTAAATCTCTCCCATAGAATAACATAGGGACTGGAGAGTATTTTAATAAATTTGTATTTTTCCTATATTTGATCGCTCCTCACGGACCTCTCTATATTTCTTTCCTTTTGCCAGTAGTGGCTGATGTAAATATTATACTCCCCATAGAGAGGCTATTGATTACCCAATAGGGTTCATATTGCCGGGAGAAGAGGTTTCATCAAAGAAGGAAGAAAATACCTGACTGGAGAAGGAGACACGAAGCCCAACGGTTGGGGATTGCGAGAGAGAGACCGTGAATGGAGGTCAGATCTGGGCGATGCACTTCTAGAGGCGGTTAGGCTTGAAAATGTGAGTACCCTGTAAAGGGGATTTCCTTTGATTATATCTTATCCTGAAGTTGTGGACCGGAAATACTAGACTTAGAGGAGTTTGCGCTGTTTTCTCTTTGTTTTCCATGCTGTTTGGAACCTATCCAACGTCCTGATTACCAGCTGCATTGAACCTTTGGAAAATTTCAAGTCTGCTTCAAAGAAGGTTTCCTTGAAAGAGGGACTGTTGCATATCAAAAGGATTGAGTGCCCTTTAAGATATATCTCTATGCTATACTGCTAATACTATTATTGCTTTTTTTTCTATTGTTTTTTTCTATATTGTATGTTATAGAGTAACCACTAGTGAGCGCGGGAACATTGGTGTTTGTTTTGGTTCATGAGGGCATCAGTCAATACGGTATGAACAGGCATTTGGTTTAGGCCAGTGGTTCTCAATTCCTGTCCTCAGGACCCACTAACAGGCCAGGACTTAGGGATTTCTCTGCTAGAGCACAGGTGTGGTGATCAGAGGCTCATTCACATTGATTAACTCACCTGCGCTCTAACAAGGAAATCATGTGATCAGAGGCTCATTCACATTGATTAACTCACCTGCGCTCTAACAAGGAAATCATGTGATCAGAGGCTTATTCACATTGATTAACTCACCTGCGCTCTAACAAGGAAATCATGTGATCAGAGGCTCATTCACACTGATTAACTCACCTGCGCTCTAGCAAGGAAATCATGTGATCAGAGGCTCATTCACACTGATTAGCTCACCTGCGCTCTAACAAGGAAATCATGTGATCAGAGGCTCATTCACACTGATTAACTCACCTACAATCTAACAAGGAAATCATGTGATCAGAGGCTCATTCACATTGATTAACTCACCTGCGCTCTAACAAGGAAATCATGTGATCAGAGGCTCATTCACACTGATTAACTCACCTGCGCTCTAACAAGCAAATCATGTGATCAGAGGCTCATTCACATTGATTAACTCACCTGCGCTCTAACAAGGAAATCATGTGATCAGAGGCTCATTCACATTAACTCATCTGCGCTCTAACAAGGAAATCATGTGATCAGAGGCTCATTCACATTAACTCATCTGCGCTCTAACAAGGAAATCATGTGATCAGAGGCTCATTCACATTGATTAACTCACCTACGCTCTAACAAGGAAATCATCAAATCCTGGCCTGTTAGTGGGTCCTGAGGACAGGAGTTGAGAACCACTGTTCTAGGCTTCACCTAGTGAGCACCTCCCTCTCAGGATGAGCAAAGCGCACTCACCGTTCACCAACGTCACATGGCATGTACTATGGCTTCATTTCACCCGGAAACATAGGCCTAGATTACAATTCCGTTGATAAGTGTGATCTTTACCTAATAAGTTCCCATGGAAAGGAAATTTGTAGATAAACTTGATAGAAATTAACAACTAAAAAGGAATCTGGTCCATAAACAATATTTTTAAAACCACATGGATTCTTAGGGCTAACCAAGTGTGCAATTAATCTTCAAATTCTTACTGATTTAAAGTGGAACTGTCATGCTATTAACACTGACCCCCAATATATTTCTAACCTAGTGATATGCAAAGTCTTACTGTCCTTAAGATCAATAAGTCCGTGTTATTGCTGAAAAAAAAACACATCTCTGGCAGTAACCAGTGGACAGACAGCGCAGACATCTTAGAGGAAAAGTACCTCTGAGTCTGCTCTGTTTGTCTCGTTCACTGCCAGCATTGGTGGTGACATCAGTTGGTTACCTTACGGTAATGGAAGCTCCTGACCTCGCAGGCACGCACAGCTTCTCTTGTAAGCTCTGTGCAGCCCGATGCAGTCAAATGAAGTGGATTTTCAGCAATAACGCGGACTTATTGATCTTAAGGACAGTAAGACTCTGCATATCCCTAGGTTAGAAATATATTGGGGGCAATGTTATTAGCATGACAGTTCTGCTTTAATGGGATAGTAATACTTTACTTTTACTAATCCCCATTTTATACAACTTAAAAAAAGATTAATGCCCCAAATTGCATCTCCCAAACCTTTATGGTTTGAGAGAAAATCAATTTCAAAGTCTCCCCCTCCCTCCCCTTTCCCCGATATTAGCGTCTTGCTGACTGCCCGGGAATCCGATCCTGGGGCCGTCCGGCGGCTCTGCTGCAGTGACGAGATCTCGGTAATGAAGAAAAAATATTTCACTTCAACGGTCTTCTACGTGTGCTTGGAAACCAAGCACAAGACCTTTGAAGTGAAATATTTTTTCTTCATTAATGAGATCTCGGCACTGCTGCAGAGCCGCCGGATGGTCTTACGACCGAACACTGCTGAAGTCAGCTAGAACTCTGATCTCCGGGAAAGGGGAGGGAGGGGGAGACTTTGAACCTGATTTTCATGCGATTTGGGGCATTAACAATCTTTTTTTAAGTTGTATAAAATGGGGATTAGTAAAAGTAAAGTATTACTATCCCTTTAAATAATACTTTTAACTTATTGAATTCTGGAGAGATCTGGGAAAACCTCCATTTTTAAAGATGGGGATTCCTATCCTTCTCCTACGCCTCCTCCACTTTCCTTTTGAAACAACAGAATCTTCTGGCTGTTTTGATAAATGGAACATATAAAGATAAAGAATAAAGTTCTCTCTATTTATTTACAAGTTTATACAGACAAAGTACTTACTTCACTGATATGTTGTTCCAGGAAAAGGAATCGCAAACTAAAGCACAGGCGTTAATAATTTCATTTTAATATCTTCAAATGCTAAGAAATTATACCAGTTCATAATGTGTATGTATTTAATGTACACATACATAAAAGAAATGTGAATTTTCAGTACAATTTATGTATTTAATGAATACATACATAAAAGAAATGTGAGTTTTTAGTACAGTATCGAAATACAGAATTGAGTGGAACACATTTAATTTTGTGCAAATTTTCCAAGAGACTTCAAAATGTAACATCATGAATTATCTGACAAAGCCACACATTCAGTGTCCTACAGTAATGATTATGTGTGTAGACCCATCAGGGCACCAGATTTTTGTGGACATTTTCCTAGTCAATAAACCGCACAGGAAGATGCAGCAGGCAATAATGATATTTAACACTCTGGTCAGGATAAGGACCGAGGCTGCCAAACCCACAAAAACCCTATAAGGGTCTCTCTTACAGGTGACAGAACTTTTGCAACCTGACGTTCCTTCATTCACTTTCTGCTGAGTTCCACCGCTGATCCGAACACATGATGGCTGACGTGAGTACCAACCATGCTTCTCCCTGGCACCCATGTTGGTCATCCATTCAATGAACAGTCTCCAGTAACTCTCGTGTGAAAAATCTGCAGGTGGTCCCATAGGCAGCTGTACAGACCTTGCTTGGTAACTCCTCCTCCATGCTACATTTTACCGAGTTCTTGGGGGAATGCAGTAAAAGTACCACATGCTGGGCTTGTTCACAAGAGGTAATAGTCTCCCATGTGACGGGAATCATAGTCCAGCACTGTACCTCTAACAACTAGCAACATCACCAGCGTAGGTGTCGCCCCTTGTGAAAGGGGCAAACGTGAAAGGGTTGCAAAGAACCATGCTTGTGACCCTTTGAGTGCCAGAGAGGTAGCCAACGAGCTCCCTCTCTGGCACTCAAAGGGTTAAAGACACGTTTCCCATGCACCTGCTGCACTTCTGAGGTTCCTGATCTAAGGCATCCATTTCTGGAGTCTTTAACCCCTTGGATGCTATAAAGGTCTCAAACGAATTGCCTCTTAATGCCACACTAGCCTTCTAGGTGTTAAAAGAGGAAGATAAAGTCAACAAATTAAAAAACAAAACAAGATAATGCAGAATTCTTGCAAAAATAAGTTAATGTTTACATGCCTCTCTAATGATACAAATTGTCTGACTGAATATTTACTGGTGGTTGCCTGCGATTGGGGCCCCTCGTTATGCCACTCAAGAAGTGTTCATATGTGGTGTCCAGAGGTAGACAGAGTGGGCACCTCTCCCTGGAGCGGTAATGGCAGGGAAGCCAGGCAATGCTGTTATCAAAAGTGGAGGGGTGACACGTCTCAGTGCCACAGACTGGTAACCTAGTCTGTGGCTTCTATCACATCCTGAAGTCGGGAAGAATATCCGCCACCATCTTCCTCAGCAGCTCTCGTCTCTCCTCCTTTAACTTTAAGTCTCTGATAAATTTGGGGAAATTTCTCCAGACTCTAAAGGCTGTGAGGAGTATGCGCCTGGAAGACACATTACAGGTATGTTATTTAAAAAAAAAAAAAAATAAATAATATATACTGTGGATATAAAAAGTTTACACACCCCTGTTAAAATGCCAGGTTCTTGTGATGTTAAAGAATGAGATAAAGATAAATCATGTCAGAACTTTTTCCACCTTTAATGTGACCTATAACGTGAACAATTCAATTGCAAAACAAACGGAGATCTTTGAGGGGGAAAAATAAAAAACTCACAATAACCTGGTTGCATAGGTTTGCACACCCTTAAACTAATACTTTGTTGAAGCACCTATTGATTTTATTACAGCAATCAGTCTTTTTGGGTAGGAGTTTATTAGCATGGCACAATTTGACATGGCAATATTTGACCACTCTTCTTTGCGAGGACATCTCCTGTGCACAGCCCTCTTCAGATCACCCCACAGATGTTCAATTGAATTCAGGTCTGGGCTCTGGCTGGGCCATTCCAAAACGTTAATCTTCTTCTGGTGAAGCAATGATTTGTGGATTTGGATGTGTGCTTTGGGTCGTTGTCGTGCTGAAAGGTGAACTTCCTCTTCATCTTCAGCTTTCTAATGGACGCCTGAAGGTTTTGTGCCAAAATTGCCTGGTATTTGGAACTATTCATAAGTCCCTCCACCCTGACTAAGGCCCCAGTTCCAGCTGAGGAAAAACAGCCCCAAAGCATGATGCTGCCGCCACCATGCTTCACTGTGGGTATGGTGTTCTTTGGGTGACGTGCAGTGTTGTTTTTGCGCCAAACATACCTTTTGGAATTATGGCCAAAAAGTAAAACCTTGGTTTCATCAGACCATAACACATTTTCCCACGTGCTTTTGGGGGACTTGATGTTTGTTATTGCAAACTTCAGTCGGGCTTAGATGTTTTTCTTTGTAAGAAAAGGCTTCCGTCTTGCCACTCTACCCCGTACCCCATTCATATGAATAATACGGGAGATTGTTGTCACATGTAGCACACAGCCAGTACTTGCCAGAAATTCCTGCAGTTCCTTTAATGTTGCAGTAGGCCTCTTGGAAGCCTCCCTGACCACTTTTCTTCTCATCAGTTTTGGAGGGACGTCCAGTTCTTGGTAATATCTCTGTTGTGCCATATTTTCTCCACTTGATGATGACTGTCTTCACTGTGTTCCATGGTATATCTAATGCTTTGGAAATTCTTTTGTACCCTTCTCCTGACTGATATCTTTCAGCAATGAGATCCCTCTGATGCTGTGGAAGCTCTATGCGGACCATGGCTTTTGCTCTGAGATGCAACTAAGCAAATGCCAGGAAAAACCTACTAGAACGGCGGAACTTTATTTGTGATTAATCGGAGTCACTTTAAATGACAACAGGTGTGTAATGACTTCTATTTAACATGAGGTTAAATGTGATTGGTTAATTCTGAACACAGCCACATCCCCAGTTATAAGAGGGTGTGCACACCTGTTCACCCAGGTTATTGGGAGTTTTTTATTTTTCACCCTCAACGATTTCAGTTTGTTTTGCAATTGAATTGTTCACATTATAGGTCACATTAAAGGTGGAGAAAGTTCTGACATGATTTATCTTTGTCTCATTCTTTAATATACAAAAGCAATGAAGCATGCACAGATTATATAACAAATACTTGAACTGGAGACTTAAATAGTCTGGGTGCTCTCAGGGTTAAAATAAACAGATATATACGATATGGAAAGCAAAGGGAATAAAAAGAAAAAACCCTCAGCTAACCAAAAAAGGAACCCAAAGAAAAGAGGCACACCAAAAAGTAACCAAAATAGAAAAATACTTTATTAATACACCAAAGAGGTATAATGTAAAGACATAAAAACATAAAAATAAAGTCTGAAGAGTGTGGATAACAAATATAAATTATTCCCCTTACAAAATAAACAAAAATTAACAAAACAAAAAAATATAAAGAGACAAGCAGATGAGTATCAAAAATAAATACAAAAAAAGAAGACCAAAATATAATAAGAAATAGAGCAAATCTATAAGTGATCAATATAAGGAAATACCATCAAAACTTATCTGAAAATAATGACAGGGAAAAGTAGAATCTAGCCTCTCCAGACCAGCAGCACACCCAACGCGTGTCGCCACTCACTGTGGCTTCGTCAGTATTCTTTAAAGGGATAGTAATACTTTGTTTTATCTTTATTTTATATTGTAGGCATTAAAAAAACATGAAGAACGATATAAGTCTTATCTCTCAAACCTTTATGGTTTAAGAGATATTCACAAGCAAAGTATCCCCCCCCACCGTTCAGCCACATCAGAAGGGAGGTGCCCAGGTAGACTGCAGAGAGGGACAATCTTCAATTAAGATAAGGGAAAAACTTGAAAAGCTTGTCAAGGGGGGCAGGGCTTTCTTTGTTCTCATAGGAAGAAGATTGTCCCCTGCTGTTATCTGTCTGGTCTTACAACCTGATCCACATCTGAGAAGAGATGGCTTACACTAGGTAAAAGGGGCGGGAGGGGAAACTTTGCTTGTGAATATCTCTTAAACCATAAAGGTTTGAGAGATAAGACTTATATCATTCTTCATGTTTTTTTAATGGCTACAAAATAAAATAAAGATAAAACGAAGTATTACTATCCCTTTAACATCACAAGAACCTGGCATTTTAACAGGGGTGTATAGACTTTTTATATCCACTGGGATCAAATAATTTTTTCCCAAACTGTATTATTACAAACACCCCCTGATTAAGTACTGTGTCAGTACAAAATGCGTTGGAGAGAATATTTTTAGTATAAAGATATTGGGTGCATAGTATTGTTATCAACAACTATGAAACAATAGCTGCTATTGACAGTTACACTTTAATGTATGAATTATTTTTGCTCAGCTCTTTGACTAAAATGTTCTCCAGCGAGTTCTTTGTAGTTATGTCTTTGAGGTATTGCACCTATGGGATTCTGAATTAAGAATTCTGCAGTAGAAATACTGTTAAGAAGGTGCTTACTTCTGGTTGTGCTCTGCTGCAATCCTTTGTTTTTCCCACATTACAGCTTTCTCCTCTTGGGCTACGTCCAACCAGGCCAGGAAGGTCTTCCTCCGAAGACAGGACTTAAAGCGACGCTCTGCTTTTTCCTCCAGGATGGAAAGATGGTCCTTGTACTGCAGTGTCAAAGAGATATAAAGGAAAACGTGATTAACAGGCACTTACCACATTACCAAGTCTGACTTCACGAAAGCCGCTAATTGAGTAGACTTGGTAAAAATTCGGGGTTGCAATGTGCAGACCCAAAATGAGCAGGTGTTTGGGTGGTCAGAAAACAGATCTCATCTAGAAAGCAATCGTAAGTATATGGTTCTCAGTCACAAACTGTGTGAGTTATGAGATCAGCCTCCATAGACCCTTGAGAGTCAAGCTTCCAAGCCTGATACAGTGGGTGTATAGAAGGGATGGCCATGGTGAGCTTGTTGGATATTAGCGATATGGTGCCCACCCTTGTACTTCCATAACACCTGGATGAATTAAGAGGTATTTTTTGTATGTGTTGATGTCAAACATCTAATAAAGTATTGATGTTTTTATATTGCAATCGAAGCTGTGCTTTGGATTATTTGAATGGTGCAGTGCACTTTTCCAATATTGTATCTGTTCAAGTGAAGGGTGGATGAAGGCTCCTTTGAAGTAGCACACGCTCCAAGATTAATCAGCTATATGATTGATTGAAAGGAACTCAAAGGTGATTTCCGGCATATGCTTATAGGAACTGCCCTGTGATGTATACTTGCATTTGTAACGGATTGAAGCAGCAGTCTTTTTTCATTGTTATACATGGTGAGCTTGTACCAAGCTATATCTCCCATCATTCACCACCACTGTATTCTAGCAGCATCTGCAAGTTAACAAGTTGCCCCCCATTGGTCTTTGGAGACTTCATCCTCCAGGACAGGAGACTGAAATGTGAGAATTGCAGTCTCTTCCTACGGAACCAATGAGGGAGCCATGGGTGTTGGTTTTTCCTTTAAAACCGAAAGATCTCTCTAATTAGGGTACTTATAATCCTACCAGTGTAGCCACTCTGTACACAGACCTCCAGCTGATACCCAACCAGTGAACAGTCCAACAACTTATTGTCCCTGACACAAGCCAATAAGAAGAAGCACTTTGTGACCCTGGACAATGTCCCCCTGAGACGAAAATACATCACACTTACAATTTTACATAAGCTGGATTTGGAGATTATGTCACATATGTATAAAGACTGCACCATACCATAGGGGACAAATTAAAATTCCCCAAATCTTATATTGATTTAAAAAGGGCATCTAAGGGGCTCTAAAAGAGTGTGGAACATTTGACTTAAGAAAAAAGGCCATTTGGGTATGTTAGTTCTGGAAAAGAGGTGCCTGTGAGTAGTCAATGAGCCTTGAGGTGCACCTTCTTAACCCTTTGAGTCTGGCTCTCAAGGCGATAAAGTGGACCTGTCACCTTGATTGACGTTTGCATATTTGAAAACTTCATTAAAAATTGCCTATGTGCCACGTTAGCCAAAAGACCAGCAAATGTATGGTTAAGAAGATATTCATACTTGTGACTGTATGCTAATTGCAGTACCATTGATATTTCATACACTATCAAAGCTTTCCAGTGATATTTCATATGCTAATTAATGTGATGAGTGGCATATAATATGCTAATGAAGCGGTATTCATTGATATCTCATATGCAATGTAAGGTTTACAGTGACATTTCATATGCTAATAAAACCTTTCCAGTGATGTTTCTTATTCTAATGAAGGTATTCAGTGACATTTCATATGCTAATAAAGGTCTGTGCTTCACTAGGAGGCTTTCACTTTTGCCAGAAATAAAATTATGAATATTTCCTACACTGTACATCTGCTGGACGTTTGGTTAACATGACACTTAGGCAGCTTTGAATGATGTTTACAAATATGTAAAAAATACAAGGTGCCTTGCCCACTTTAAAATAGTGAATTTTCTTTAGACCAGAGCTTTCCAAACTTTTCATGTCAGTGACACACTTTTTAGGCAGGCATCATTTCGTGACACAGTAATTCAGTTTTCCTAGCAAACCGGAGGTTAACCCTTTGAGTGCCTGAGGGGTACACAATGCATTGCAACGCGTTGCGTAACCCTCTGGCACTCAAAGGGTTAAACTAATAATCCCTTATAATAGATATGGACACATACATTAATTGTAATAACAAGATGTATGGGGGCACAACATATCTCATGAATTCCTTTCATTCATACTGCAGAAGGCATTAAGCATGTCGTGTGTTTTTAAAATGGCTACATGAGAATGTTGCACTACATATAAGAGCAAGATTCTCATGTCGCATTAGTAAATAGATAGCGCATAACTGATTTTAGAAGTACTGTCCGTCTTTCCTGTCTCACCGGCACCACAAGCAGAAGCAGCAGCCATGTGACAGGCAGCCTCGGCACACAGGGACACTCCAGCCTGGCAGCCCAAAGAGAGGGCAGAGGTATAGAGGAGGTGGCATCTCAAAAGATTTTAACAGCTGAAGAGCCAAAAGATTTGCAACAGCTGGAGTGCCTCTGTGTGCTGCACACATATTATGTATGCAGCACACAGAGTTACTCCAGCTGTTACAAATCTTTTGTGGTGCTCCAGCTGTATGCAGCACACGGAGGCAATCTCGCACTGTGTAAATGCGACCATTAAGTAATACTGTTTTATCTCAGCTCCCAGTGTATCTCGCGCTGTGTAAACAGCACCTTTGCCTGTGACACACCTACACACTGCAGCCGACACACTAACGTGTCGCGACACACAGTTTGGAAAGCACTGCTTTAGACAATAGATATAGACAAAAATCAGCAAAGCCGGCCAGTCTGCAACAAGTCACTGGTTCTTTATATCATGCATGTTTGTGTGTCTGTGTGAGATTCTTCATTCAAGATTTATTACAGTTCAAACTTGTTTTTTTTTTTATATAAGAAATTTAGCAACATTACCACCAGAGACTGTCCAGAGCAGTGGTTTTCAATCTTTTCATGCCAGGGCACCCCTAATGCGCAATCTAGAGTCTGTAGGGCAATCCTAACATTTTGTGTCATTTGTCAAGGGCACTATGAAGGGTTCCAATAAGTAATATACAATTATTCTTAGTTCAGGATAACAAAAACAGCATATTGTATGTAAAATTGCTATAAATACACATTTAAAGGGATAGTATTGCCTGAAAATAATTTTATTTTATATTGTAGCCCTTAAAAAAACATTAAAAAGTGATATAAGTCTTATCTCCCAAACCTTTATGGTTTGGAAGATAATAGCAAGTAAATTTTCCCCTGGAGTGACGTCACTGCTCAAGCCTTCAGATTTGGAATCCGTCCCTAGACCGGCTGTGCCTCTCCAGAAGTGCTGAGATCATGATCTTTAAAAATAATTTCTTCATTGGAATTGTCTACAAAGTGTGCTTGCAAGCCAGGCACACTTTGTACACAGTTCCAGGGAAGTAGTTCTTTTTAAAGATTGTGTTCTCGGCACTGCTAAAGAGCTGCTCCGCTGATCTGTGGACCGGATTCCAAATCTGTCCACTAGATGGCAGACTTGGCTAAAAGAGACAGGAAAAGGGAACTTAACTTTACTTTCTAATATCTCCCAAGATAAGACTTATATCATTTTTAATGTTTTTTTAAGGGCTACAATATAAAATAAAATTATTTTCAGGCAATACAATCCCTTTAAAACTCAACATTCACATTTTGTTAAAGTCTTCACAGAGAACATGGTGCACCCTAAGTGGATGTCTGTGGCACACCAAAGTGCCATGGCACCCTGGTTGAGAATCATTGGTCCAGAGAGTTCACCTGGTATTCATACAGTGGTTCTATTGCTTTCTATGGGAGAGCTAAGCCAACAGCTGCAGTGTTCCGTATAATGTAATAATAACAGTTTCATCAACCTGTATCAGTTTAATCTGAAATAACTTTTCAGGAGCGAGGGCACCCTTGTTTTACTCACAGTTACAGCTTTACTGGTCACATATATTTTGTGATTTCTTAAAAAGTTATATATTTAGAAATTATTAGGTGACTGTTTCCCTTTATACAATTTTTGATTTTAAAAGAGCAGTAAACTTTTTTATGAAAAAATATATATTGTAGGGATTTTCCTACTGAGTAAAATATGTGTACGCCCACTGCCAAGAGATTTATATTTCCAGAATTATTACAGTTTAAACCCATGTTTTTTTACATTAGCAGTGCCCTCTAGTGGTCAAATTCTAATTAGATTTCCTGTTAGATTCTAATGGAGAGGAAAGTCAGAGACATACAGTTCTCCATAGAATGTGATAGAAACTGCTGAGTCACTTCCTGTCAGTTAGAACTATCAGGAAGTAAACACAGTAAATTCACTTCCTGATTATTTGAACTGTTATACATTTTGAATAGAACATCTGACAGCGGTGGGAGTGACCTTGTTTTATTCAGCAGGAAAAGCGCTATAAAATATGTGTTTTCATAAAAAAAGTTTACTGCTCCTTTAACCGTGAAGTAATTTGAAGTTGAAGAGGATAGGTTACCTTTCCAAATCCTCACCTCAATGGCAGCATCCGTCTTGACAGGATTTGCATACAGATCCCTCCCCATTTATTTACTCCACCCCTCAGAAGGAGAAGTGAAGGAAGGGGGGGGGGTGATTACAGGACAGGTGAGTAAGTCATTTAGCAGACTGTGCCACACAGGTCAGAGAGTTCAGCTGAGTTCTGCCAAGGGTAAAGAGTCCCTAACTACTAAACCAAAAAGCTCTAAAACCATTTCCCTGATTGAATAACAAAAACACAAGGTTAGGCAGGTTAAACTGATAGGACTGAAAGCTGGTAGGTGACAGACCCGATTTAAAAATACCAGTTTTAATACCGAACTCACCTTAACCCAGCGGCAGAAGTACCTCCTTAACAGTATGTTAGACCACAGCTCCTCTGCCCTAGAGACCTTCTCAGCCATTATGTCCCTCTTGGCTTGTAGCCAGGCCAGCAAGCATCGCCTCTGAATAACCGAGCAGTGATGTCTCTCTGCACGCTAAAAATATGGAGAAAATCACAAAGATTTCGTACAGTGGACCTGCCACCTTAACCCCTTAAAGACCAGATGGGTGGGCAATGCACTGCGATCTAGTGCTTATGGTGCTAAGA